>OX382335.1:10019381-10341879 GCA_947507615.1 Hemithea aestivaria | reverse complement strand
CTGCATAGCACATCTCTGGTGGAAAGGCACCTTTAGGCTGCGTAAGAAAATTCAATCACGCCCAATATAGAGTTGAATAGGGCATATCTACTAAATTTCAGGTCTATTGACGTGAAGCAATGACAACATCACAAAAGACATTTTTTTCTTTTATAAAATTAATGTGATGTAAACCACCGTTTCTTCCATTACAAAACCTCTTGCAACACGTCGCTTAGTCATGACGAAAAATTTTGGTATTAAATGAATATTAGATATACCTAAATACGTATACCTATCGCATTTTCATTACAATTTACACGTCACTTTCTGCTTAGCACGCCTCGGTCGGAATTTCCTCAATCTGATAAAAAGTTTTAGTCATACCTACTATACGTCAATCATCGTCGTCGATTAACAAAATTAATAGTTGAAATTAGTTCCTGGTACCTATCACTTTTCACTTTCATACGGCAGATAACGAATCAATGCCAAATTTAGAATATTTACTATCTCGTCACACCAAAACTAGTAAAGCGATAGAGTTGAAAGGTAGAAAGTATTGAACTTTCAGATCTGAAACTATAGATATATATACTAGCTATAATGACTGTTACCCCAAAATAAAATTAAGGGTCCGCCATTCTCAGCTAATTCCAAATTGTTCCTTAAGGCATGTGATGCAGTCGTTAGGTTGTATTGCAGGCCTCGTAGTTATCCTGGAACTACACTTAGGTTACATTGTGATTATGACTTGACTCTGACAAAATTATAAGTTTAATTAGGCTAAACCTGTTCTGTCGGCGTAGAAACTAGAAACCCCAATTAAAAGTACCATCAGGCTTGCCATCAGGAAAGCATCGTGCTTGTCTTCCTACTTCTCTTTATAAAAGTCAAATGAAGTATGATGGAATAAATAACCAGCATTTTGTCCCCACAGCCAGTATCCACTCAGCATCAACGCCGCTCGGCAGCTTGCTCTCCGGGCCGGTGATGGAAGCGTTCGGGCGGCGGCGGACATTACAGCTCTGCATCCTACCGCTCATCGTGGGGTGGATCATCATCGGCACATCCATACACCACGGGCTGCTGCTGCTGGGCCGAGTGCTGTGCGGCTTCGCTGTCGGCATCATGGCTGCGCCTTCGCAGGTTCGTTACTTTGATCGTTTTTAGACAGCAGTAGTCAAAAAGAAAGCCTTATAGTTTCGCTTTTTTTGTCACTCATTAGGTATAGGTTAGCCTTTAACCACGATCTAGCGTGATGTTAAACGACGTGATTTGTGTCTGCCGTAGATTGTAGCAGACTTTTTTTATAAGTACAACGAAGAAGACGAGCACGACGCTCTCCTGATGTTAAGACGCTGCCCCTACGAATATACATTCTTACATACATAATAAGTACCTACAGTACCACCCAAGATTTCACAATGATGTAAAATTCTAGGTGCACCAACGCTTCTTACTCAAGAGTTCCATTGCAATAATCAAACAAAGCTCTACCCTCTAGCCAAACGCTAAACTCTTGTGCTAACGCTTAAAAAATGTTCAGGATTGACACGAGTAAAATCGCTGTGAAAACACTAATAACCATCGTCATTCCAATAGGTAGGTACATTTTTACCGTTAGCCACAAGCGTTTGGCATCTGGCTGGAGGAGCTGAATATTATGCGCATAGATTGAAATTAGTAATAAGTAGGTAGGTAGGTACTCGTATACTACATCTATAGATAAAATCCACGAGTTGTAGAGCCGCAAAACAATCGAGTGCCACATGTGCTTTATCAACTAATCTGAAGAGCCACCAGGAAACGTCCACTCATTAATCTTCTAATGAGTGGTGACAGCCCGCGAATTAGAACAAATTGTTTTGTTTGCATTCTCCTTTTACAACGCCCACTTGAAATCACTGAACGGTCGATTCTCGCCACAAATTTTCAGTCTTTAATTTTTTTTTTTAACCACGCAAGCCTCGCAGTTGGACTGGAGATGAACATGTCAAAGACCAAGCTTATGACTAACAGCACAAAACGTAAGCTCGACATCAACGGTGGGGAAATAGCATACGTCCAGGAGTACTTATACCTGGGCCAAATAGTCTCCTTCCAGGCGAGACAAGACAAAGAAATTCCAAGACGCACTGAAAACGCCTGGAGGAGCTATTGGTCCATGAAAGATCTTTTTAAGGGCAACCTTCCTCTCACTCTTAAGAGAAAACTCATGGACGTGTGCATTCTCCCCATCCTTACCTACGGTGCTCAGACTTGGTCTTTGACTGATCGTCAAAAATCCACTCTCGGGGTTTGTCAGCGAGCAATGGAGCGCAGTATCTTGGGGCTTAAATTGTCAGACCGAGTTAGAAACAGTGAACTGCGCTCCAGAACTCAAATTGCTGATGTCGGTCAAAAAGCTGCCAGCTTGAAATGGACCTGGGCAGGTCACATCTGCCGCATGTCGGACGAGCTATGGGCCAAGCGTACCACTCAGTGGATGCCCAACACCGTTAAACGACGCCGCGGCAGACCCAGGCGGAGATGGCGAGACGAACTGGACTCCTTTTGTCCCAATTGGCAAACCATGGCCCTTGCACGTGAGGAATGGAAGGAGGGAAGGGAGGCCTTTGCCCTGCAGTGGGACGACAATGGCTAAAATAATAATAAAATAAATAAATAATAATATTTTTTTTTCTATTTTAGGGAAAAATGTAGGTGGCATAATACCTAGTCAGGTCAT
Source organism: Hemithea aestivaria (assembly GCA_947507615.1). Taxonomy (NCBI): domain Eukaryota; kingdom Metazoa; phylum Arthropoda; class Insecta; order Lepidoptera; family Geometridae; genus Hemithea; species Hemithea aestivaria. Next base: position 10,339,169 of record OX382335.1, on the reverse strand, counting down.
AAATTCTGTCACATGTTTAATATAAAATTATTGGAACAAGTTTATTTATTATGTAACCATTTATATACCAAAATGAACTTAACAAAACATAGATTCTTATGACAATAAAGTTTATTCAAAATGACCTCCGTGATTTTGAATACAGGCCTTCAATCTGCGCGGCCAGTCGTCTATCGCAGCACGAACGAGGTCCATGTCAATATCGGCTGCTGCCTTAATCAAGGATGTCTTGAGTGACTCCAAATTGGGATGAGGCTTTGAGCACGCCTTTTCCTCCAAGTGTTGCCATATCTTGTAATCTAACGGACTCAAATCTGGACTGGAGGAGGGCCAGTCTTCGTGCCGGATGAAGTCGATTTCACGCGCCGCCAGCCAGTCTTGTGTGCTCTTCGCTCTATGAGCTGGCGCCGAATCTTGTTGGAATACCCAGTGCCTGTTATTGAACATGGTATGAGAAACAGGTTCCACAAGGTTCGTCAGGACTGTATTTTGATACACAACTGCATTCGTTTTTACACCTTTCTCACAAAAATGTACCTCTGTTAAGCCCCAATAAGAAACTCCCAACCATACCATGAGCGAGGATGGAAAATGACCTCGTTGGACACGCGGAATACGGTTGCTCGCTTCTTCACTACTGTGTGCGTACACCTTATCATCTTGTTTGTTGTAGCTCTCTTCTACGGTAAAAATATTTTCATCCGAAAAAAGAATTTCTCGATATTTTTTTCTCGCGTACCGCTTCAACAAAGCGCGGCATCTCTTCAGTCTCAGGTCCATTAGACGAGCATTTAAACGATATCCTGTTTTTCTTCGATATGCCCGAAGCCCTAAGTCTTCATTTAACACCCTTTTCACCGTGGTTCTGCTTAACCCCATCTGAAGGGCCAACAGTTTCTGCTTACGTTTGGGATTTCTTTGAATTCGCGCCTTCACAGCTTTTATCACTGCTGGAGTCCTAACAGACCGAGGGCGACCACTTCTTGACCTGTCATCTACACTAGAGTCTTCATTGTATCGTTTGATGGTACGATAAACGAATCTTTTGGTTATATTCAAATTTTTCAGTATGTCAAAAATTTGAATTGGCGCGTAACCGCAACGATCAACGCAATAACTGCAACACGGTCTTCTTTAAGCGTCCACTCCATATTTAAAAATGAGTAAAATTCTAAAAAGTATACATTTTTATTTTCATGAACAATTCGAAATTCGAATTCAATAAACTTTTTTGTGGCCAGCATTCTAAAAGAAAAGTTTTTACTGTGTGACAATACTTATGACCTGACAGGTATATTAATATTATACACAAAGACTGAAGCATTTTAAGAAGTGTATAGTTTCGATTTTTAATATAACTGTGCAGATAGCTGTGCGTCTATAAGTGAGTGTGAAACAGCCGGGTCGTCTGCTTGTGTGTCCGTCTCTAACAATAAATTATAATGCCATGACAATTATAAAATAATTATTCTCGTATCGCACGTGCAGGTGTATCACGTGTAGACCTATCAAGACAATCGTATTCTGTTTCATTTAGCTTCTGACATTTGATGGCTTAAGTTACATTATGATAATTCTTCATTAATATTAATGGCACTTGACGATTTCATTTGAAGACACTTGATACAAAGTATTGATATAGCTGTAGTATTGTTAGTTTGTTTTTCTTAATAAAGGCATTTGCCACTTTATAAAAAAAAAAAATACAAAGTTATATTGGTTTGAATCCTATTATGTTGCTCTCACTATTAGAAGTTGCAAAGTATTGTTATGTCTTCCAAAAAAAAACTATCCTAAAAGAGTAAACGCCTCTTACCTCCTGACTTCTGTCGTTATACCGCGCCATAACTTTCGAAGCTGGCCTCGGTGACCCCGTCCATCTTCAGGCGCCCATTCTGTAAAACTATTTTACAAAAAAATAAGACTCTTTAGCCCAGTAATTTTACTAGCTACAGTGCCCTCCTACCGGAGCACAGTAATGTTTGCACATCACTGCTCAGGCGGTAGAATAACTGGCACTGTTGGGGTACCCACCTAGACGACCTCCTGCAAAGGAAGTCTACCCCCGGTAAAACTACTATCATTTATGAGGTAGAATACAATGTTTATTTATTGCGCTATCGTACACAAATATGACAATTTATATGTTGTTATTTATAATATTATATCGTTATTTATATATTACATTAAATTTTATCTCTCAGAAAAATCAACTTCCATCCATAATTTCGACGACTTTTACACCATCGTTATTATCAGAATCATCATCGCAAATTTTTACAACTGATACAATTGGTTTATGATAACTGAAGTAAGAAACAAACAGTTTTGATTCGAACCTATTTAAGTGTCTAATAAAGACCGCATCAATAGTAGTTTTGTATTTCGTTGTGCTAAAATTGCGATCATTTGACATAGTTAAACCAAATTCACAGAGCAGCACACTCAAGCACGGTAGAAAGAGTGGGAGATACTTGTTCCTCTCCCTTCCCCTCGATCTTACGCTTTTTCGATCAGCATCACGTGACCCTGACGCGAGTTTGAAAGTTTTTACCCATACAAAAAAAAGTGCTCAGCGCCGCTAAAGAAGTTTTCACTTCAAAAACATTTACCCTAAAAGCGAAAAGCTTCACACAAAAACTATCAACGTCCTCAAATTTCAGGTATACTTAGGCGAGATAGCAGAACCTCGGTTGCGAGGTCTTCTCATCGGGACACCGTTCGTAGCGTACTCTCTCGGCGTGCTATACGTATACGCGCTAGGGGTGGCGCTGGACTGGCGCACGGTGGCCTTCCTGTCCATACTGCTGCCAGCCCTGGCGTTCCTCGCGTTGTGCTTCTCACCGGAGAGTCCCACGTGGCTGGCGAGGAGGGGACGCTTCCATGAGGCTATGGCAGCTATGTCCAGGCTCAGGGGAGATACAGATACTGTGAGTATTTTTATGAATTATAGGTTACTTTGATTACGATCCCACGTGATGGTAGACACATAGATGTAGCAGACTAAACCTAGAAGGCGGGATAAAACGCCCCCTGGTTTTGATCACTATCAACAATAAGTAGTAGCCTAGACCTTATACAGAATGTTACGAAAAGTCTTATTTGAAGAAGGGAATGCTACTATCAAACTGCAAATATGTATTGCTAGAACTTTTTAAAATTTTAATGAATACATATATATGTAATAACATAAGTTCTTAGTTTTGTTAAAATCTTTTAAAGAGAAAGTAGAATAATTTTGGTCACAATTTTGATTGTATTTTCTAAACCAGATTTATGATGGCGTTTGGAATAGTGGTTAGAGCTCGTATGAAAGTCTATGCTAAAAACAAAACATTTGTATAAGAGTCACTTCGAGTGCAAGGCTGTTATGAATATAAAGTATCCTATCTTTCTTCGAGTGACTACAACTCTACAACACTGTATATTTTTACATACATCTAATATCTACTTATACTCGTAAATAGATATGTTATGTAACGTTTTAGTAGATGATAGATGTCATTATATGACATGTCGTGACTATTTTTGTGAAGTTGTATACTTATTTTTCTGCTTACGGATTGTTAAACATAATAACAAGTATGTTGTTAGTTAAATTGCACACATTAGTCAGTCGTGAAACTACAAAGTTTTTAGATAGATCACGAAGTCCATACAATATAAGTACCTACTTGTAATCCTAATTTAAGTTTCCAAACAAAAAGAGTAGGTAACATTTGCATGGTCCTTCGAGCCGGATTTGCCTAGCTTTACGTATAAGCTACTCGTATGATGCACTTTCACTACTGCTATAAGCTTTATTTCATAGTAATAATTTCTGTTTCTTTTTAATTTTTCTCCTCGGTAGAATACTGGCCATCTCAATATTTTAGTAAGGAATATTTTTGTCCCAAATTTAGATAATCCACTTGAACTTACATATAAGTACAAAATATTGTATCGTTATACAATAATTATTACCTATCACGAGTAAAAACTGCTTTTACACTCAGTCCTACGATTGTTTCGATACGATACGATAATAATGTAGTCATTTATAATTTTAACTCGCTTAACTCAAAACTTTTCCTCTACATAGAATGCCTTAAACATTGCTAGTAAAAACTACATAATAAAAACCTGTCATTGTTTATAGCAACAAATCATGAGCAGCGTCCACGCGTGATACAAACTCATATGTTTCCTTAATGAGCTCAACAAGGGGCTACATTACAATTGATGCGACTTTTCTAGAACATGTGCTGTATCATGAACCAATGTGGTCGGGACTCGGGACACGTGGTTTAATCAGCGGTGGCGGTGGCCAAATGTCTGTAGAAAAAGTTGAATGTTTCTAACAATTTCATCTAGCCATTTATTCATGGTTGCGTATCTATGTATTGTGCGGTTACCGCACGGCCAGCCAAACGCCTGATTTAGAACGCAGTTGAAATGATTGCGGATAGCTCCATGATTTTATACGCGTACTGCGAATGCTAACCATCCGTGGTACTCCTGCCAATTTCTTGCTATTCATTAAAAAATACTTCCTTTCCTTCATAAAGTTTCTGAGTTGATTCTAGAACTTTTCGCGAGCCTTTGTGTGCAAAAAGTACCTGAACACCTGACAACCTATACCTGAACACGTGTAAACTTATTCTCTTTTCAAGCATTTATAGATTCACACGTTCAGTAGCAAATCAATCATTGTTTTTGTTCGTGTATTGAAAGATAATTCCATGAATTTGTCAATAGATTATGATAACAATCTAGTGTCGGGTTTATAGTGCCGGCTGATGACGTTGACTTGCATAGATAAGCGTGGAACAACGCCCTCATGATCTTCAATTGTTCTCCAGGGTTTTTGAACTAAATATCCAATAAACACAGTAAATTACCTACCTAATCCGGACATTATAATTCGTTGCATAGAATTGAAATGTCTGAAAGAGTAAAGAGAGCTGAGTTTTTCAGTAAAGCTCGGCTATTCTATAAATTTACTAAAATGTGAATCACAAGGAGGACCCATGATGGTATGACTTTCCTAAAACAATATAAGGTTACATAAGTACATTTTTAAAATTGTTATTATAAATATAACCTCCCATCCATTCTTTCTCCTTTATAGTAAGTTCTGTAGGTGCAGGTGCTGCTAATGCAAAAAAATTAATAAGCTCGTCCTGGGTTGGTCACAATTTGGCCAAAAATAACATTTAGAATCTATAGGACATCCTTAACATTAGTATAATATCCGCAATCAGTGCGAAAAATGACCATGACATTTATTATCATTTTATCGGACAAAGGCAATACGTAGGACCTTTATCTATTTCCTGAGATTGAGATACATATTATATAGGTACCTACTTATAACTATTATATTGATAAAAGAACGTTTGATAACAATAAATCTCGTGTAAACTGTCGAATTGTCCATTGATAAGTTAAACGTAAAACTATAGTATATATGGTTTGCAAACAGATTAGATTGTATGACATTTTCCTTAACATTGCAAATGTCTGGATGATTTATGCAAAAATCCAAAAAAATATATAGGTACCATACGGTCCGTAATAATACAGGTCAGTATACCTAGTAGGTAACTGCCCAAATTAATTAGAAGAACCCCCGGAGCGTAGTTATATCTATAAAAAGCTAATGATATCATAATCTTCATTTGAGTATAGGTAGAGCTCGTTGGAGATTATTTTTTGTTACACCTTATTAATGGGAGTTTTCCTGTTTGTAATATAATGTGGTAGTAATTGGTAAATACAGATTATATAAAAATATCAAATTTTGTAACAATAGGTAAACTTTTAACATCATCATCATCATCCACAGTCCTCTACATCCCAAGGCTGGGAATAGACCTCCCTCATGTTATGCCAGTCGACCCTGTCCTGGGTCCTGTGCCAATCTGGTCCATACTTTAAACATTAGACCTTTTTAACCACTTCAAAAAAAGGAGGAAATATTACCAAATATAATATCTTAACTAAGTCAGTTGTTGATCTTTTTTCCACAACGATGTCATCCGAGTAGGTATATTTTTGCTTTAGCCACAAGGGGCTGACACTTGGCTATAAGCATTAAATAAAAAGGTCTGAAACCAGATGGGTAATTTCATTACTATCTTTTATTTCCAGGCTGAACGCGAACTCCACGAGTTGATCTCCACCCGAGAGAAAGAAAAAGCTCGGGGAGAGGAAAACATAAAGTTCTTCGCGACAATCTCCCGCGCCCCCGTCCTGAAGCCTCTCCTCCTGATAAATGCATTCAACATGCTTCAGATACTGTCTGGCAGCTACGTGGTCATATTCTATGCGGTAGACATTGTTAAGGACACTGGTGGAGCTTTGGATCCTAAGGTACTCGTAATAATACTTCTACTTACTACTTGGTACTTTTAGTGACTGGATCTTCTTCTTTGGGTGCCATCTTCTAACGAAGGTTGGGGATCATCATGGCAATTTGAACCCTCGACACAGCAGCTCTAAATAGGGAACGCGTGCTCTTGCAGTACCATTGGCGCAGATTTTTAAGATAAGATGTTTTTCTTCTTCCTGGACTTTTTTCCCTGTATTTTTCCCTGACTGGATATCTTTAGGCAATCGTGCTTTATTATCGATTGTACCAACTCTGTCTTCTTTTTCTTACTATGTAGCTATTATTACACTGGCTACGCTGGTAGAGTCTGCTCTACTTTTTTCGGCCTTTCGATAAGTTTCCAATAGAGGTAAAATCCCAAAAAAAGACTTAAACTCACTTGCGTCCTATATGATAATGAATGATGACTACATCCTATCATTGTAAGTATTTGGAAAGAGAGAAACAGTCAGTGCCCTTCTGCACTACATCCGATCCGAATCAGTCAAACGTAGAACTGTAACTTGTAACTGTTTAATGACAAACTGCCTGGGCCACCTATCTCCACTTAAAAATTGGTGAACACTAATTCACCAATACGTACATGCTTACATTTTCAAGTGAAATATATTTTCCCCGATTCTAAACAATGGATCAAAATAGAAATAGCTAAAAGTGTTCGCCGCAGAACATTTACATACGTCCTACCCACGTGCGACCGACGCGTAGGTTAGGTCGCAGCTCAACCAAACAATAAACACTAGGTATAACAAATAATAGGTCAAATAAACAATAAAGGATGCTAAACTGGACATAATCTTAGATTCTGTAAATGAGGTAAAGTTATCCGTTGATTCTATACATGAAAAATATGACGCAGTGGTCCAGCGCCTCATTATAGTCGAGGAGGAGAACAAAAATCACTTAGCTAGTATACAACAGCTTGAAAACAAAATAGAAACATTAGAGCGCTATGCCAGGTGTGCCAGTGTAGAAATTAGAAATATCCCACAGGAAGCTGAGGAATCCAAGGAAGACCTAAAAACCATAGTTAAAAAGACAGCGGAAGTTTTCAAGGTTGTGGTTGAGAATGCCGACATCAAAGATGTCCGCCGCATAAATACTAGAGCAACTAATAAACCAATTGTAGCTGATTTCGTCACAGTAACAGCTAGAGATAATTTTTTGACTGGGTTCAAAAAATATAATAAAGAACATCAAACAAACAAATTCAGTACTGCTACTCTTGGTCGCAGTGGCCCTGCAAATCTGATATATATATCAGACAATCTTACTCCAAATGTGCGCAAACTTTATCATTTATCTCGAGAGTTTGCTAAAAGGAACGGATACTCATTCTGCTGGTGCGCTTATGGAAAAGTCTTCCTCCGAAAATCAGAAGGTGACCCACACATTCGCATAAACAAGGAAGAAGATATCAGCAAACTTGAAGATACTACCACTAAATTTTAATATTTAAGTGCTATTGTACTATCTTAACTTTAGATGTCTGCTATTACTATATTATAATACCTAAGCCGCTAATTTAATATATTATTGTAGAGAAATATACTGCTATCTACCTAAATTTATATCTACATTACACTTACCATATTATATACACTTACATATTAACCAAATAAAATAGGTACTATTGTGAAACTATAACATGGATACAATTAACACTATAAATACAGATATAGACACGATAAAAGTTTCTGAAAGCCATGCCCTATCCCCTGAGGAATGTGCAATAAATTTAAATCAAATCGATATTGGAGATAAAAAACCCCTAAAAATTTTAACGCATAATATAAGAAGTATATACAAAAATTTTGACGCAATTACTATCCTGCTAAAAAGATTAAATCACAGTCCTGATATTATTGTCTTAACGGAATGTTGGCTTGATCCTTATAAACCCATCCCACAAATGAATGACTACGTAGCCTTCAAAACGGAACGACTATTGAACCAAAATGATGGAGTTGTAATCTATATACGCAAGGACTTGGGATGTCATGTTGAAGAATCTTTAATTGTTGAGGCTAGCGGTATGACAATTGAAATAGGTAAAGACGTTGCAATCATCTGTATATATCGGCCGCCATCTTTTCGCAACCGTGATAACTTTTTAAACTCATTATCTAATCATCTTAGTACTTTGATTCATTACAAAAATATCGCAGTTATTGGTGACATTAATATTGATATAAAAACTGATAATTCTGATAGGTCTAGTAACACATACTTGAATATACTGGCTGAACATGGACTCTTGCCAGCACACACGCTACCTACCCGACTGTTAAACTGTCTAGACCATGTTATTCTCAAGACTAATGAACTAGCTCATACTTATGTTGTAACTACAGACATTACTGACCACTATCCAGTAATACTTATACTCCCAAATATCACAAAATGTACAACACCTATAATAGACAATAATTATAATATGAAGTTTAATGTCCAGGCGGCTATAAAAGACTTGAATAAGCAGAGGCTCAATGATTTATACACAGAGACGAACCCAGAAATTGCAATCAACTTATTAATATCTATCCTAACCACATCAATCAATGCTAACACTAGTAAAATAGTAATTAAAAGAAAATATAGACCCATAAAGCCCTGGATGACCGCGGGATTGTTGCGTTGTCTAAGACATCGAGATAACTTGCATAAAAAAGTAAGGTCTAATCCAGATGATGATGATTTAAAAACAACATATAAAAGGTATAGGAACTATTGCAATATATTGATCAAAAAATTTAAAACGGCATATGAAAAGTCTAAACTGGAAGAATGTGAAAATAACCCTAAAAAAACATGGGAAGTGATAAAAGAAATTACTAACACTAAGAAACCAAAAACTGCCCCATTAGAGCTTATGAATAAACAAGGATTGCCAAAAACTAATATTAATAATGTTAATGAATATTTTGTTGATGTGGGTCGTAAATTGGCAGAAAAGATTGACAAAACAGTCGATGAGACAACTTTGATGAAGTTTATACCGGAACGAAAACAGAACAACTCATTTGTTTTATTAGATACAGACTGCAAAGAGATTATAGGCATTATTAATGGTCTGAAGAACAGTAATGCGATAGGACAAGACATCATTACAACCAAATTCTTAAAGATGGCCAAAGAAATACTAGCACCTATCCTGGCATATATCTTTAACCTTTGTTTCAAAGATGGAGTATTCCCTACTTGTCTTAAAAAAGCTATAGTTTTACCGATACATAAGAGCGGGAGTAGAGACAGTGTCGATAATTATAGACCGATCTCGATTTTGCCAGCCTTATCAAAAATATTAGAAAAACTTATAAATAAACGTCTAGTATCATACTTGAATAAGGAAAACATTCTCTCTGACTCCCAATTTGGCTTTCGGGCTGGCAAATCGACCGAGGAAGCGGTTTACTCAGTAACTCAATTTGTCACAAACTGTCTTGACAACAAACAAAAGTGTGTTGGTGTTTTTTTGGATTTGGCAAAGGCTTTCGACACTGTCTCTATTCCTATCCTTATTCATAAACTACAAAACATCGGCATTAGAGGAACTCCACTGCAACTCTTCACATCCTACCTGGAAAATAGGCAACAGAAAGTAAGAATTGGTGATAACATCTCTGATGATCTACCTATAGAGTATGGTGTTCCTCAAGGAAGTGTCCTTGGACCAACCTTGTTTCTTGTCTATCTAAATGACCTTAGTTGCTACAGCCCAGATCATGGAAAAATAGTCAGCTTTGCTGATGATACAGTTATGTTGTTCAGTGGAAAGACTTGGGAGGTCGCTCAACACAATGCACAAAAGGGACTACATCTAGTTATTATGTGGCTACGAAAAAATCAACTTTCATTAAATATATCAAAAACCAAAGTTATGGCTTTTTCTATAAGAAAAGATAATTTATCTTTAAACATTAAAATAAAAGCTCACTGCTGCAATCATGCACAAAGTTGCTCATGCGTGCTTCTAGAAAACGTAAACAAGATAAAATATCTCGGAGTATACCTTGATAATCACCTAAATTGGGAAGCACACATAGATGCACTCTCTGCCAGAATGAGACAGCTTATATTTACTTTTAAAAAACTAAGACATGTGGCTTCAACTATCTTGATGAAAACAGTATATTTTTCCCTAGCACAATCTATTATAACATACTGTATCTTGATATGGGGATCAGCGTGTAAAACCAAGCTTATTAAGATTGAACGCTCCCAAAGATCACTTCTTAAAGTTATTAACTTTAAACCATATCGGTACCCGACTCAATTATTATATGACGAGTACAAAGTCTTAACGGTGCGCAAATTATTTCTTCTCAAACTAATCATTAAACAACATTCAAAAACACCATTAAAATCAAAATCAACAAATATTAAAAAAAGAGTAAATACAAGAATCTGCGAAACACATAAACTAAACACAGCGTTCTCACAGCGACATCCACATTACCTTGGGCCACACCTGTATAATAAAATAAATAGAGAAATAAAAATACATGAGCTCAATCATTTCAATGCTCAAAAAATTACTAAAGATTGGCTGATGAATCTATCTTACGAATTCGTAGAATCTTTTATGTGCATCATAAAATTATAAAACATGGCCTGAGATTTTACAATTTACCAACAATACTTTTATAAGTACATTAGAATAAAAAAAAATAGAATCACTTTATCACGTTACGCCTAATATCTAAAAATAGAAATTTTAAAAAAAAACTTATCTGTTCCAAAATAAATCTTTAAAAAAAAAACTGTTAACTAGCTCCTATACTATAAAATTATCATCAACATTCACTACTTACATACTCACGCACACAGTCACCTGACTGCACAGTTGCTACAATGACACTACTTACTACAGATACACTTCTCACTATACAGAGTCCGAATTGAGTTATATGAAAAATACAATGTTATGTTCTTAATATTAGCGTGATTCATGACTGATTTAATTATATAACATTATACTCTCCCATTATTATTAGTATATATTATATTTAAAGAAAAAAAAAATATATTTTTGAATTCCTTAAAAATTATGACAAGGTAACCTATATTAATATATAAAATTAAATAATTTATCTTAATATTATAATACATTTTATTTACTCATCTTGTAACAAATATCAATAATTATTACAATGCTAAATTGAAATAATCATCTATATTGGCCATCAAGCCTATACCTTGTCTCTCCACAATAACTCAATTCGGACCGGCCGGCGGCCGCGGCATTGCATTAACAAACGCACACATACATAATAATATAACAAGCCAAATGTGATTTATTGTTTCTACATGCTTGCCCACTCACCAACACAGGGACACTGGATTGTTTACACACACAAACATATATAAATAATCGCGATGTTATAATATGGGGTAGTCATGTCTGTGAGCAATAATTTGTAAACCATTTATAACCTACCCTCCATAATGTTTATCTTTTTCTTGTTTAACAAAATTTAAATAATAGTTGAATTATTGAGTCTACTAATATTCTTTATCTTGTTCAATGTTGTTGTTGAAGTGCTAAGTGATCGTACTAAGTGGAGGGAAGTGGTCTCTGCCAGCCCCAGTGGGAGCCAGGCGTGATTGTATTCTGTATGTATGTTGTTTTTATGTTTTAGATTAAAGTATAGGTACAGATACATCGTCAACTTTATATTTAAGTAAATTTTAAAGTTTAATTATATACCTACCTGTCAGGCAAATAGCAACTTACTGGGTTGCCACGCACATTCATTATAATATTATTACTTACTTATTACTTATTAATCACGATGCGATATGAGATACTAAGGTACTTATGTTATATAACGTAAGCAATTATGTATGAACCACCCTGCATTTTTTTTCTGTTTTTTTTTTCTCTCTTATTTTTAAGTATGATAAGTAACATTAATTAAGTTAAATCGTATTCCTTATTTTATATTTTGCTACGAGATTATAGCTCAGACACAATTACGTCGTAACAAGGTTCCTAGTACATAGGTACATAGATACTACATATTATTATATTTATTCAATCTAAATTATATATTATTATGTACTTATCGCAATTTTAAATCTACATATTACCTATCTATATAAGTATTTACTATAAACATTCTATTTAAGTTATTGTTTGGACACCATTATAAATACATATTACTCAGCGAATATATAAGCTAAGTATTGGAAGGGAAGCATTGAATATATCATAGCACAGGTTTATCCTAGTATGATATTTGATGTCAAACTGAAAGTACATACTTATAAAATAACATTAGTACAAATAAAAAATTATTAAAGATAAAACATAATTAAAATTCTCTAGACTCATATTAAATAAATAGGAAATTATATAAGAAACAATTCACAACACACAATATTCCATTCAATTCAGTAATAATATGTATTCATAGATAATATGTGTATAAATCTAAATTGTAGTATTGTTTACACTAATAGACGCCATAATTATTTCCTTTTATCATAATATCTAACAACTGTAATAATATCGTATCATATACCTACTTATATTTTTGATTTATAGTGTATCTCCTATTATTTTTTTCTGTTGTTTTTTCTTATCATTAAGTGTTTTCATAGAAATCTCAGTTGTAGATACCTACCTAGCATGTGCCTTAATTTAAGTAACTCTAATGAATCTATAACTGTTTAAGTTTAAGACTGTCTGATTCTTATGTAATAACTTTAGACGTGTACTTGTTGTTATTTTGAATAAATAAATTTAATTTAATTTAATTTAATTTAATAAACGTGATCACACTCTGGTGTCAGTTTGACCTGCCTTTCATTGACGGAATAGAAAAGGCACGTAGACACCATAAAACATATCACTGTGGGTCCCGGCTGTTTCCTATAAGATATTATGTAGGAGGCAGTCGTTAGGTCATGTTGCAGGCCCTGTAGTACTGTAGTAATCTCGGCGACTTGAAACTGCAACATATAGGTTAGCCACATAACTTATAAATTGTGATTTGACTCTGACAGTGTAAGCAGGGTAACCTGTTCTGTTGAATATAAACCCCAATTATTATTATTATTATCAGACCTAAGAGACATGAAATACAAATTTCTCTGCTGTTTTTGGAACTGGTGGCATAAGATATGAAAGTCCCAGTTGCTTCAACTCATCGCTTGTGCCACCAGGCAATGCAATGATTTGATCAAAACGCGATTGTACCCAATTTTGCAAGGGTGAATTAATTATTCCCTTCTCGAGTCCCAATTTATATGACAAGGCACTAACATCTCTATTATTAGGACCGGAAGTTTTAGAACAGCATTAAAAGCTACCTACTTATTTTATTACCATTACTGGACTGTATCCAACTCTCTTTATTTCTCTCTCTCCCTTTGTGGTACAGGTATGAAATTGTATTTTTTAAATTAAAATCATTGATTTCAGGTGGCAGCAAACGCTACAGCCCTAGTCCGCCTATTCGTGACAATATTGGCTTGCATACTACTGCTGCGTATGACTCGACGAGCGCTCGTCATTATCTCGGGGACCGGCACAGCTGTGTGCACCCTCGCACTCTCCATCATGTTAATACAAGGGCCGGCGACCGGCTTCGTTCCTCCCGCACTCATCTTAGGCTACGTTGCCTTCAATACGCTAGGATTCTTCGTCCTCCCCGGCCTCATGATCGGCGAACTACTCCCAACTCGCGTCCGAGGCCTCTGCGGCGGTTATATCTTCTGCATATTCAACGCTGTCTTATTCGGCTTCACAAAGTTGTACCCCTACATGAAAAACAACATAGGAATGGGAGGCGTCTTCGGCATCTTCGCGGCATCCTCAACCCTCGCCACTTTAATACTATTCCTACTCCTCCCCGAAACTAAAGGCAAATCTCTCATACAAATAGAAGAATATTATCAAAAATCTAACATTTTATGGATGACGCGCAAAACTTCCGACGCCCGACGCGTATAACGTGACCTTAACCTTATTGATAATTTATTTTAATGTAAGACCATTGACCATATGTGATAAAACTGTGGTGAAACTAACGTGATGTGTAACCAAAATTATGTAATGTATGTTATTTCGCCTCGTGGGGCAAATGTTACTGCGTACTTATGCATTATGTACTGAATTGTAAAGTATAGGAATCTAATAAGGCTTACACACTAAAGCCGCCAATATCTACAATCTACACCTAATCTAAAAAGAGATAACTCTAATTACCTTAAAATTGAGTTGCAAGATTTGAAATGTAACGGACAAACATATCTTACAATTTTGCAATAAGCTAAATAAAAGCTTGAAAGAAAAGAACTGTTTTCTCTTTTGTTTACATTGCCTTTGGGTCACTCTCCATTTGGAAAGAAATCTTTGTTCTATAGAAAAATTATCTAGACTTATGTACTTACTATAGAGCTTAATTTATTCACTGTACTATTTAAAAATATTTGTTTTGATAACATTTGCGAAGATTAAATTATATTTGCATTAGATTGAGCGACTTTAGTGTGTGAGACTGCCTGTGTAAATGTTTGATATTAAATGTTCTAAATATTTAAATAATATGCATAGTTATATTTAGCTGTTGTAGTACAATTTTACACACGTGATAACACGTAGATATATTTTGAATTAATGCATTTACAATGTTAATAACGCTAATGAAATGATAGTAAATTTGAATATATGATAGTATTCAGATGGCAGGTTATATGTAATTTTTTTATGTAAAATTATATTGTACACAATCTCGTAATTTAAAATGGCCGCACAAAATTTGGTTGCAATACAGAACAAAAAACTTAATTAAATAGCAATGGCTGGACAAACGCAACAATATGAAGTATTTTTTTCTGTAAAGGCAGTTTTGTTTTTAATCAAATTGTTTTCAATTAATGTGAGAAATTGTCCAGAATTAATTGCACTTTTTTCACCCAAAGTTAGTTAGGTTTTATTTGGTTGAGGAGTGCACTTCAAAAGAATGGGCGTTCTCTTTAGTATGAAGATTTCAACCACTCTTAAGTTGCACATCGTTTCTCTAGACGTCAGGAAAATTGTGTTTCACTGACAGGTGCAAGTTAAAAGCGGTCGAACTGTAACCTACAAATAACTTAAATCTCAAAGCATTTATGTAACCTGCAATAATTAAATGCACGAGATTTTTATACTGTGATTTATGACCACAACATTATAATTTGTAATGTTTTTTATTGTAAGAAATTATTTTTCTACCGCGGATCGCGACGTAGGATTCCAATATTTATGTGATATGAAATAAACTGTTCACATTTATTGAAGTCTATTATTTCAACTCGAAAACTATAACATTCAATTTTAAGCTATATATACCACAGTGGCCCTGTATAAGCTAATAAACGGCTAATCCGATAGAACTCAATTTGTCACATAAGTCTCACAAAACTCAATTTGAGACTGATTGACTAGATTAGAGAAAAGAAATGTACATAGGCGGATTTAGGGGTTTTGCACATATTTCATGGTCAAGATTATAATTTTTATCTCGGCACTTATTATTAAGGATGTTTGAACTTTCTAACTGTTCAGAACGAATTAAACACACAATTTTCGTAATATTTTTGCCCGTCAGCACCTTGCCCCCCCCCCCCCCCCCCCCCCTACCTTATTGAATAATTAGAACTTTATTGCATACCAAATAATTACAAAGAAGCTTACTGAACTAGGCTAGATATCTTGACTATTATATTTTTTTGTAAGATTTCTTACAGTTTTCGTACAGAACTGAAAAATTGTCTTTATGTATAAAGTTTATTTTTATTTACACTAATATTATATTTAAATAATATAATCTCCGGAAAATCATCCAGAATGTAAGAACGTTCGAGAGTAATCAGTCAGTCAGTAACCAGTCAGTCAGTGAGCAGTCCAGTCAGTCAGCGGGCCTGCTTGGGCGCGGCGGCGCAGGCTGGACAGACGTGTAACGAGCCTGAGACCATGTCCGAACACTCCCAGCAATAATACTCCGCGCAACTCTTGCATCGGTATATCTGGAACAATATTATACATTATTATTATACTCAATCTCTCCGGAGCTTTCTGTCAACAAATATTTACTAGTTAAATTTAATACAAGTGAATTAAATTAAAAGTAAAAAAAACCCAAACCCAATACGTAAATCACCATTTAGTGGTGGCGTACATCTTGGATTTTAATTTTATCATAGTGCGTTGTCTATCTACTAGTTAAGCCCTTTCATTTGATATCCATATTGCCCCCCCCCCCCCCCCCCCCCAATAGGGGTCATGGAAAAATAAGTAATCCGCCATTTTGTAGCGGCGGCCATCTTGGACCGATTTCCACCAAACATGGATAAAACAATCTCAACTAAATATAATTTCAAACAAAACTAAATCAAAATCCGTTCATCCGTTAAACTTGCATTTGTTGTAACAGATTTTTTTCAAATTTAGACTGCTAGATATTCAATGAAATTCTCTATTTACCTGCTTATCGAGATCCGTGAAGTTCCTCAAACAAGCGAAGCAGTACTGCGCTTGGCCCTCATTTGTTACCTCCTCGTATGGTTCCACGGGGAATAGATGGTGATACGATCTGAAATTAAATAATATATTAATTACTTTTCACCTCTTCCGCTCGAAATAGGCGATACTCGATTTCTAAAAGCAAAAGGCTTTTTTGCTCCCTTCAAAGAAATTTCGAAGATTTCGCCGATTTCTTTTCTTCTAGTTTTAAATTTGTCTTGTTTTTATAACTATTTCTTATATTTTTATGGTATGCAATGAAGAGTTATTCTATCCTATCTGAGTTGTTAGATATAAATTAAATACATTATTAAATATGTTTTACTGGTGCCATATGAATACTTGGTGCAGATGTACTTAATAATGCGTACAACGGTACAATCTACCTGTCGACGTACAAGGCACAGTACGTAGCCCTCGCCGCCCCTGAGATACGTAGTTCCCCTTTCAGTTCCCCTGTTGATCTTGTGAGATTATTCTTCTCGGTAGATCCACATTTTGAAAACGTTGATCCGGATACATCACCGAGATACGAGAGATATATGGTATATATACCTGGCGAGGTGCGGCGCGGAGGCGAGCGTGAGGCCGCAGGTGCGACACACGCAGGGCAGGCTGCAGTACTTGCTGCGGCACTGCGGACACAGGTGCCCCTCGCCGCACACGCCCGACCCCGCCTCCTCCTCCAGGTGACTGCACACACACATACATGCTATAACATCCATGAAGGACCAGCAAGGCTTCACTTATCCGTAAGGTAACCGAACCGTAGGCCGAATTGTCAAAAATGTATGAAATGACGTACATTTTTGACAATTCGGTCTTCGGTTCGGTACTCTGACGGATAAGTGAATATCCCTCCAGAGCAGAGAGAGAACATGGGAGGCCACAGAAGGATTTATTTCGCCTTCTAGATTGAGTATGCTGCCATCTACGGCCGTATCGTCGCTTAACATCACGCGCGATCGTGGTCAAAATTTAAAATCATTAAAAAAAACAATCCTATCCCGAAGGGCTCAATAACCCCTAGCCAATTACTATTTTCTAGTTAGCAAAATGGACCACGCTTTCGTGATTTTCGGTATGAAAACAAAGGTTGGCTAGTGTTGATTGACTCGTTCAAAGTAGAAACTCTTTAGTTCCAGAACATTTACCATGTGTTACGCAGCGTCAATGCGTATCGTCGGCGACAGCTACCTCCGGTAATGCGCACTCTATGGGTATAGCCGACTCTGGCAGTAGCCGTAAAAACGCTCAGTAGAATAAAATCAAAGACGTACTACTTACCACATGCAGACAGCAATAGGCGGGTCGGCATTAGTGGCGTCAGGCAGCGGCGTGAGAGGCGCGCAGTGTGGGAACCCCATCTTGACCAGTCCAGCTTCCAACGTCCGAGATCGAGCGGGCGGACTCGTTTGTTCTAGCAGGAGACTGCGGTAGTGCACGTCGTCTAGCACCACCTGAACATTAATATCAAAATTAAATAGGTTATAGACCAAGTGGTGAAGATGACTATGATTGGCAAACGCAGTGTCGTCGGTCGTCCGGCAGCCAGATGGACGGACGACGACAATAATATTATAGTAAACTAGCTGCGCCTAGCGGTTTTACCCGCTTTTCTATAGCCTATGTGTTATTCTAGGGTCTAAGCTATCTGTATACCAAATTGCAGCTCCATCAGTCCACCCGTTTAGCGTGCAAGAGTAACAAACACACATCCAGACATCCATTCTTACAAACTTTCACGTTTATAATATTAGTAAGAAGTAGCGGGTCGCCAGAAGTGACGGGGAACCCTAAATCCTTAGGGGTCATCCACTAATCACGTAATATTTTTTAAAATAGAACATTGATCAAAGTCTAAAATAAAAACAGGATAAGTATCGACACACAAAGAGTTACTACTGCCTTTGTGAAGCAATGATATCGCAAAATAGACAACATTCTGTCAAATTTCACAGGTCTTTGTACAGCATAATCCAGAAATGAAGTTTGTACGGACGGAGTTTGTGTGGACTGTATATCCATAGGTTGCTGGTTCATATCCGGCTCGAAGGACCATAAAGATGTACAGTTTACACATTTAACAGTTGAGAGTTCATAGATAGATGGCACGATAATGAGTACGACACACGTGTAGTGAGCACGGATGCTTTATTAGTACTAAAGATATTAAAATATGTTATAGTTACAAGTATATAGTTAAGGTAGAATGTGTAATACGATTCCGCACATCATAATATAACTTTATTGTTACAGTAGACCATACAAAGTTGACATCTAAATAAATACCCCATAATCTCCACCGGTGTCTTTACATAATTTCTTGCATATCCTGACTTCAGCTGCTAGGCCGATGACTGAACATCTGATGCCATCTGTTTTTAAAGTCTGGAAGATAAAGAAAACTCCATTCAAATAATTTATTGATTGCACATTATACTTACAAACAGAACAGAAAATGGCTTATGACAAATTAATATCAGTGGACAAATTAATATGTTTATATCAGTGGAAATCGTTGTTAGGTAAGCACATTTTGTACACTTACTTTAAAATCTATACTTAGAGCTATTGATTTTCCAAATAAATAAATATTATACAGCAAAGAAAAATATTTGAAGAATCCACAAGTCTGTCACATCCCAACACCCAACCTATGGGATTGGAAAACGAATTTCTTCAAACCACTTTTAAATAGTGTTTAATTTTTTGCCATGTGCAGTAGTATTTTTCATACATGAGCACCTAAATGAAAAAAGGCTGATCATATCTGTCTTTAACCAATCAAACTCCATCATTTAACATTTCATTTTTCTCTCTATCCACAAAAGACTTTACATACATTTTTTATGTTAATTAAAATGTTAAATAAAATACCTGTATAGAAGTATTAATATCTCCAGGGTCGCAAGTAGTGAGTGATGCAAACAGAACCAACAACTCTCTGGAAGCATGTCCCGGCAGAGGCCTGAGAATTCTCCCGGCCAACTCTAATGTGTTTTGTAATGATGGTTCACCTGTTAGAGCCAGGTTTGATAGCCTGTGGAATAAAACACGTCATCATCATCCATTTAGTCTTATGTTGGGTTGTTCCAAATCAAGAGTAAAGAGTAAAGTAAAGAGTAAATGAAAATGACGCCTAAACTTTAAACCTTAAAATTAAATTAAATTCTTACAAAATTGTATCTTACTTTGAAGATGAATAATACACACAGTTCAGTAGACTGGTAAACACAATTAGTAGATCATTGTGAAGTGCTGGCCTAGAAACATTCTAACAGAAAAGAAGCGTCCGTGGCCCAGTGGTTGTTGATCCGGCTTGTAAGCCGGAGGTTCTGGATTCAAACCTCAGTGTGGCAAAGATTTTCGCCTGGACGCTACTGAGTTTCAGAAGGCACGTAAAAGTGTGAGTCCCCGCTGTTTCCTAAAAGATATGTAGGAGGCAGTCATTAGGTCATGTTGTAACCCTTGTCACATATAGGTTGGCCTGAAACATATAGGTTGGCTTAACTTATAAATTGTGATTTGACTCTGACAGTGTAAGTAGGGTAACATGTTCTGTTGGAGTATAAACCCCAATTATTATTTTAAGAACTGCCCCAACCAAAAAATAAGACCTACAGTAGGCACCAGTCTCTCACAATAGTCAATATGTCTTCTACTTGTAAATTGCATTATTGCTATTGTTAACTACTGTGAGAGGAAATAAAGAATATTTTATTTATTTTTATTTACTACCCACTATCATACTTAAGACTTTGCAACCCCTAGAATTTCAACCAATGCAGTTGCAAGACTCATTCATTAAAATATGTGCTACACAATAACCTAATGCTACATATCACATCATCTAAGTTAGATGTTCAAAGTTCAATAAATATGATAATAGCTCACCCTTGAACAGCTTTAATGTGTTTTCTGACGTTTCCAGACAACTCAGTAACTTTCTCGGCTCTCTTGTTTTTCAGAGCCACTATGCCCAACTGACTCAGTGGGTTCTGGTCAAAGAACTCCTCTACAAACTTTTCTAGAAGCTGTAACAATATAAGAAGCTGTTTAGTAAAAATAATAATTAATATTCTATCTTAATTATCTTAAATTGGCTAAAATTTGGTCTGGAGTTCAGTCATTCCAGATTAATAGATATGGTAGGTGCATTTAATTTATGATACTGGGGACCAGGCGCGGATCCAGATCATGATTTTGGGGGGGGTCATCGGCTAGAATTTTTTGGAGACACGTTTAAGCGTAGTCTTGAAAATCTTACATTTTTCAGAACGAACAATGCGCGTTTAGCTTTCTCCGAGTGGCAATGAAACTAAATAATCTTATTTATAGAGCGCGAGCAGCTCGCTGCGAGTACCGAGAAAATTTTGAATTTTGCAGCATGAATGATGTGCGTTTATCTTGCTCCGAACGGTAATGAAACTAAATATTCTTATTTATAGAGCGCGAGCAGCTCGCTGCGAGCGCAGAGAAAATTTTGAATTTTGCAGCATGAATGATGTGCGTTTATCTTGCTCCGAACGGCAATGAAACTAAATATTCTTATTTAAAGAGCGCAAGCAGCTTGCTGCGAGCACCGGGAAAATTTTGAATTTTTCAGCACGAATGATGTGCGTTTAGCTTGCTTCGAGTGGCAATGAAACTAAATATTCTTATTTAAGAGCGCGAGCAGCTTGCTGCGAGCGCCGAGAAAATTTGGTAGTTTTCAGCATGAATGATGTGCGTTTATCTTGCTCCGAACGGCAATGAAACTAAATATTCTTATTTAAAGAGCGCGAGCAGCTTGCTGCGAGCGCCGGGAAAATTTTGAATTTTTCAGCACAAATGATGTGCGTTTAGCTTGCTCCGAGTGGCAATGAAACTAAATATTCTTATTTAAGAGCGCGAGCAGCTCGCTGCGAGTACCGAGAAAATTTTGAATTTTGCAGCATGAATGATGTGCGTTTATCTTGCTCCGAACGGAAATGAAACTAAATATTCTTATTTATAGAGTGCGAGCAGCTCGCTGCGAGCGCAGAGAAAATTTTGAATTTTGCAGCATGAATGATGTGCGTTTATCTTGCTCCGAACGGTAATGAAACTAAATATTCTTATTTATAGAGCGCGAGCAGCTCGCTGCGAGCGCAGAGAAAATTTTGAATTTTGCAGCATGAATGATGTGCGTTTATCTTGCTCCGAACGGCAATTAAACTTAATATTCTTATTTAAAGAGCGCAAGCAGCTTGCTGCGAGCACCGGGAAAATTTTGAATTTTTCAGCACGAATGATGTGCGTTTAGCTTGCTTCGAGTGGCAATGAAACTAAATATTCTTATTTAAGAGCGCGAGCAGCTTGCTGCGAGCGCCGAGTAAATTTGGTAGTTTTCAGCATGAATGATGTGCGTTTATCTTGCTCCGAACGGCAATGAAACTAAATATTCTTATTTAAAGAGCGCGAGCAGCTTGCTGCGAGCGCCGGGAAAATTTTGAATTTTTCAGCACGAATGATGTGCGTTTAGCTTGCTCCGAGTGGCAATGAAACTAAATATTCTTATTTAAGAGCGCGAGCAGCTCGCTGCGAGCGCCGAGAAAATTTTGAATTTTTCAGCACGAATGATGTGCGTTTAGCTTGCTCCGAGTGGCAATGAAACTAAATATTCTTTATTACATATATATTTATATTTATAGAGATAATTTGACATTTTAGCACGAGCCAACGACGTAAGGGCTTGTTCACGTTGAACGCGTGGGCGCGGGCGCGGCGCGAAGTATCAAACATACGACGTGCTATGAAAGTGTTCACGTACAAACGCACGTGCGGTGTAAGCAAAGACTGCCGCGCCCGCGCCCGCGCTTTCAACGTGAGCAAGTACTAAGAGCCAACTAGAGAACATTTTGTATTTTTAAGTGCAAAAGATGTGCGTTTATTGGCTCGTTCACACAAAATCATAGTCATTTTTATTAGAGCGCAAGCAATTAGCGTCGAGAAAAATTTAAAACCTGTGTGCTATCCACTGATTTCGCACCAAGCACCAAGAAAAACATAAGTATGTAATCCTAACCACGAAAGGTACGTGATCAGATTGTTATCAGAACGCGAGCGTTAAGAAAATTTTAATATTATTTTTTATAAGAGGGCGAGCAGCTTTCTGCTATCGCAACGAAAAATAATAATGCCTGACCTGAGTAAAAATGTACGTTTAGCTCGCTCCGAGAAACAAGAAAATAAAATATTTTGATCAATAAAGCCAGAATTTTTTTATAACTCTGACCTCGAAAAGAAGCGATTTAGTCGTCGACTACAATCCTAGAAGTTTTGTGAACGCTCATAAATTGTACTGGTAAGTAATTCAAATTATATGAAAGGCGCAACTTACTTAACCAAATGCCAAAAAAAAATGGTTATTATACATGCGCGAGCAGCTTGCTGCAAGGCCAAAGACGACATAAAGCGCGAACAGCTTGCAGCAGTTAATATAATTCAATTAATCCTAAATATGAAAGATGCTGTGCAGTTTGCTACGAGAATCTACGGATAATTCGTAGGCGAGGGCCGAAAAAAAAATGTAGGTAGCTAGGTTAAAAAATTAATTAAAAGAGCGAGACAATTTTATAACTTGTACGTAGAGCTTGCTGCTAAGAGAAAATTTCCTAATTCTAACTATGAAAGTACCGTAAAACCAGTCGACAAGAGCGGATTTTTTTCCGACTAGGATTTTGGGGGGGGTCATGACCCCCTTGACCCCCCCCCCCCTGGATCCGCGCCTGCTGGGGACTGCTATTTTTATTACAATCACTTTTGTACTAGAAAGGCTTCCACTACAATGTCTGATATTAGTGTACATTAAACAACAAATATCACAAAAAAATATTATTCTCTTAAAAATAAAAATATTTACCTTTAGAGTACATAAAAATCTGGTAGGCTTCAAGTCCTGTGAGCTCATAGCTTCAGAGCAGTCCACAGCAACGAGCAAATGTCTCATCATACCAAGACGGACGGGCCCGCGTCTTGGCTGGGACGCTTTGCGAGCTGCTTTCTGAGCAAACTCTGCCACAAGGCCTTCCACCAAACCCGCTTCATCTTCTTTGATAGCTTCCCTGAGAATAACATTATTATAATTTAAGTATAAGTTTTGTAAACACAAGACAAAGCCCAATAAATTAACAAGATCGACTTAATAAAATTCTCTGTTCTCTGTTCTCTGTTCCTAAGTATTTTTCGAGTTAGTACAATAAACTGAATGAAACTTACCAAGTTTTCTCATAACCTGTCTCCCACCGGTACTCTTTAGGATCCTGCTCGTCGTCAGCCATTGAAATAGATAATCGGAACGCTTTTCTTGATTTAAAGGCCTTTTAAGTCTTAAAACATAAGTTTTTGACGAAGAGATGAATAACCAAACACTGTTCAACACCAAAAACAATACTTTTTTATAAAACTGGGACTTAAATTAATAACACTCAAAGAGTTACATTAAGTTGATTAATTTATTATTTCGAATAAATAATATTGATAAGATAAAATATTCTTTTTTAATTTTTGAATAAAAGCCGCAATCCTAAACTTAAAAATAACCTCAAATAGTTTGACATTGACATATAAGTGAGAGTGGCATTGACAATTAAGTTTAAGGTGGACATTGTTTTCTTTTTAAATTGTGTACCTACCTAACTTTCCTATTTGCTATATGTTCGAAATAACTTAAAACGTGCAGTTTCTTAAAATAAAATTATTCTAAATAATTATTAAGTGGCTCGAGGTTTAGGTTTAAATTTATTAGAAAACCTACTAGAAATGGACTGAAAATCAAACTCAAATACAATGAAAAAAATCTAACCTCAGCAGTAACGTCAAAGGTTTGTTGACCTTACTACATAAATAATAAAATATTTATTACACATTTTAATATTTTTATTGTTTATTATCTCTAACATAAACATACAAAAATAGTTTAAAATTATAATGTAGAATAATAGTAGATTCTATGCCAAATCAGAAGACCAGCAGGGATAGCATGGGCAGTTTTGAAAGAGAGATAAGTTAGGGCATAAGATGAAAATATTTTATAAGTAGCGAAAAGAATATAGTAGCTATAAAATACTCCCATTTACAATAAACCACTGATTGCCATGCTACACCTGCAGATTTCGCCAGAAGACAGTGAGATTTATACAATATTTAAAATGTAGAAGTGTAAACTACAACTACTATGTTTAACACACATCAATACTGTATCACAAATTATGTTATGTTGAGAATAAATTAGACCTATGTTAAAGTGATCAGTAAGCCAGAGTTTCATTGAATATTATTTTGAAAAGTACCTATGACATTAATATTACATAGAAATAATCGTTTAGTAATTATTTCATCAAATCTTACATCTATTAGAGTCAGCCATGCTACAGATCTCATGGCAGAAAGCGAGTAAATACAAAATTCTGATGAATGTACCTCTTGTAGTTGGAATGATTTCATTGTTTACTATTATACAGAGGCTATGTACTATGACAAACTTGTGGCTATAAACCTTCATTAAAATGGTGTTGTATCAGCCGCAGCATATGGTGACACCTTTCAAGACTCGCCAACTCTTACTTCAAGAGTTATCGGACATATTATAGCAAGATAATCCCACTGTCAATGATACAATTTGCAGCTATTCCCAATGTCATTGTGCTCTTACAAACGTCAGACTACTCTTGAATGGTGTCACCGTATGCTGCGTGTATAAAGGTTTGTATACAAATGTGTTGTCACAGGTTAATCAGAGTGTATAGCCGGGTTATAGTTGATACTGCCTCCTGCCAGCAAGAAGGTTGTGGCTGTTGATGATGACCTTATTGTTGGCGAGACGATCACTCTGTGGCAGCCATGGCACGAGCTTGGGCTCGCACTCTCTTGTCATACTCCAGCCGGTTTTGACTGTGAATAATAAGCATTTATTAATTAACACTAACTTTTTTATTATAGACTAGAGGACCCTCGCACACTTCATCACACTTAATAGAAAATTATCACTGTTTCTCTAATATATTATAATATATTAGAGAAACAGAAACAACGACGACGACGACGACGACGACGACGTTTCTAATATATTATATTTTATATGTGTAATACATGCATATATATATGCATGTATTACACATATAAACCTTGAAACATTATATCTATTAATAAAAACCACATCTAAATCCATTGTGTAGTTTTAAAGATATAAGTATATGTATGGACAGACGCAGGAAGCAACTTAATACTATGTTATTATTTTATTATTTTTAGCCTGTATCGTCCCACTGCAGGGCAAAGGCCTCCCTTCTCTCTTTCCACTCCTTCCTTTGTTCCTTCTCTCTTTCCACTATTACAAATTGGTTCAGTGGTTGAAGTTTGAAGAGGTAACAAAAAGACAAACATATTCGAATTCTTAATATTAGTATGGATAAGTGAGCAGTTTGACATGCTGTAAAGTAGCCAATGTGCTGATCTGGGGTCTAAGTGACCTGCATACCAAATTTTAGTTCAATTAGTTCAGCCAACCAAACTGGGCATTCTGAGGTAGGTAATGCTTTATCAGAGTCACAATAAAAATTAATAATAATAATTTATGAATCAAGCTTTTAAATGGATATCCATGACTCATCATCATAAATCATAACCTATATTAAGAGATATGTAACTGGTAGGTCTCTATTGAAGACTCCCTGGAGAAGTAACACACCTTTGCTAATTTTTTTTTTTAGATATGAAGTAAGAAAACGAGCCAGACACTCTCCTAATGGTAAGAGATAATGCTGCCCATAAATAGTATAGTGCTACCCAGTGCACTGCGCCAACGCTTCTCACTTGAGAGTCATAAGATGTTAATACTCTTCGACCCAGTAATTTCACTAGCTACAGTGCCCTTCTACCTAAGCACAGTAATTTTTGCACATCACTGCTCAGACAGTACTGGCACTGTTGGGGTACCCTACCTAGTCGACCTCCTGCAAAGGAAGTCTACCCTCTGTATTCAATTGTCTAGCAGTAATGACCAGGCATTACTATGTTCTAGACTGAAGGGGAAGGGGGAAAGTTATTTTACAGTTAAATGCAAAACTTGTCTTTCACAACTCTAGAAGACACTGTGTCTAATATGGGCAATAAATATGCTTATGATCAGGCACCCAATTTGTTCATCTTGTAACTCATTGTCATAAACAATAAATAAAAAGCAATGTGCTTTTATTCAGATACTTTCTAATTATTTTCCATTAATTTGATTTAGTGCTTCATTATCAATTTGTATTTTTCCCCTAGTCCCCCCCCCCCCTCCCTTCCCTAGAGTTTTCAAAGAATTGTCAGTTGTTTGTACATGTTAACAATACTCACCAGTAAATAGTATAAGCTTCGGCCTGTGCAGGGTCCTTTACATTTGGTTCATTGAGCAAGTCTTGGATACCGAGGAGGATCTGTTTGATTGTGATCGCAGGACGCCAATCCTTCTCCTCGTCCAGCAGGGAGAGACATACGGTGCCTGATGGGTACACGTTGGGGTGGAAGAGAGGAGGCTCGAACTTGCATTTAGGAGGGCTCGAGGGATAGTCATCTTTAAAGATCATTCGCAACTTGTACAATCCACCTTCCCACGGAGTCTGAGAAAAAAAAGAAAAACTTCTAGAAGACAATTTGAATGCTTTAGATGTTCAGATTGCAGTGAACTGTCTGAAATGAGCAAGTGTAATTTTACATGTTACTTATGACCTTTAGTCACAATTATTTCTTCCACTGTGACATATTTTATTGAGTTTCGAGATGTGAATGATTTGTATAAGCATGAGTGCAATCCATTTAACTTGATGACATGGAACCAATCCTACAGGCTTTAATATTTATTGTAATATAGTAAAGTTATCAATGTTATAATATTATGATTATAATAATATGCAAGAATAGTATGCAAGAAAAACTAGTTAATACTTATATTTATTAATTGAAGTCTATAGCATAATATAGGACTAATTAGTAACTATTTCTAGAATACTAACCCCTTTCTTTCCGGGAATGGCGCATTCCCAAGTCATAAGGTTCAGTGAGCCGTCAGGATTCTTCATGGGTCGCGCCACAAATCCCTAAAATCAACGAAAAAATTGATCACCAGTTCAAAATAATACACATTCGTGGTTATATCCGAGTACTTACAAAAGGATGGTCTTTGCGCCAAGCTTTTCTTTCTTCGGCCAAGCGTGCACTAGCTATTCCCGACATCTTCTGAAACAAGTCCCACAGTTTTACTAAACTATGATAGTGAAATGAATCCGTCTTAGTAACATATACTTACATTGATTTAGATGAATAATACAAGAGAAAAACCAAGTTACACGGCGCGAACAAAAACCCACAAAAGCGTCTCGCGAATCGCGATCTCCCCGCAGAAAAATAATGACAAGTATTTGACAGCTAGTTTTTTTTTTAATAATATGGCCGGTATCATAACAGAATATGTATGATCTCACACTTTATGTAATTGCCAGTATCACGTTTAATGAAGTGAAACTTCTCTACAAAATTAAGAGCGCTTATACAATATGACACTCTCTCACTCGCACAATTTTACAATATAATTTCATAGAAATAACTTCTTGAAAATTCCTCAAGAGGAACCCTGCACAATATTATTGCACACATTTTAAAAGTGTTTTCAGTAGGATTATATCACAAAATTATGCCATATTTTAGAAATTGTTTTATTTTAAAAAATCTCATTAATATATTTTTTTATATTTCAAACTGAAAACACTTTTAAAAAGTGTACAAAATAATATTGTGCAGGGTTCCTCTTGAGGATTATATATATATATATATATGTATATAGCAATAATATGTTATCAAATAGTGCGGTATTATAAACGCTCTTAAGATTGCTTACGCCACTGGACGCTCACTCGCTCGCACATCTTGTTCCCGTGGGCCGCATGCGGCCCAGTAGGCTCTATGACCCGGAGCGGCAGAAAGCATGAAACTTGGCATGCGTATAGCTTTACCGTTTATAAGAAGAAATTTTTGTAGAAACACCCCCCCACGACAATGTTTCCACCTCTCTCCCCCCCCACTTTTATGTCCCTATTTTTAGTTTTTCTTGAAAACTATAAGAGCTAGAATAAAAATGTCAAGGAAAAATTTACTCTCCGTAAAATTCTCTACAATATTGTCCTTCAAAGTATATTGCCAGGATTTATAGTTTCAAAAATATGATTTATTTCTTATTTGAATTTTTTTCAAAATTCCATATAAGACGTTCTCTGGGCGCAAAATATGTCGTTTTCATGCAGAGGTTTGAAACTTGGCACAATGATTCCTTATCTCCAAATAAGCAGATTAAGATCAAAAACCTCCCCTATCACCCCCTCTGGCAGCAAGGAGGGGGGGCAAAAGGGGCCGCGCCACCTTTCTCCATTTAATTATCTCTGGGAGACGATGTAGAGCCACGAGGAAAATTTCGGATAAACCGATGATGTAAATTTCATTTCTGATATAAAACAACGGTATTGGTGGCATTATGGCATTATGTTTAGCAAAAAAACTAAAAAAAAAGACATTTTTGAAGTGAAAACTTCTTTAGCGGCGCTGAGCACTTTTTTTTGTATGGGTAAAAACTTTCAAACTCGCGTCAGGGTCACGTGATGCTGATCGAAAAAGCGTAAGATCGAGGGGAAGGGAGAGGAACTAGTATCTCCCACTCTTTCTACCGTGCCTGAGTGTGCTGCTCTGTTTAGGCGGCACAGCGGCTCTAGCATACAAGCAAATTGACATACGAATAAGACTCCCATTCCACTGTCACCGCTATTCTAAGAGTAGCGTTGACGTTTCACAAGAGTAGCAAGCTGCTTGTCTATGACTCGCCGCTATTCCCACTGTCACGGGATCCCGCTGAAATGTCAAGAGTAGAACTGTCATCCCTAACATTGTACTTTTGGCAAAGATATACGCGTGAACAATGACATTTAATCAACAATGACAAAATGTTATTTATTATTTCCATAGAGTAGGTATCGGTCCCCACTTCCCACCAAGAAGGTTAGGTTCAAGTTGGTGATGGTTCTTCGTGGGTTCCCGACTAATAAATTTTGAAAAAACACTGAGTGAGCTATGGCAAGCTAGGTCCACACTTTTAAAGAGCCTTGTGTCGTTACGTGATATAACGTCATCTGCCGTGTATGGACATTTCATATATTTTATAACTAATTAAACTGCACCCAGCAGTTTAACCGTGTACTGTAGCCTACGTGTTATTCCAGGGTTTATCTCTATACAAAATTTCAGCTCTATCGGTCCACCCGTTTAGGCGTGAAAAAGAAACCAACAGACATCCATGGGTCATTTTCAAAAAAACTGTACACTGCGGAAAAATTGATGAAAATTTGTAAGATCGTGGCAAAGCATTTATTATGGCCAATATATATTAATTAATCATTTAATTATGAGAAATTGGTATTAAAATAAATAAATTTAATAGATTTACGGATAAATTAAGATTTTACTACACTCAGGTATCACAATATATTCCATTCCGAAACTACTTATTAATGTTGATAAATAATATAAATAAAGCAAGTTTTGCAATAAAAAGTTGTTTAATCAGTGTAATGTACCTTAAAGTTTATAAAAAATATATAAAATAATAAAATCAACTTAACAAACTCAAGGAATCGTATATTAAGTTTCCATTACGTTACTCTTTGGATAAAAATGAGGAATAAATTTACTTTTTTTCTATTATTGCAGCACTTAAGAGCTATATAACTAAATTACTATTGAGAGACCATAAATATTAAACTATTAAAATAAACGCACCATAAAAATCACATAGAACTTCGTTAATAATTTAAACTTAGACAAAATTATAAATGGGACAGTCACGGAACGGAGTGCATTGGTAATGGAAAAGATTTCTTAAGCCTAAGACATACTGACAGTAAAAATCATCAAGCAATGAATTTAATTATTACAATCAATAATATCTTCACCAAAACATTTTCGACGTATGAAATCATAATTATTATTGCTTTCATTGCACGTATAACACAAAACCAATTTAAAAATTCGCCATACATTTTGCTAAATAAACAGACCTGAAAGCTATATTTTTCTTACATGCAAAGCATAGAAAATTTGAGATATTGCCGACCTAATAGAAGGGTTTTTATTTTAATGGCTGTTTCGGTTTATGTCCGTAATACATCATTTTTAAACTATGCTTAATTTCAATTGATTTTTTTCTAGGCAACAGTGTTAAAAACCATTTAAAATGACTGAAACTAAAAAACCAATTTTAATCTAACCACAATGTAGCAATTTTTATAAAAATGCACACACTTTGCTAGTTTTTAGTCACAATTAAATCGGGACTTCCATTCCGACCAACTAAACCGACCAACTGAAATTGATCAACTATTTTCTTTCCTAACGAATCAACTTTTTAGTTGGTTGAATTGGTATATTTTAAAAAATAAAATTTATTCTTATCAACACAACTCAAAACTGACCAACATTTTTTTTTTCCCAACCGAACAACTTTTTCATTGGTCCGAATAATGTTTTTAAACCTCTTCAACGTGAATTATTGTCCTAAATTCACAGAATGTTAAATAAAACCAAAGCGTACATACATGACAGATGACAGCTGTCAACCTTAAAATGTCAATATCTCGAAAAGTACTCGTCCTAGAGTGACACTGTCATGGAAGAAATGAAAGGTCTTGAAGAGATCTTCTTTTCAGATGACAGCTGTCAAACTTAAAATGTCAATATCTCGAAAAGTAATCGTCCTGGAGTGACGCTGTTATGGAAGAAATGAAAGGTCTTAAGGAAATCTTCAAATCAGATGACAGCTGTCAAACTTAAGATGTCAATATCTCGAAATGTTCTTGTCCTAGAGTGACGCTGTCATGGAAGAATCGAAAGGTCTTGAGATCTTCATTTCAGATGACAGCTGTTAATTTCGGAAAGCGCTGGTCCTAGGCTGATCTCGGTCCCGATGACAGCTGGCATTTGAAATGAAGATATCCTCAAGACCTTTCATTTCTTTCATGACAGCGTCACCCTAGGACGAGAACATTCCGAGATATTGACATTTTAAGTTTGACAGCTGTCATCTGATTTGATGATTTCCTTAAGATCTTTCATTTCTTCCATGAGAGCGTCACTCCAGGACGATTACTTTTCGAGATATTGACATTTTAAGTTTGACAGCTGTCATCTGAAAAGAAGATCTCTTCAAGACCTTTCATTTCTTCCACAATAGCTCACTCTAGGACGAGTACATTCCGAGATATTGACGTTTTAAGTTTGACAGCTGTCATCTGAAATGAAGATTTCCTCAAGCTCTTTCATTTCTTCCATGACAGTACCACTCTAGGACGAGTACTTTCCGAGATATTGACATTTTAAGTTTGACAGCTGTCATCTGAAATGAAGATTTCCTCAAGATCTTTCATTTCTTCCATGACAGTATCACTCTAGGACGAGTACTTTCCGAGATTTTACAGCTGTCATCTGAAATGCTTAGCCTAGGACGAGTACTTTCCGCGATATTGGTATTTCAAGTTTGACATAATATTATTATGTGTTTAAAAATATATCTTATAGACCAACTAAATAGTTGGTTAGTTGAGAAAGATTACAGTTGATCCGTTTTGATTAAGAATTTCAGTTGATCCGAACAGAACATTTTTGTTATAAATTAAATATCCGATCAACTGGTTGGTCCGATAAGAACAAATCGATTAATCGAGACCATTCTGACCAACTAGTTGATCGGTTCAATTGGTCGGAATGGCAGTCCCGATTATGTGTTTAAAAATATAGGTATCTTATGGACCAACTAAATAGTTATTTATTTGAGAAAGAACACAGTTGATCCAGTGTTATAAATAAAATATCCAATCAACTGGTTGGTCCGATTGGAAAAAAATGATTAATCGAGTCCATTCTGACCAACTAGTTGATTGGTTCAGTTGGTCGGAATGGCAGTCCCGAATTAAATAATAAAAACCATTCAAGTACGAGTCGGATTCGAGCACCGAGGGTTCCGTATCAGCCCGTAGGTATACCAAATTTCAAAATTCTAAGCTCAACGGAGTGTACCCTGTAGGTTTTATTTCCCTTGCAAGTAGTTGCGAGTATGAAAATGTGCGGCTAAAAATTGCTGTTTCTTTTGATTGCGTGGACATAGAAATTATATTTTATTACAGTTTAAGGATATTATAGACTTGTGTATTTGATATGAATTTCAATTTAATACCTCTACGCGTTCATGAGGAATCTGAAAGTAAGTATAAAATTATCAAAATTTAATTTTCAAAAAACTCATTAGTTATTAAAGAACATGGTGCCATCTTTATGTCACTCACTTTTGCCAAAATGTACAGTATGCATTAAGCTTTATGATTCCATTCCGAATTTTTTTACTTCCACTTCTACGTTACCTGTGTTTTGGTTTCGGAAAAGAAGTAACGGGTATCGAGATCGCAACAACATTAATTCGTTAAAAATATATTAATGTTGTATAAATTAAAAATTGAATATTATACACGATTCCATGATATTTATAGAATTCATCAATACATTTTGTAGAAATTTGACTATTTTCCTTAGCTTTCTTTTTGGTTTCGGTTTCGGAAAATCAAAAATGGACCGTTGGTCACTTTCACTGTTTTGCTGTTGCGATCGCCCTCCAAATGAACGAATCTAATATTGCCGCTGTTTAAGTGATAGACTTAATGTTGCTCTTGATATATAAGCATTAAATTTGGTAAACTTATAAATATATAGCCTAAAAAGGTGGTTTCGGAATGGAATTTTCCACATTTCATAAATTACGTCCTCAATTAAATTTATTAATTAAATATAATAATAATGAACATAAAAATATAGCGTTATTTTAAACTAAAGCAATAATATCTGTATTTTCCGAAAATATAAACATAAGTATAACTTATATTTGATAAAATTTGAAATTTAAAACTTTTATTGCGTAACTTGTAGTGTGGGACATTGTAATTTTTAATGCTTTGCTACTAATATATTTTAATATCTTTGTTGGTAACTGTGTTGTTTATGAAAATAATATATAAAATACTTTAAAAAATACCGATAATTATATTTTTTGTACTAATTCTACTTAGACTTTACAAATATTAATTATAATTACAGGTCAAGTAATGGGACAACCATAAAAATGAATGTACAATTTTTTTGAAAATGACCCCCATACATTCTTACAAACTTTCACGTTTATATTGTTAGTAAAATGATTGGTCACGTTAGTAGGATGAGGTGTGTAGGGGTACGTTGCGTTGTGTTTGGGGCCTTGCACTCACACTCACTCACTCTCACACTCACTCACACTCACACTCACACTCACTCACACACTCACACTCACTCACACACACACACACACACACACACACTCAATCACACTCACACTCACTCACACACACACACACACACACACACACACACACTCACTCACACACACACACTCACTCACACACACTCACTCACTCACACACACACACACACACACACACACACACACACACACACACTCACTCACTCACACACACTCACACACACACACACACACACACACACACACACACACACACACACACTCACACACACACACACACACACACACACACACACACACAATTATATTTGAAATGTATCATAGAATACAATAATACTTTATTGCATAGTAAATCATTGGGTAGGTAGTAAATATTTATTTTTTATCCATAATATAGAATATTAAAATAATATTGGACCAGTATTTTTTATTTGTAGATCTGTTAAAAAACGTCGGAGATACGACGCACTAAAGTTGCTCGGTGGGGGTAATGACGTCACGGTCTGGTACTCGAGCCAGAACCAAATGTAGCAACCTGCAAAAACTTATATTCATTATATTTCAGCCATTATTTTTCGCTAACAAAAAATACGTATCGAGTAGAGAGAGTTTGGCTTCGTTACTGCGGAAAACAATCTTCTGTACTATTATATAAAGAGGTAATCTGCCTGACTGACTCATTCCCACTTCCCAGTTTCCGATTGAGCTGAAATTTTGCATGCATGTATAAATCAGATGACAATATAATTATGACATCGAGCTGATCTTATGATGGAGCTGCTGGGTGACCATAGGCATTCCGTAATTAAGCGACGCATGACGCAACCCTATCGAGTTTGGGCTCACTTGATTCGTCTTGACGAGTACTTTAGAGCTATGTAGATAGCAATAATAATAAAAAAGCTTTTTTAAATTTCACATGTTATACCTGGCGCCACTGGTCCACACTCCTGTCTGGGCCAAATTTTCTCAAAAACTCTTTTAATTTTTGCTATTCTTTTTGAATATTCATAGCCCCCAGCGGTCCATAAAATTCACCCATGGCCAAGTGCATATGTGAGGACATATAGTCCACAAGTAACCTGGTTTGTTCTCTTGTGGTGCGTCTGTACGAAACAAGTAAGAGTAATAACAGGTACTACCTATATAAAACTGTCATAAATAATTTAATAATAATCTATATCTATACAAACATAAAGAGGTAATCTGACTGACTGGCTCATCACCGTAGAGATGTAATCCCAGAGCCTAGAATGATGAAATAATTGATTTTGTTGCGAATACTCGCCAAGTTGAAGACGCAGTACTAAGCAGTACTATCATCATTTAGAGGTACAGTCATGTACCTACTACCTACTGCTCGTTTCATGTACCTGAATGAGAATTGTTAAGGCGTAATTTCTGGTAGCCAGTAGAATTATATTATTTTACTTATTTACACTCATATTGATATTATTGTTATTAAATTTTCTATTATATTCTTATTATTTGTGGCTAGTGAACGAGATATAGCACCACAACTTTGCCAATGACTCTTGGAAAGATAAATCACCAAACGATGGAAAATAGATTTAA
Organism: Hemithea aestivaria; assembly: GCA_947507615.1. Classification (NCBI taxonomy): domain Eukaryota; kingdom Metazoa; phylum Arthropoda; class Insecta; order Lepidoptera; family Geometridae; genus Hemithea; species Hemithea aestivaria. The sequence continues at coordinate 10,303,325 of OX382335.1, read as the reverse complement.
TATGAAATTTTATTTTATTCAATGATGAAATAAAATGACAAATTTCAATGACAAATAAAAATATAAGCAAAATGACAAATTTCTGACAGTGCAGAGTTGTATTTTGTAATGAGGAGTATGATTGGAGTGGAGACCATAGGCCACGGACTCGTACACGACATCGTAGAACGTCCACCCATAAGGTGGACGGACGACCCTATATAGGTCAGACGGAAGACGCTAGATGCAGGTTGCTTCCAACCGGTATATTATACATATATGGAAGTCCAAATCGGAGGCCTTTGTTCAGCAGTAAACATCCTTCGGCTTAGATGATGATGATGAATATAAGAAAAATGACGTGGAAAATTTACCGCAAGTGTCTTGCTGTTTAACGAAAACGCGCCGGTTCACAAAGCGCGATCTCTCTTACTATGGTTGCTTACGTGAGTATGTATGTCGCAACCACAGTGGTGGCGAGCAGGAGTCGGTTCCCTGCCTTGGGTCAAGGATGCCTGCTCGAGGGTGGTTTAAGCGCGTACCCGACGTTGGTGAGCTCCTTCCACCTTTTTTTTATAAAACGATGTAAGAAGACGAGCAAGACGCTCTCCTGATGGTAAGAGATAACGCTGCCCATAATTAGCAAAGTGCTACCCAGTGCACTGCGCCAACGCTTCTTACTTGAGAATCATAAGATGTTAAGACTCTTCAGCCCAGTAATTTCACTAGCTACAGTAATGTTTGCACATCACTGCTCAGGCGGTAGAATAACTGGCACTGTTGGGTTACCCACCTAGTCGACCTCCTGCAAAGGAAGTCTACCCCCGGTAAAACCCTCCACCTATCCCGTGGAGTCGGAGTACAGCACGCCACCAGGTCCCAGGCGGGAGATCCCACCAAGAGGTCTGAGTCCAACCCTGCTTTATCATCCTACCAATGACAATACAATTTATTGCAAAAGACAACCATCGTAATTTCTATTTGCGTCTCTGCACAATCAATATCGTCTTTCCTGTCAGTCGCACCGTGTATAGCAAGTATAGACATTAAAAAAAAATTAACCATAGACTCCCACCATAAATAAGAGATTTTTGCTACTCCCAATGTCATTGTACTCTTAACAAACGTCAAATATGCTTGACAGTGGAATGGGAGTCTTATTCTTATGTCAATTTGTTTGTGTGCTACGGCCGCAGGGGGCTTAGACAAGCGCGCGCCCGATATTTTTTTTTTATATTTTATATTTTTTTTATTAGACACTTAAATAGGTTCGAATCAAAACTGTTTGTTTCTTACTTCAGTTATCATAAACCAATTGTATCAGTTGTAAAAATTTGCGATGATGATTCTGATAATAACGATGGTGTAAAAGTCGTCGAAATTATGGATGGAAGTTGATTTTTCTGAGAGATAAAATTTAATGTTATATATAAATAACGATATAATATTATAAATAACAACATATAAATTGTCATATTTGTGTACGATAGTGCAATAAATAAACATTGTATTCTACCTTATAAATTATAGTATTTTTATACTTATAATTAAACACAACGTTAATATTGAAGTTTTCACTTCTGCCGGCACTCCCGGAGTGCTACCTTTTTTTTTTGTATTTCATGTCATTATTGTATATTTTAAACTGTTAGTATTTTTTCAAATTAAAAAATATCCTAATATAGCCTGTAATATGTCGATTAAATAAAATATAACGAATAATTAATTTATTAAATATTTAATGCAAAAAAAAAATTTTAGCAAAGGGGGCCACGAATTTTTTGTAAGAAAAATTATAGTTTTCCTTATTTTTCTCAAAAACGAATTGCCCAAATTAAAGTATCTGTTATATATATGAATTGCCTATTAAATTTTCTACAATAATGTCCTTGGAGGTATGATGTTAGCTATTATTAGTTTTTTGAGTTTTTCATGAAAACTATGAGAGCTAGAATAAAAATGTCAAGGAGAAGTTTATTCCCCGCAAAATTCTCCACAATATTGACCTTTATAGCATATTGCCAGGATTTATAGTTTCGAAAATATGATTTATTTCTTTTTTTAATATTTTCCAAAATTCCATATAAGACGTACTCTGGGCGCAAAACATGTCGTTTTCATGCAGAGGTTCGAAACTTGGCACAATGATTCCTTATCTCAAAATAAGCTGATTAAGATCGAAAAATTCCCCTATCACCCCCTCTGGCAGCAAGGAGGTGGGGCAAAAGGGGCCGCGCCACCTTGCTTCATTTAATTAACCATGGGAGACTCGGATGAATTAGCCAAACTGGATGAGCAACCACTAGGCGACCCCCGCTGCCAACACACACATACAATGCACTCATTCCCAATCCGGCTTGTTTATTAAAACTAGTTGTGACACTAACGCGTCATTCAGCAAACGACCGCAACAGGGAAAGTCGTGAGCAGAAATTGGCCAATTGTAGCGTTTTATGGTGCAAAACGCGATGAGAAAACATTTAATTTACAAGAGGATCATGTTACTTTCCATATTTAACCATAATTTTGTCGAAATATCAACTAAAAATACAAAAAATAAGCAAAATACTAAAAATTACTATGTGTTGCCACTAAATCATGCAAGACCTAACTTGGGGTAAATTTTACGTATGAGTAGTTATATAATATTATCAACGTCTATTTTACGTCCGTTATTGTAATACTAAAAACCAGTAGGTATTCATATTATTATACACATTTAAACAAAAACACTCATATTCCTAATTATTAACATGTATAAATAACCAGCCTGGATATCTCAAAATCTATATAAATATATCTGAGAGTAGGTACTAGGTTATAATAACAAATCAAAACATAAAGTGAAACCGCGGGTCGGCCAGTCCCAAACACTATCCACCCTATGTTCAAAAAGGAAAAGAGACAACCAATCTAGCGATTTTCACATAAATGATTTCAAAACAATCGTAGCGTAGGTCCCTGATGCTTGATACTAAAAAACGTTCAATAATATATTTTTCTCAAAAACTGCCTTTGCAAAATTCTTCAATTTAGTATTAAAAATTAAATACATTACATTTTTCTTACACCTTTTTCTTTTAGGTACATACCTACTTGAAATTTTTTTCTAATTTTCTTTAGACTTTTTTTTTAATTGAATATTTTATTATAAATTAATATTTATTACGCTCAAAAAAAGGTAATTTAAAGAAAGTTATACAATGGCCACACTGGAACAAAAACCAAGTTGGGACATGTCGAGACAAAAAGAATATCGATATCGACTTTTTAGTAGAAATCTTATCAAAATCTAAAACTTAAAGTTAATAGTGTAGGGACATTGTATGGTATGAAAGGCTCAAAAATGCTTGCACTTTTTTAAGGGTTCCGTACCTCAAAAGGAAAAAACGGAACCCTTATAGGATCACTTTGTTGTCCGTCCGTCCGTCTGTCTGTCAAGACCCTTTTTCTCAGGAACGCGTGGAGGTAACAAGCTGAAATTTATAGGAAATACTAAGGTCCATTGCCTCTTAGATCTGTGAAAAATTCAAACTTCTAGGCCAACGCAATCAAAAGATATAGTCGAATATGTCGCAAATTTCAACAAATTTTCGACATTACCAAATAAATCAAAACCTACGGGGCACTTTCCGTGAACTCAGAATCTTGAAATTTGACACGAAGCATCTCCTTAGAGTACAGATAAAGGAAAAATTGCGAAAATCATACATTTTTATTTTCATCATATGAAAAAAATATTTTGAATAATTTTATACCTACTACCCCTTTTTTCATGAACACGTAAACGTATTAAATTGAAATTCATATCAAATACTAAAATACTAAGGTCTATAATACCTTTAAACTGTAATAAAATCAAACCTCTATGTTAACGCATTCAAAAGAAACAGCAATTTTAGCCGAAATTTTAAACACGCAACTACTCTCAAAAACTCAACTGACTTACAAAGAGCATTCGTTGCACAAAAAAAATGCATTAGATCTGTTTTTGGTCTAAAGTGGACAGACTCGTGTCGACCGTTGTTCAAAAAACATGCGTTACTCTCTTTGCCATCCTTATATATATTTGAAATGTTAAAATTCGTACGAAATAATTTAAATCTATTTGAGAAAGACCATTTAGCAATAAGAAAAAGAAAAGTAGTACAAAAACCATTAATAGCGCCTAGATACCGATTAGAAATGTGCAACAAAAATTGTTACAAAATGGCAACTAAAATATATAACAAACTACCAATGGAATATCATAAATTAAAGGCAAATGAATTTTATACAAAAATATTTAAATGGCTTAGTGACAGATGTTTTTACTCATTAGATGATTTTTTAAATTTTAAATTTTAATTTTATAAATATTAAGTAATTTCAATTCAATTTTAATTTTGTATTTAATGTTATATACTTGTAATGAAAAATGTAAAACTAGATTTATGTAGACATAACTAAATATTTGCACGACAGATTATGTCAAATACAGTAAGAACTATTTATATCTATCATAAGAACTTGTTATTAACCTGTATTTAAGCAAATAAACTATTCATTCATTCATTCATTCATTCAAAAACCAAAACCTACAGGGTACTTGCCGTGAACGTAGAATCTTGAAATTTGGTAAAAAGCAATTTCTTAGAGCACAAATAAAGGAAAAATTGCGAAAATTGTACATTTTTAGTTACATCATATAAAAAAATATTTTTATTAATTTCATACTTACTACCTTATTTCTCATGAACGCGTGCAGGTATTAAACTGAAATTTATATCAAATACTAAGGTCTATAATACCTTTAAACTGTAATAAAATCAAACCTCTATCTCAACGCATTCAAAAGAAACAGCAATTTTAGCCGTATTTTTTAACTCGCGACTACTCTCAAGGGAATCAAAACCTACAGGGTACTTGCCGTTAACTCAGAATCTTGAAATTTGGTTTGCAGCAACGTCTTAAATCACAGGCACAGGAAAAATTGCGAAAACTGTAAATTTTTAGTTACATCATATAAAAAATATTTTTAATAATTTTGTATTTACTATCCCTTTCCTCAAGAACGCGTACAGGTATTAAATTGAAATTCATACCAAATATTCAGCTTTATAATAACATTTAAGCTGTAAAAAAATCAAACATTTTTGTCAACGCAATCAAAAGAAACAGCAATTTTAGCCGCATATTTTCAAACTCGCAAGTACTCGCAAGGGAATCAAAACCTACAGTATATAATATTATACCCACTTTTCCTTAGGGTTCCGTAGAAAGCCGTAGGTTTATACGGAACCCTCGGTGCTCGAGTCCTACTCGTACTTGACCGGTTTTTTGTTAAAACGTTACTTTTTGTACTTGATAAGGTCACTTGTACTCGTTGTTTTAATAATTATTATTATAATCCCAAGCTTTACCAATGCCCATAAACTCAATTTCCTATGAAGAGAATGAATTTATCTATAAAAATATCGGATGGTTAACACATGAACAAGTGGTAACTGCGAACTATCAATATGATATAAAATATTAGGTAGGTTCGAAACAGGAATTTCATGTAAGTACCTACCTACCTACAGCACTGTAAAATAATACAAGTGAATTAAATAAAAAAATTAAAAAACCCCCGCCCCAAACGTAATACACAATTCACCATTTTTAATGGCGGCCATCTTGGATTTTAAATTTTATATAGTAGGCTGTATTTTACTTATTAAGCCCTTTCATTTAGTATCCATATTGAGGGAGTTGTGAAAGAAAAAAGTAATCCGCCATTTTGTAGCGGCGGCCATCTTGGACCGATTTCCACCAAACACACACACACACACAGACAGACAGACACGTCAAACTTATAACACCTCGTCGTTTTTGCGTTGGGGGTTAAAATGGGGAAGTCAATACTAACGTGACATGGCAACATAATTTTCAGGCTAGCCAACGTAAAGGCTAGAGGTAAAATAACTGTGAATGATCTTTAGTGCACATGCAGGCTGTTTCTGTGTGTGTATTATATTCGTGTGCGTGTATTTATGGTAATGTTGGATAATTTTGACGTAAGCGTTCGTAGCGACATTATTGAAAATTCATTAGTGTGGAAACGTTATATTAGTTAGTTGCCTCTCCCCCCGCCAGGGATGCCAGCATTTTTCACATAGAAATTAGTCCGCGTATCTTCTCCCTAGGCTAAGAACTCGTTGCGTTTTTTGAGATTTTTTTCTTTCGAAATTGATTCTCTTGCTGTTTTGTCAATATATACCTAACACTGATAACACTTTTATGTGTAAAAAGCAGCTGAAATTTTGTATTGAGATAGCTTAGACCCTGGAATAACATATAGGCTACATAAGTACTGCGGGTAAAACCGCTGGGCGCAGGTAGTACAACATAAATTTTAATAACAAGATACGCGTTTATTTGGTTCACTAGTTCAGCCAAATATTTTTTTAACTGATTTAACCTAATATAAGATTACGAAAAATACCTAATTATACCTACCTCTTATAACCTTCCGTCATAATATGCAATAATATTTTGACCAAAGTATCGATAGTGAGTATCGATAATTTCAAGCACTACCGTTGTTAACGTAAAATGTGCGTCATCTAGTGCACATGCAAGCGGTTTCTGTGTGTGTATTATGTTCGTGTGCGTGTATTTATGGTAGTGTTGGATAATTTTGACGTAAGCGTTCGTAGCGACATGACTGAAAATTCATTAGTGTGGAATCGTTGTATTAGTGTGCGTTGCCTCTCCCCCCGCCAGAATGCCAGCATTATTCACATAGAAATAAGTCCGCGTATCTTCTCCCTAGGCTAAGAACTCGTTGATGGGAGACCATGTAGAGCCACGAGGAAAATTTCGGTGTCAAATTCGGATGATGTAGATTTCATTACTGATATAAAACAACGGCATCGGTGGCGTTATGTTTAGCAAAAAAACTAAAAATAAAAAAAATATATCAACTTTTTTGAGTTTCAAGGTCTCCCAGAGTTAATTAAATGAAGCAAGGTGGCGCGGCACCTTTTATATAAATAATATTTTTGAAACTATAAGCGCTGGCAAAGGCCAATATTGTAGAGAATTATAAGGAGAATAAACTTCTCCATGACAAGTTTATTCTAGCTCTCATAGTTTAAGAAAAATTAAAAATAGGGACATTAAAGTAGGGGGGAGAGGTGGAAACATTGTCGTGGGGGGGTGTTTCTACTAAAATGTCTTATATATGAACGGTGAAGCAATAGGTACGTATGCCAAGTTTCATGCCTAATGCCGCTTGTCATACATGGAGCTAAGGAGCCGTCTAAAAAGCTAAGTAGGTACCTACCATCGAGATAAATCTAAAGTACCTACTCGGATTCTGGGGGCACAGCAGTGCCCCCGCCAAGTCGAGCAAAAAAAGCGGCACGGCCGTAGGTACCATCCTTTTCTGGAAGCAGTTCAGACCATTTTCGACCCTCTATAACTTCATTGTGGAAAAAACTAGAAGCTTCAAGTTTTAACAATGGAGTATACATTGTATAAACAAGATTTATTCCAAATTTCATTCAATTTAAACTAGTCGTTTAAAAATTATAACTAGTCAAAGTTTTGTAATTTTATCACTCACTCACTCACTCACTCACTGACCGATCATCAAAAGTCTAAGGCACTTCTAGCAAACATAGAAGCTTCAAACTTGGTACATACTTAGAGTTTATTATATAAACCATAGGAAAACTAAAAAAAAATGCAATTTCAGTCTAGTTTTCGAGATACATAAACTGCATAAAAAACTTTGTAATCCCATATAAATGTATAGGATTACAAAGTTACATTTGCAGTCAACGGTCAAAAGTTGCAAAAAATCCATTATCCCGCCTTCTAGGTTTAGTCTGCTCCCATCTACGGGCGCATCGTCACTTAAGATCAGGCGATATCGTGGGCAAAGGCTAACTTATAACGAATAAAAATAAACAAAAAGTTGTGAGATACCTCCAAAAACATAACTTGTAAAAAATACCAAGTCTCGCAACTGCAGTTCTTCTACCGTAAAAAGTTGTGAGATCCATGTATTACCAAGTCGGTAATATCTTTTGTGTTTTAAATTAATAGATTGACTTGGCAATCGCACTATTATGTCGGTATATTACTTGGGAGATACATTGTTGTGTTTTCATGCGATGACCAAGTCGATCTATTAATTTAAAACACAAAAGATGTTTAACATCTTCATATCAACTTGGTATTTTTTACAAGTTATGTTTTTGGAGGTATTATTATTATCATCAACAGATTCATAAATTTGATGAAATTTATTACTTTTCCTCTTCTATTCTTTTATCGTGACAAATTAGATTCAATTTGATTAATTAAAATAATATTCTGATATTTGATCCACGTAAGGAGACAATAAAAATAAATAATAATACAGGGTCATCGAGATAAAGTAATTTTTTTGTGAATTATTACATGGTCATCTCGTTTTTTTGAAAAAAATTAAACATGTATTGCGCTCAAAACATGGTCAATGACGTCCCCAATAAGGCCCTATACACCAATATACCGAATAACCAAAGACCCTGTATAATATTATAATCTCCACCGAGTTCTGGTGGAGTTAAGGATTGGTCCTTGACCACTACCCAGGGAAAGGAGTGGAAAGAGAGAAGGGAGGCCTTTGCCCTGCAGTGGGACGATACAGGCTGAATAATAAATATAATCACCTAAGTATTAATAGTATGTAGTATAATATGTAGTATTACAACAGCTCGACATTAAGACCGTAAGTATGTGAAATACAAAATCATCTGATTTGTTTGCGGCTTTGCGGCAGTTAAACTCATTGTGCATTTAAAAAAAATTAATAATACACTGCCACATTAACCCCAATTATTATTTATTTACTAGATAAAAATTAAAGTTATTGTGTGTGTTCCCATTCCATTCAAATAGATACAAACAAAACATAACAAAAAAAAATGTACAAATATAATGAAAAACCTATTTGCCGGTAAAAAATGACGGCCAGTCGTAAATGTCGACTAAAATTTCGGCAACTTGAAAACGTAAAGTTCGTTATGCTATGCTGTGGTACTGAATCGTCGTCATTGGCTGAACTTCGATTTTGCAGCCCTCTGATTGGTCCATTTATTTCTAAGTGTCATTGGGAACAGGATTTGTCGGCTATCTATTAGGTGGCATATATTGCGTGTCGGCCAAGTCATTTTTTCTTTCATTATTTATTCGATTGTTGAAGTGATTTGTTTCGTATTGCGTTGATTCTTCGAATGCTTTATTATATTTAGAAAAAATAAATTACTGTTTTGGTAAGTGACGTTAAAAGGGACGACATAAACAATAGTTAAGTTATGTGAATTATTATCAAGATATTGACTGTAAAGTTAGAAATAAAGTGGATAGAAATTGAAAGCGTCTAATTATAACGCAGTGGCAGTGATAAGCAGGCCAAGCGAGCGGTAATTTTTACTTCAGAAGAATTTTGTGAAGTATGAATTTTCCAAATCTGTAAAAGAATTTTGTGAGTATGGTGATCAACAGAATTGTGTAAATCAATAAGTCACATTAAATTGGTAATAAATAAATAGTGACGAGATATTTCGCTATTGGTTGTACAATTTGGCGGGAAGGCGTCCTATATATATATAGGTTATATTGGTAAAATCTTGGTAATTCACATAGTTTATATATTTGTTATTTAATTTAGGAGTACATCATGTCCTCCGCCGAAGCAGAACCCACCGAGGATGTCCCGGTGGGAAATCCTGAAGAAGTGAGCAAAAATCCAGCTGCGTTGAAAGGTACCATAATATTACAAATCTTAATTTATTATATTATGCCTTCGATTTCATCTGATACAAACATTTCTTCTTTCTTTGGCGGGACTCAACCCCAATATTATATTCTAATAAATACCATATGCAGAAGAAAACAGGCGTATTTAGTATAAAAATGAAACAGCTAATTAATGACTTCAATTTATGCATTTTTTGTTGTTTTAGATGCACATGAGCAAATGGCGACAATGGATGTGTTGGTATGTGGGCAGTGTCATTCAGCGTTCCACTTCATAGATGAGTTCAAGGAACACAAAGATTCAGAAAACTGTACGGGAAAATCTCCAGTTAGAGATAGGGTAAGGATTTTATGTTACATCAAGCATAACTTGATATATGCCTTGGTGCCACTGTTTTTGTTATTTATATAATATACTAGCTGCACCCAGCGGTTTTACCCGCAGTACTTATGTAGCCTATGTGTTATTCCAGGGTCTAAGCTATCTCAATACTAAATTTCAGCTCAATCAGTCCACCCATTTAGGCGTGAAAGAGTAACAAACATCCATCGAGACATCCATTCTTACAAACTTTCACGTTTATAATATTAGTAAGATTAAACTGTATATGTTTATTTATTTCCAATCTACATATTATGTAAAAAATCATAAATAGTTATATCTACTAAAACAAAAGATCTTCAAAAAAACTTGTAATTATTATATGTTATGCCACTGCTGAGCCCTGAGGACTACCTCTATCTATATCTCTAAAATATGAGTGATTGTTTTAGAATGAATGCAAGGCGCAAGTATGGGCGTTTCTCCTGTGGAAGTGTTCATCAGTGAGGGACGGGTCCACAATAAGCTCGGACAACAGTTGGAAGCTGTACCAGCAGTGGTGCCGCATGCCCGAGCCGCAGAGGACCGCTTGGATCACCGCTGGGTCTAATGTCCAGACACTTTCCAAGTTCTCACATGCTAGAGTTGTAAGTTCTATGTTATTTTTGTAGTGGTAGGTCGCAATTGCCGTGGTTGCCTGTGGAAGTACAACACTTGCCAGTTATTCATCTAACAAACGGAAATAAAAATAGTGTGCAGGGATCACTGTGTTCCTTCACGCGAGGACGATGCATTGAATACATTATGAAACACAAGTCAATCTAGTGCCAATTGTTAATAGAATACTTGAAAATTCTTGGATTAATGGCGACCACTCGTTGACCGCGCGACGTTTATTATTTATAACGCGGCGTCCACCCATGGACCACCTGTCGACGAGTGGACGCCGTGTGACGAGGCGGTGCGGAGTGGGTGCCGGGTGGCTCTAATGAGCTGTGACCTTAAATCGTTCAGGACATGCTGAGGATTTATTGCGATTTTCATGATGCTTACCATCAGGCACCTTAATTGCTTGTCATGTCACACATTGCCATTTTTTTTTAATATACTTTCGTCATGAAACTTCATACAAATTGTCTTGTTCATCTCGTTTAAATGTATTTTGTACTTGTACATTATGTTACCCACCTTATCAGTTACTGTTGTCTCAATGCCCAAAATACTGCAGTCTATTGCTTAATAACCGAACCTAATTTGTTTATAGTTGGAAATGAAGATGGAAGATCAACTGGTTCCTATCCAAACACCAGGCACCCCGGAAGTCAGGAAGCGTGGCCGACCCAGGAAAGTACCTAAAGTGGAAGTGGTAAGTTGCTGTATAATCTTGTTCGACAACTACATATAATATACTGCTAACTTTTCTTATCCTTACACAGGTGTAGGGTTAACCTGCTTTAATTTTCATTAAGAGTGGTTTTACACTATCTTTTTCGAATCCGAAAATTAATACACTTGACACTGAATGATTATTACAATCATAGAAATATATATTAAAAATAGTTTCATACTGGCTCTTTCGAATCTGGAAATTAATACACTGAATGATTTACAATCATAGAAATATTTGTATAGCAGTGTACGCAATAGCTTCCATTTACGTAATCCGATTTCTCTGTCATCCGTGAATCCAACGACGGAAGAATATTGACGGATCATAGTAATCATTACCCTTCCCCCAAACAGTAATGTCTGCACATAATAAAAAAGCTTGAAATAATAGATGTCAATTTTGATTTGAACCGGAAGTGTTTCCTGGATCAAGGGGTTAAAGGGTAATGTGGCCAGAAAAATTACTGGGCATGATGAGATTCGAAAACTAATATAAAAACCCCGAAAGACGCGCGGTGTGCAGTGTTGTGCAGAATTTTAAAACACTGGGTGCTAAAACTAAAACTGCGAATGAAGTGAAATTTTGCACGCCTCAATGAGGCAGAATGTGACGGACCTAGTTTAAAACGACTTATTAACCTTCAAGCAGGCGCGCGGTCATTTGTAACGGCAGCGGTCACGCGTAACCGAAAAGACCTATAGGATATATTTCCGAAATTAAGTACTTATTAAACAATAATTGTTATTTGTTTTACTAACAGGAACATTCTTAATTATCCAAGATATAAATTTGTTTAAAATAAGTAACTAAATGCAGCTAAAACTAAATTATAAAAATATATTAACATAATTTTGTTAAAACCCAGCTTAGGAATTTGCACCGGCCTTAGGTACCTGTACCTGTAACTTACTATGCCACCAAAAACATAACTTGTAAAAAATACCAAGTCTCGCAACTGCAGTTCTTCTACCGTAAAAAGTTGTGAGATCCATGTACTACCAAGTCGGTAAAATCTTTTGTGTTTTAAATCAATAGATCGACTTGGCCATCGCATGAAAACACAACAATGTATCTCTCAAGTAATATACCGACATAATAGTGCGATTGCCAAGTCAATCTATTAATTTAAAACACAAAAGATTTTACCGACTTGGTAGTACATGGATCTCACAACTTTTTACGATAGAAGAACTGCAGTTGCGAGACTTGGTATTTTTTACAAGTTATGTTTTTGGTGGCATCTCACTACTTTTTGTTTTTTTTTATTCGTTATAGGTTAGCCTTTGCCGACGATATCGCCTGATCTTAAGTAACGACGCCCGTAGATGGGAGCAGACTAAACCTAGAAGGCGGCCCTCCCTGGCTCCCTGGCTTTATACATTATTACGGCATATATATTATGGCATTATTATTGGGATTTTATACAATTTTTACAGTTAACTGCAAATGTAACTTTGTAATCCTATACATTAATACGGGATTACAAAGTTATTTATGCAGTTTATGTATCTCGAAAACTAGACCGAAATTGCATGTTTTTTTAGTTTTCCTATTGTTTATACAATAAACTCTAACTATGTACCAAGTTTGAACCTTCTATGTTTGCTAGAAGTGCCTTAGACTTTTGATGATCGGTCAGTGAGTGAGTGAGTGACAAAATTACAAAACTTTGACTAGTTATAATTTTTAAACGACTAGTTAAAATTGAATGAAATTTAGAATAAATCGTGTTTATACAATGCATACTCGGTTGTTTAAAATTGAAGCTTCTAGTTTTTTCCACAACGAAGTTATAGGGGGTCGAAAATGGTCTGAACTGCTTCCAGAAAAGGATGGTACGGCCGTGCCGCTTTTTTTGCTCGACTTGGCGGGGGCACTGCCGTGCCCCCAGATAAATACCTACTATCTAGTAACAAAAAATAAAGTACTAAAATCACTTTTGCAATTAGATCAACTATGGTCATTTTTGGTCTAGTTTTTTTTAAAGTCAGTGTCGTCTCCAAAATAAAATTTATTGCATTTTGTGCAAAAATAAGGTTTTTATTTTGGACTTTTATTGTTCTTTCTTTATTTATTCTTTCCCAAAATTATTTCTAATAAAGCCAGATCTTTGTCACCTGAAACTAACCTGCCTAATTCTTCAGTAGATTAAAGTTCCTCTGAAACTAGGTAATCGGATATTTCTGTCCCTCAGTCACAAAGTTTTGGTTCAGTTAGTAGATCTTTACGAAGTATTTCTTCAATTATGGCACTCTGTCTCATTAGGGAATGACTCATTCTATTCAAAAATTTTTTTGTTAAAATGTTGGTATTTATTGCAGGAGGAAGAATGGCATCCTTCAGGCGAGGAAAGTGATGACAAACCTCGCACATATGCTAAAAAAATACCTACCCAGCCTAAGGTATGCTTAATTCATTAACATTTCATAATACAAAGAACATTCACAGGTGTTTCCTTAGAACTTAAATTTAAAAATGCAGATGAAATCTCCTAGTAATCTATCAAATAACCCCTATATTCTTTTCATATTATTTTAATATCAGGTCGGATTTTATTAATTAAATCTATTCACAGAATGATCTGAACGAATCAGTTCGCAACGCACAAGAGCGCGTGCCGCCAGAAGAGCGCATCGCTCGTCGTACTGAACGCAGCGGAGACTCCACCGAGCCCGGAGAGTTCGTCGTCGAGAAGATACTGGCTAAACGGTTCAACCCGCGCCGGAAACAATACGAATATCTACTCAAATGGGAGGGCTACCCACAGTGAGTGTGCATTTACATACTTTTTGGTAACACTTTTTTTATAGACTAAACAAGTGTTTGACCGCAATATCACCTGTTGGTAAGTGACGATGCAGTCTAAGTTGTAGCATGCTTGTTCAGTAGGAACCTATTCACTCTTGATTTGAACAACCCCCACGTTATAGCATACGGGGAACTGTTGATGGTAGCGAATTCCACAAAACGCTTCATCCGAGCTGTTGATATACACTTTGACGACCTCTGTGGCGCGGTGGGCTAATACCCGCCTGCAACGCAGAAGGTTGCGGGTTCGATTCCCGCATGGAACAAATGTTTGTGTGATCCACAGGTATTTGTTTCTGGTCTGGGTGGTTTTCCAATATCTATTATAAGTATGTATTTACAAAAGAAAAGTATATAAGTATTATATCCGTTATCCTAACCACCATATTACAAGCATTAAGTTGCTTAGTTTGAGGTTAGGTGGCGCTGTGTTAAACGTCCTGAAATATTTATTTTTTATTTTTTTACACTGAGCTCGGAGTAGGTGTTGTGGCAATAGAATTATTCAAATTGTATACTATTTTTCGTGTGTATCTTTTCTGTTTTTTTAATGTCAATAAATTACTTTTATTTTTGTTATAAGACGTGAATTGTGCGGTTTTGTTGGAACGAAGTTCCTTATCACGCGTTGTGAAAGGGGGCTAGACGGAAAAAATTCTTACGAAAAGTTGTCACGACACTTTTTGCTATAGTAAGCTATTGTAAGCTGTGCGGCGTGCGCATGTTTATCTCTCTCTCTCTCTCTCTTTCATTAATCGAAAGGAACTTCGTTCCATCCGGCTGTCCCTTGACACCTCTCAAGTTTTTTTATTTTAGTTATGGTGTATTATGTTTAATGTTCTACCAGTGAGCAGAACACATGGGAGCCGGTAGAGAACATGGAGACATGCAAGCACCTGCTAGAAGCGTTCGAGAAGCAGCTCGCGCGGCAGAAGGAGCTCAAGGCTTTACGAGCACAACAGCAACACCCCGTACAGGTATACTAGCTTATACATTATACATCTTTATCTTTCATTCTACATGTCAATATATTTCTTTCCCTATATAACTTTCAACCACCGTCGTCCGAAATTTATTTTCCTTTCCCTGCTTGGTTGTCTGGAAGAGATCGCTGTTAGCGATAAGACCGCCAATTGTCTCACTGTTTATATTGTACTGTTTATTTAGATTTATGATATTAATTGTGGTTGAAACAATAAAGAGTTTCTTATCTTATCTCTACATGACTGGAGGAATGCTTGCTTTGTGGAGGTTTTCCTCATCAGATCAATTTAACCCGGCGATGATGATGTGAATAAATTTCGTAGTATCAGTTCACAAAACACAATGTTTGTGTGCGTCAGTACAGTACCCTCTGATACGTCGTAAATTGTCCCTTTCGCAAAATGTCCCTCGTTCGCAAATGGTCCCTTTCGCAAACCAAAAGGGCATTCTGCGAAAGGGACCATTTGCGATCGAGGGATATTTATTTTACGAAAGAGACAATTTGCGACGTAGCCGTACCCTCGTATCGACCTCAAGAACGTAACATTTGTGTTTTTCGCAGTAAGCTCGCATATAATAGTGTGCATGTTGATATTAAATCAGTGAAGTAATCCCGAGGCCCTAGGTTTATTAAATTAGGATTTTAAATTTGAATGTTGCTAAAGCTTTCGTTACATATTAAAAAAAATGTTTAATTTCTTTTTTTATACAGATCAAACAATTGAACACACCTTCCCCACAAATTGCAAAGCAAGCAGTCAAGAAACCAGAAACACCTGCCATGACGCCATCCGGGTAAGATGTTCACACCAAACTTTTAATTAAAAAGTTCCCATTTAGGTCACTCAATTTGAGAAAATATTATAAGTTTTTGTTTCCATTCGTAAACTCGTAAAAACTCGAAAACTTAGTTGATAAAATACCGTCGTTGCTGTTTTTCGAAAATGTGACGCACTCTCACTCGCATAATTTGATACATTTTGCAATATAAATTCATACAATTAACTTTATGAAAATTCCTCAAAAGGAACCCTGCACAATATTATTGCACACATTATAAATGTGTTTTCAGTTTTATATTTTTACAAGTGAATTACATTAAAAATTTAAAAAAACCCCCAACGCAATACGTAATTCACCATTTTTTGATGGCGGCCATCTTGGATTTTAAATTTTATATAGTGGGCTGTAATCTACTCGTTAAGCCCTTTCATTTGATACCCATATTGAGGGGGTCGTGGAAGAAAAAAGTAATCCGCCATTTTGTAGCGGCGGCCATCTTGGACCGATTTTCACCAAACATGGCTAAGAACACTCTCGACTAACTCTACTTTCAAACAAAAAAAACTAAATCAAAATCCGTTCATCCGTTTGGGCGCTACGATGCCACAGACAGACACATACACACACACACACACACACACACACACACACACACACACACACACACACACACACAGACAGACAGACACGTCAAACTTATAACACCCCGTCGTTTTTGCGTCGGGGGTTAAAAAATGGCATGGGGAGCAATTTAAAAAAATCTTTTTTTTTTTAATTCATGTCATTTTTTATTTTTCATGCGACTTGTGTTTACTCTACTAAAACTTTAGGAAATATAATAGAGATGTGTTCAAAAATATAGTTCATCATGTACACAGAAGTAATACAACTAGAAGTATCCATTTTATGTGTGAGTGTGATGGCAATAGGGAAAATTCTGTGTGAAGAAAAAGGAGAACCTATTTTATTTCCGTCCCTTTCAGCGTGGGCGGTTTATGCTGTTTGTCAAACTCTGTCAAACTGCTTCACTGTGACAATAATACCTATGTGTTTCGTTTTTTTCCAGAATTTTAAAGCAATTTGAGACAATACAATGTTATTTTACTAGTTTGACCTAAAATATCAATATATCGCGTATTTTTATAAAATAATGAAAATCCGTAAGCTGTTTTTTGTCTCACAGGTGGCCACGATGATATGACTCCCCTGATCATGTACATTATTTAAATATATGACACTTTGTCCCAAATTGATAGTCTGTTTAAAAGAGATATGTTTTCCCAGTCGCCTACAGCGCACGAGCAAGGTCCGCGCACTAGACCAAGTGAAGGCGTGGTGCGGCGCGGACGACGGCGAGCCGGTACACAAGAAGGTCAAGCGGGAAGTCTCCAGCGATGACGATAGGGACTACTCCGATACAGACAATAGATGTGAGTTTGAATATAATATCATTGTCATAAGCAAGCGGCCCGTCGACGACCTTTTTGAAGCCAACGAAAAAGCCGTAGAACTGGCTCAATACTGGCTCAAACAAATATGAATCCTAAAATTAAAAAAATACCATAACAAGCCATACGACTCGAATAGAAGAAGAAGCGGTCCGTCCTGGCTTCTATATAGCCTACAACAATTACAATACAACACAATACAATTGCACTCACTCTCCTTGCACGGTTGTCTGGAAGAGATCGCTATTAGCGATAAGACCGCCAATTGTAACGCTTAGTTTTATATTATAGTTTTAAGTTGTTTTTGTACATTTTTGTGTTTCTATAAAGGATTATCTATCTATGTTACTCAGGGATAATGTAGCATTGTAACATTGAAAGAATAATCGAAATCCGTCCAGTAGTTTTTAGTTTATTTGTAACAAACATACATACAAAAATACAAGCTGCTGTCAGCGGTTTTACCCGCTGTACTGTAGCCTATGTGTTATTCCAGGGTTTAAGCTATTTCTATACCAAATTTCAGCTCAATCAGTCCACCCGTTTAGGCATGAAGAAATAACAAACATACACTCACAAACTTTCGCATTTATAATTAGTGTGATAAAAATAGTATAAATTATAAACAACAAAATTTGGGTAATTTAACATTAACCCTTAAACCGCCATCACCGTAATATGTCGGGATATGAAAGATGGGCTCCAAGCGCCACACACATAATTTCACGTCAAGTTTCATAAATTGATTATTACGCTGGCGTTAGGAGAATAATGAATGTAACAAAATATGGCGATTAAAGGGTTAAGGACTTTCTTTCTCAACCATCTTTGTGATCGGATTGCGGATCCAGACGTCCTGTTTTGGATCATCATCATCATCATCTCAGCCGTAAGACGTCCACTGCTGAACATAGGCCTCCCCTTTGGACTTCCATATGTACCGGTTGGAAGCGACCTGCATCCAGCGTCTTCCGGCGACCTTTATAAGGTCGTCTGTCCACCTTGGAGGTGGACGTCCTACGCTGCGTTTGCCGTGGTCTCCACTCGAGCACTTTTCGACCCCATCGGCCATCCGCTCTCCGCGCTATGTGGCCTGCCCATTGCCACTTCAGCTTGCTAATCCGCTGTTTTGGATACTGTGCGTTATTTCCGTCACTGCGAATGATACTAAAAAACCGCAGTTAAAGTGTTTTTGAAATTTTTGTTCCAGTTGACAAGAAACTAAACGGCCAGTCTTCACCCAAGGCCCCATTGGATCCAGAGTTAGTGAAGACATTGGGTCTCACCGGCAAAGGCATGCCCAACATCAAGGGAGTCATCAAAGTTGACCCTAAACACATGCCCAATCTTAGTACAGGTTTGTTATAACCATTTAATTTATATTTGATCATTTATAAATTGTACCTTATTGTTAAAAATGTGACTTTACAGTTAAATTTTTTACACACTACACATTTTAGTTATCTAAAATGTGTTCATTTTAATAATAATATTCCCTTGTGAGGCTTCTTAATTTATTAATTGAAACTATAATAATTTTTAAAAATCTATTTGGAATAAGATTGTAGTTGATTCGTCCTTTCACCTTAATCTGAAATCATAGGACGAATATAAAGCAAAATTTTAAAATAAATTAGCCGATTTTTGTTATGCGATTCGTTGCGGTGCGGCCCACCCTAGTTTGCGCTTGCTTTAATAAACAATTTCTTTTAGCTGCGCTTTAGATTCCCATTCCTATCATATTAAAGACGTGAATGTGAGATTAAAGACGAAACAACTACCAATCTACTTTCCAGCCAGATTTTTTAAACACTCCAAATTGTAAACCAAATAAATAAGGAATGTTTTCCCTATGTTAGGTGTGTACATTATGTCGAAGAGCTCCGGCATCATGAAGTTGGACTCGCCCGGCAAGCTTGGTCCGGGGTTGGCTAACATCGACCAAGATGTCATCAGGAAACAAATACTGGCTGCTAAACAGGTATCACATCACTATTGCTTTAAACAAGTGAATTACAATTTAAAAAATCCCTTAACGCAACTCTTTTAATATAATATGTAAATCCGCCGTTTTGTGGTGGCGGCCATCTTTGATTTTAAATTTATCATAGTGCGTTGCAATCTACAAGTTAAGCCATTTCATTTGATACCCATATTGAGGGGGTTGTAGAAAAAAAAACTATTACTTACAAACAAACAAAAAGTAGATCAAAACCCTTTCGGGAGCTGCGATGCCACAGACACACACACACAGACACGTCAAACTTATAATACCCCGTCGTTTTTGCGTCGGTGGCTAAAAAAAGAACAAAAGAAATTTCTCGTAGCCGATTTCCTGGAAGAATTGAATATTTATTTGTACATAATACACATGATTACTTTTAAAAAGTAACTAGTGGTCCGCCACACTAGTTCAAGCCTGTCTCATGGGGGCCTTACAACACAGTTAACAAGAATGTGAATTGCAAACTGTTTCAAGACAATCAATATCATAATAGAAGAGATCGCTTTAAGCGATAAGGCCGCCCATTGTTCACCATTGTTTAATTTAATGTTATTTTTGTTATGCATATTATATTGTACAAGTAGTTGTATTTAGCTTTAAGTTAATTTTTATTGTAAAATTTCTATTTATGGTCTGAATAATGAGCATTTTTGTTTTGTATCGTTCTCTAATGAGTTCCGTATTTCAGAAAAAACAAGAAGAGGCGAAGAAATCATCGCCAGTGTCATCAATGACGCCGCAGGTAATTGTTTTGATTTTATAATTATGAATTAATTAACTAAAAATACTTTAAACATTTGCTACAAATTAGGCCAATTAATCTTTTTGAGGGGTTGTGATACAAAATGCCGTTTTGTAGCTTAAACATGCATTTTGTAGCATCACATTGCAGTTAACTGTCATCATCTTCCTGCCCTTATCCCACACTAGGTAGGGTCGGCACAACACGTTTTTCTCCTCCATTCTGTTCTATCATCCGTCATATCTGCATCCACTCCCCTAGCACGCATATTCTCTTTCACACAGTTCATCCAAACCTTTTTCGGGCGCCCCCTTCCCGGATTACCACCTATCACCATATTCATGGACTTTTTGGTAGAGTCCGACCGAAACTAGTTTTCCGGCCGAAACCGAAACCGAATGTTCGGCCGTGGCTTTAGTTTCGGCCGAAACCGAAACTCACGTGGTCAAATATAAAATTCTTTAAAATACTGATATTTGATGCATTTTATTCATTATTATTCTGCATTAATTAGGACATGAAATGGAAACACAGCATATTTAGTTGGTTGTTATCATTAAGTTTGTTTTATCAGTTGTAATATAAAAATATATCAATATTATGTTTATTATTTTTTTTCAGGCTTCCGTGGTCAACAAGGAAGCCTTATAGTTTCGCTTTGACTGTCCGTCCGTCCGCCCGTCTGTCCACGGCTTTACGGAGAAACTATATGTTCTAGAAAACTGTAATTTTTCACAGAGTAGGGCAATGAATAGGGTAAGATAACGGTAACAAAAATAAATTTAAATCGATTAATTTAGGGTACCTCCCAAGCATGTAAGACCGCCTGAGCAGTAATGTGCAAACATTACTGTGCTTGGGTAGGAGGGCACTGTAGCTAATAAAATTACTAGGATGAAGAGTCTTAACATCTTATGACTCTCAAGTAAGAAGCGTTAGCGCAGTGCACCCAGCATTTTTCACCTTTGTAAAATACAGTGTAGCACTGTACTTATCTCGGGAGAATTATCTCTTACCATCAGGAGAGCGTCTTGCTCGTCTGCTTACTTTGTTGTATAAAATATAAGATGAGGATGATTTTTGTTCTGGCTGATCCCGTCATGTGAGGTATCGTAGAAAAGGTATTTTAATGAAAGAATTTTTTCTAATAAACTTTCTCGATTTAATGATCCATTTGATAGATCAAGTTAATTTTTTTTTTGGCGTCCCAGCCCTCTTCAATCTAAACTACTGGCTTTCAAACACTGAAAGGAAAACCAGGAAAACTATAGCGGTTAAGATAGCTTTATTATTTTTAAAGATATCGTTGATGAATGTTAAGGCAGTAAATGTTCAATTTTCCAGTACTAAGGAAGCCTATATTGCGCGAAGTCTGAATAGCGCTTGGCCTATATATTTCAATTATGTTCTCATTGCAAAATGTTTATCAGTTATCAATAATGAAATAAATCACTAATTGTTACTATTTAATTAAATACTTAGTATTGGTATTTTGAAACCTTACGAATTAATACTTTAATGGGTATAGTTAACTACAAAGAGATGTATCCATGTTAGGCTTACAAAATGAAGTAAATTTTCATTTGCAACAATGAACTACCCTTGGTTCGTGACATTTCTAGTAGCAATCAAACTTTATATTATCATCGACTCGTTTAATATGCAACAATGATGTATCCCACTACTTTTCCTTAGGTGATACATAATAATAGCATTTAAAATGAATCGAATATAGTATAAGATTTGGTGGATACTGAAAATGTCACGAAGTAAGGGTAAATAATTTTTGCATACTAAAAGTTCCTTCATTTTGTAAGACTAACATGGATACATCTCTTTGTAGTTGACTGTACCTATTTTTCCTTAAAAGAATCATCAATCTCTCTGAATTACCTCTATTGAAAATAATAATTACTAAAATTGCTATTACACTCTTAGTTCCAGTCTCAACAAAGATATAATCAAATCACACATTTAGAATTATATTAATTAAATATATCTAGATAATAATTAGTCGTCCACCAAAGCGTTGCTGAGAGAAACGAAGCTAGGCGATCGTGCACGACAACTTCCGAAATGAGTTTCGGTTTCGGCAAAAGTTTCGGCCAATTTTGGCCGAAACCGAAACTACAGCCGAAACTTGATTTTTGGCCGAAACTCGGCCAAAACCGAAACCGAAATTTCGGTCGGACACTACTTTTTGGTAACATGATTTTCATCCCTCCGCATAATATGTCCATACCAGGACAATCTTCCACTCTTTAATTTCTCTGTCACTGGTGCAACTTTCAGGCTTCCCCTCACATACTCATTTCTGATTTTG
Organism: Hemithea aestivaria; assembly: GCA_947507615.1. Lineage (NCBI taxonomy): Eukaryota > Metazoa > Arthropoda > Insecta > Lepidoptera > Geometridae > Hemithea > Hemithea aestivaria. The sequence continues at coordinate 10,280,764 of OX382335.1, read as the reverse complement.
TCCATTCTTGTCACTCCACACATCCACCTCAACATTCTCATCTCCGCTGCATGCACTCTCCTTTCATCCGCAACTTTCGTAGCCCAGCACTCCGATCCATACAATACGACAGGTCTTATTACCGTCTTGTATATTTTTCCTTTCAATCTAAGTTAACTGTATAAATTAAAAATAGTCTTAAACTATCTTAGAACTCGAATTATTCTTAGAATTAAATGTTTTCCTTTTTCAATACACTTTCATATCATGGGTTTGCTGAACCCAGAAAAATATGGAATCCCATGTATATTTTATACTAATTAAAATATGTTTTCTCCAAACATAAATAGAGGAAGACGTACGGCGGGCAGCAAGTCACAGAGAAGACGATAATAACTCCTTCCGGCCAGAAGATCATTCAGCGCACCATACAGCGGCCGTCAGGACAGGTTGACAAATCACCTGTCAACTTACTGCAGAACAAGAAACAAGCTGTGCAGGTAAATACAGGCTAATTGTATAATTTCGCGTTTTGCAAACGGCGTCGTCCGTTTATAAACATGAGCTGTTATGAAATATGCCCTAGGCAAAATATATTTTGTTTTGTTTTAATGTAGGTCGGCTTTTGACCACGACAATGTTAAGCAACAATGCGGGTGTAGATGGTACCGCTACCGTGTTTCGGAAGGCGCGTCAAACTGTGGGTCCCGGCTGTTTCCTATAAGATATGTAGGAGGCAATCGTTAGGTCATGTTGCAGGCCCTGTAGTAATCTCGAATACCTGAAACTGCAACATATAGGTTAGCCACACAACTTATAAATTGTGATTTGACTCTGAGTGTAAGTAGGGTAACCTGTTCTGTTGGAGTATAAACCCCAGCTCCCAATTATTATGATAGCAGACTAAACTTACATGGCGGGCCCTCTGGCTTTAGAATAGAAAACTTTTTATTGAAACACTACAAATATACAGAAAACAAAACTATAACACAAAATCACGACACACACACACACACACACACACGACTTTACTGAAAATAATTATATTCATTCAGTAAAGTCGGAATACAGTCATAATGAATGCTTGGCGACACGGTTCTGTCCAGTGGTTGGTAACTAGCCTCGGCCGAAGCTTACCACCAGCCCAGTATTAAATTATTTGGAGAGTCATTAGGGTGTTTAATAGAGAGTTATTGTAATGTTTAGATGTGACTTATTGTAAGCAATGTTTGTTCCAGGGCGACAGCTTGTTGCGTCGCGGCAGTGCTCGAGGACGTGGACGTGGAGGTTACCACGTGTCCACCGCCGGCGGTAATATTGTGCGGGTCAGGGACAAACAGATACCCGTGCTGTTCGACTGGGAGGTATGTATTTAGTACTAACTTTACTTAGTATGGTGCTGCGATTCAAATTGAGGCTTCAAGACAAGATCGCCCATTCTCGGTTGATGTTACTATTGCATTAAGATAAATACTATTAGATATTGAATTACTGGGCTGAAGAGTCTTAAATCTTATGACTCTCAAGTAAGAAGCGTTGGCGCAATGCACTGGGTAGCACTGTGTTAATTGTGGGCAGCGTTATCTCTTACCATCAGGAGAGCGTCTTGCTCGTCTTCTTACTTCGTTCTATAAAAAAAGATACATTAATGACACAACCAGTGACACAACTCGTGTGCATCATAGAATTTTATCGCGACTGCATTTGCGCTGCTACAGAAGTGTGCGTTCGATTTCTTAGGATAAAGTCTATCCAACGCAACGCAACTTCATATACTAAGTGGCAGGCATATTCGCCGTAGCCCGAACGTAATAAAACTACGCGATGATTGTAGCTTCTCATATTTTTATCAATAAATTTCAATTATAAATTAAATATGTCCAACAGGAAGAAGCCCAATCATCAGACACATCAGACGGCATAGAAGACCCGTTCCCCAAGGAGCTGGGCCCCATCCCGGCAGCCAGTCCGGAGCGCGAGTTGACGTTAGACCCGCTGACGGGGCGTAGGCTGGCGCGAGCGGAGGGAGAGCCCACGCCGCCGCCCACGCCCTCCCCGCCAGCAACGCCACCGCCTGACCACACGCCACAACCTGCCATGCTTATGAAGGTAATAAACTGTATTATTTACCCTACTGAGCTAGGAGGGTTACATGCCAGAAGCACCATCATTAGACACAAAGACCCGTTTCCAAAGGAGCTGGGCCCATCCCAGTAACCCGCCATAGTTATGAAGGTAATAAGCTATCATTTTGGGGCCTTCTCACCTTAGTAAAGCTGAGCACGCAGACGCAGGAAGACACAAAAAAAGCGATCTAATATTTTGCGCCCGCCTTGTATGTGTCAGGTTACTTTTTTTAACGTTAGTTTAAGTGTTAAGTGGCGATGACAATAGGCCAACTTAACACATTCTTTTCGACCAAAATAGATCTCTGCTACTCTTAGACTATAAACTGTCTCACAAACTGTTTCCAACTGTTTAAGGTAACAGCTTGCATTTTAAAACTTGTCTACATAACATCTCTTACATAGATTTTTTAATTTGTCCATGTGTTGAGGTGGTCCATGTAAACCCTTACATTAGTTTTGTTTGTCAGGTGGAGATGTCCCCCGGCGGCACGACCGGCATGCTGGTGCAGGGTGACGCCGCACAACCCTCTCTGCCCATGCTCACTGATGACGATGGAGTGAGTTGCTTTATTTTATCTTTACTCTTTAGCGTTCTCTTTCATCCGTTAAGTCTACTCGCTAGACATTTTTTTTATATACAACAATGTTAGAATTAGAGCAAGACACTCTCCTAATAGTAAGAGATAACGCTACCCATATTTAGTACAGTACTACCCAGGATTTTACACAGGTAAAAATTCTGGGTGCAGTGCGCCAACGCTTCTTACTTGAGAGTCATAAGATGTTAAGACTCTTCAGCCCAGTAATTTCACTAGCTACAGTGCCCTCCTACCGAAGCACAGTAATGATTTCACATCACTGCTCAGGCAGTAGAATAACTGGCACTGTTGGGGTACCCACCTAGTCGACCTCCTGCAAAGGAAGTCTACCCCCGGTAAACATGAACTCCCTTAGGCTTCGACATCGCCGCGATAACACCGACGGGGTTCCGGCGGCCGGTGTGTCACAGAGTCAGCGACATTCGCCCAAACCAAACCGCCTTAGCCCCGCGTACCACTGTGTATACTGTATAGGACGATTACATGGGTAATGGGTATACCTATTAAAACAACTCGGCGGTACTCCCGCATCGTTTTAGTGGCGAGGGACTAGGACGCGGCAGAGTCTTAGCATCCAGGCCCCCATCGATGATCCAACACACACCTATCGGGGAGGGGGGGCTACATGTACGCGTGCCTTGTGATTAAAATGCTTTTGACGTTTTGTTTGAGAATTTGACACTTTATAAAGGCCTGTATCGCCCAGTGGCTCTAGCATACCACACGGAATCCCGACAAAACTTCAAGAGTAGAACTGTCATCCCATACATTCACAAAAGTACAATGTATGGGATGACAGTTCTACTCTTGAAATTTTGTCGGGATTCCGCTTGGCATGCTAAAGCCACAGGTTGGGCGACATTCGCTACGGCACTCTAGAGCGAAAAATATCGTGCTGCATAATTGCTTCGGTTGGCGGTAGCAAATGTCACTGAAGATTAAATAGGCCTTAGAACATACATAAGGTTACGCAGTATCACTACATAGTACAAAATAAATTTGCTTCACGCGTCTGTCTGACCCTATGTCGTAATTTTAAGTTTGTACGAGTATATTAAGTTACGTCTTTCAAAATTGTCCATGACATTGTCTGCACTCCTCCCATTTTCTTGTAAATTTTCTCCAGTTACAGGTCAACTGGTAGAAAATGCTATTTTAGCATTAAGTTAGTCCTAGCGTTGAGCTGAATAATAAAATAAAAATAAATAAAATATGTATGCTTATATCATTAAAACTACGCAATGGAATTTGATGGAGTTTGCATTAATAGATAGAGTGATTTAAGAGGAAGGTTTATGTGTATAATACATGCGTAATATAGTAGACTAGCTTATGCTCGCGGCTTTGCCCGCATGGCAAAATCCTTTCTTAGCGGAGGTCTACGTCATAAAACCTGTCTATGTTCCAAATTTCAACCCAATCCGTCCACCGGTTTAGGCTGCGTTGATAGATCAGTCAGTCAATCGGGCCGCAGGGTTATCATGGCGTCACGCTGAGTCTGCCCCCCTTTGGCTGCTGTTTATTTTTAAATTTTCTATGTCTAGTTATAATATTATCACCTTTGTTATTTATGTATGTCTTAAGTATGCCAATAAAACTCATTCATTCATTCAATCAGTCACTCTTTCCTTTTATATATTTTGAAAAACACTGATAATATATTTCACTAGTAGGTAATAGGTAGTTTATAGTTAGACGTTGTTGCAGACGGAGGTGAAGGTGGAGGGCGGCGTGAAGCAGCTGCTGGGCGGCGTGGACGAGGGGGAGGAGGTGGGGCTGCACCTGCACGCCGGACACCCGCCCATCATGATACGGGGGGAGGACGGGGTGCTCTACCAGGTACCCATGCACTTACACTACATTTGTACACTTCATTGGCAGGGAAACTTGTCCATACACCGTACTCACTCTTCACACTAGTCCGGCTTGTAAGCCAAAGTTCCTAGGTTCAAATGTCTGTGGCAAAGATTTTCCCCTTAACGCTACCATGTTTCGGAAGGCACGTAGAACTGTGGGTCCCGACTGTTTCCTATAAGATATGTAGGAGTCAGTCGTCAGGTCATGTCATGTTGCAGGCCCTGTAGTAATCTCGGCGACCTGAAACTGCAACGGTTGGCCACACAACCTATAAATTGTGATTTGACTCTGACAGTGTAAGTAGGGTAACCTGTTCTGTTGGAGTATAAACTCCGATTATTTTTCATTTATTTAGTAGCTCCGCCTAAAATGTAACATCCTATATAGGCGACTCCACACAGAGCAAGTAGCCTCGCGAGGCATTTGCTTCGCGGGATAATAGCTTCTCCTGATATAGAGCTGACACTATGACTCGGGAGCTCGATCGCTCGCCTGCGGAAGCGTGCGCGCTTACCTTGACCGAGGCACGTCCACACACGGCGAGATGCTTCGCGCGGCAATCGCATTGCAAGACTACTCGCTTTATCCGCCTATAGGTGCTTGTCTAACCTCCCAGTAATGTTATGTATTTGTTCCACAGGTGGCTGGAGAGAACGAAGACGGTCAAACGTTGTTGGTGGCAGCGGAGGGAGTAGAGGGGGCCGTGGAGGGAGTGGAAGGGGCCGTCGATGGCGATGGTGACGTCATGTACGTCACCAGGGAGGATGGACAGGTAATGTGTGAGATACAAGCTGAAGGGAGAGGGAAAACCAAGTGTTTGCATAGATCTTCTTAACAAGACGATTGGCTATAATTTATATTAAGTGAACGCTACAACAGCGTGGACCATTCGCCACTGCTAGCGCGTTGTTAACGCCACAAGCGAAAAAATGTACTGGGATGACAGTCGTGGAAAAACAAAGGTTAACGATTGTCATCTCAGTACATTATCTGTCAAGTTCAAGCAGCAACTGGTGAGCAGCACCGTATGTAATATTTCTCGAAACATTTGGAGCAACTTTTGAGCCCCTCGTAACATTTTAGCATTTCACAAACGACTGGGGCTGGTCTATGGACTCAGGTTTAGCTTGGCAACAAGGGCAATAGAATATAATTTATTACCAGAAAAGAACAATACAATTTTGCTTATCATATAGGTAAGTATAATATACAGCGAGATGTCCTTAATGTGAACCAATATAAATATTTTCCGTGACATTCAAACTAAGCTCAATTAAGGCTTGTATCTTGAGCCTCAGAATGATTACCAAGTCTGATGAGGTTATGTCTAAAGATTAATTTGAATTTTACATTATAAAGGCAAAAATACTTAATAAAATGTGAGATACAAAACTTCATGTAAAATAATATTAGTACTGATGTAACAATGGTGATGTGTTATACAGGATGTGGTGGCTATCGAGCCGTCGCAGCTAGCGGCACTGATGCCAGGCGGCGTGGCGGGCGGAGCGCTGCAACAGGTGGCCGTGCAGGTGGAGGGCGAGCCCGGGGAGGACGCCACGCAGGTCATAGCTCAGCTGCTGCAGGCTGACCTGCCCTCGCCCGGTATGTACAATACACTAATAGATGACTATGGAAAACTGTAACACGTCGTCACCCTGCACCGGGTACACAGGGCGGTATGTGGGACTTCCCTGCTGAAGATGTGCGCAGTGGGGATACCCACAAAAAACCTGGAGTACACCGAAACACTTGTCCACGGTCAGCAAACATGAAACTGCCCCAACAGGCCATTAACCTGTGGCCGAGGCGCCTTCTGAGTGTGATCAATGAACTTGAGCCGATACCTATACGATCACAATCACCTCGCAAACCCAATACATAGCTGATGTTGAATGTATGAACCAAAACAGGAGCTGTAAACCGCGGCTTTACATTTATACGTCACTCACATGAACTTTTTTATCTTTGAAATATTGTGATGTCGTGTGTTATTTATAACTAACGTTTTTATGTAACAACTTTTATAAAAATGTGCATTTTTAGGTGGCACTCGGCGGGTAGTTCTGCTATTACCTGACGGCAGTTTAACGATGACTGAACTCGACAAGGAACAGTACGAGTCTATTACTGAGGCGGGGAAGCAAGAGTGAACATAACGACGGAAACATATGGACTAACACTGGAATATTAACTTTATTCTCTATTGTATAGAGATGTATTTAGAATCGATGGTAAAATGATAAGAAGCGGCGGTGGTTGAACTGTGACTTATATCAGTAAGTTAATTAATTTGATAAGGAAGGACAGCCATTGTAGTTCAACTTACGTGCAGTGGATTATAAAAAGATTTACCCTAATAGCAGAAGTCTTACATTTCTGGTTGTTATAGATTACAGAAAAAATTCTTGGCATCAGCCAAGAATTTTTTCTGCACACAAGACAATTATTTCTAAATTGTATGTCAATACAATTTAGAAATAATTGTCTTGTAAGCTAAGCAAGATGTCATTTTAGTATCCGTTCTTGCAAAGTGCAAGAAAAATGTTTTCCGAGATTGGTCTATTTTTGTCTTAAAAGGATTAATTAGCATCTACAACTATTGTAGTAAAATAATAATAAAATACTTCATTAATAATATTGATCAAACATACCATTGACCATTGTAAATATCTCACAAAAGAAGGATAAAGGAGAATATAGGGACAGCTGTATTAAATCCGATTTCGAGAAAAATTGTGTATTTAGCCGTAATTCTTGTGTAAAATTTGACAACTCTTTAAATTCGATATCGTTCCCTAAAATGCCAGGTTCGTTTTGATTTGCTGATGGTGTAATTTACTACTGGTTGAAGTGTATGATAGTAATTACAGGTATACCTTGAAATTCACACTTCTCATTTAATTAAATTAAGAATACATAGTTAATACGTATGTACTTATTGTATGTGTGAAATTAATTAACTGGGTTGGCGCTAGAACCCAAAGTGGATTTTGGTCTCCGATAATAAGATTCTCCAGGTCTATCTTGAGCAAAAGATGTGAGAGATAACAAAATGTTTGTTTTCCAACTTTATCGCATAATATTAAACGACTAAGTTAGGAACCGCCGATTAACTCTACCGTTATAATGTCTCTGAGAACATTTTATTTTTGTAGGCTTATAGTTAAAATTAACTTTTAATCGAGCCCTCAGGTAAGGTCAAACGTAAGCCTATTTAGTATAATTATAGACATAAGGTAATGTATTTAATTTTGACGGAATATTTGCTTTGTAAATATGTATGAGCATTATTGTATTAAAGTAAGAATGATATCTCTATATGTGAGTACCTTCAGACCTAGTTAAGTTTTGAGCTAAGAACGGATTTAAATCTACAAAAATACTATAATAACTTGATATGAACTAATCTTATTATTCTTTCTTAATATAGATCGCAGTATCAAATTTTCGAAGCACGCTCTCATCGAACCGTTCGTTGAGAGCGCGCTTTGGGAAGAAAGTTCTGTAGATGGACTGAAAAAGGTACTCTGTAGAACTTAAACGCACGACTTTCGGTCGTGAATCGCTCGTTTTATGGCTCGTCCATATATGCCGGACAATGATTCGCCGAGTGCGTGTTTTGTCTATGGACGAACAATTTTTGTCTATAGACAGACGAATGTGTTCCGATATTTACGGTTTTTTTCCGGTAAATTTCTGGTATACATTTTTGGCTCCATAGCTAACGACTTTAATAATATTTTGAATATTAATCAATCATGGATCATTTGAAGCCATTTTGTGAGAATAAGGACTTGAAACAAGTTAAATTTTCTTTATTTTTTTATTTATATAATCTGTGCCCCAAGTGCATATATCGACGTTGAAGTGCGAATATCTTCTATCTAACATTTTAAGTGAAAATGAGTTTTGTATGGCATTGGATTTAAAGTTCAATTTTGCATGTACTGGCAAAACTCCTAAGTGATTGGAATAAAAATAACGTGTCAAAATGATTGTGGTAATACCTCCTAAATTATCACGAAAATTTAGTCGCAAATAATTGCTGCTAACTAATTCTAACTTACAGTTAGAAATATCTCCTAAGTTAAATATACATCGTTTTGTATTTTTTTTTGTGCGAATACTTCCTATCTACATTGAAACACGTTCTTACTTGATGAAAGCACTTGTTTGAATGAGACTGGAAAGAACGACGCGTCCTACGCGTGAAAGAGAAAGGAGATGTGTTTCCTTTGGTGCGCGTTGCGTGTGACTCCGTGCATAGCGCTGTTGAAAGAAAACTAAAAAACAGAGAAATAAATTTACCGAGTGAATATTGTACAGTCACAAAAGAGGCATGTAAAAGAAATCCATACGAGGTGTTGGAAATTGATTATGACTTTGTCAAAAACTATGCGGATCCCAAGCATTGGTTTTACAAGAGCATCAGGCCTGGGCGTAAAGCGGGTGACCCGCAAGTAGTTGACATTCGAACAATTAAATACGCACCAGATTCTTCCATACAAGTTAAATTAGACTTTGATAATGACTGGATTGACTTGCCTCAAAGACCAAAAGTTACTCAGTGTGATGAACCATACCAACAGCTTCATTCTGATCGATTACCAATAGCATCTACTAAATACGATCATTTCATCATCATCATCTCAGCCATTGGACGTCCACTGCTGAACATAGGCCTCCCCTTTGGACTTCCATATGTACCGGTTGGAAGCGATCTGCATCCAGCGTCTTCCGGCGACCTTTATAAGGTCGTCTGTCCACCTTGTGGGTGGACGTCCTACGCTTCGTTTGCTAGTACGTGGTCTCCACTCGAGCACTTTTCGACCCCATCGGCCATCCGCTCTGCGCGCTATGTGGCCTGCCCATTGCCACTTCAGCTTGCTAATCCGCCGGGCTATGTCGGTGACTTTAGTTCGTCTACGGATTTCTTCATTTCTGATTCGATCTCGTAGAGAAACCCCGAGCATAGCCCTTTCCATAGCACGCTGGGCGACTTTGAGCTTCGAGATGAGGCCAATGGTGAAGGACCACGTTTCGGTGCCGTAAGTCATCACTGGTAACACACATTGATCAAAGACTTTCGTCTTGAGGCACTGAGGTATATCGGACGAAAAGACATTGCGTAATTTCCCGAACGCTGCCCAACCGAGTTGGATTCGGCGGTTGACCTCTTTCTCGAAGTTGTACCTACCTAATTGGACTACTTGTCCTAGATAGATATATGAGTCCACAACTTCGAGTACCGATCCTTCAACAGATATTGGGGTGGGTACAACATTGGCATTCGACATAAGCTTCGTCTTGTCCATGTTCATTTTTAAGTCCACCCGTTGTGAAGCTCGGTTGAGGTCATCGAGCATCATGCTGAGTTCCTCCATCGACTTTGCCATGACTACGATGTCGTCGGCAAACCGAAGGTGAGTGATGTATTCGCCGTTGATATTGATGCCAAGTCCTTGCCATTCCAGAAGCTTGAAGGTGTCTTCCATTACGGCAGTAAACAGTTTCGGAGAGATAACGTCTCCCTGTCTTACGCCTCTTCTCAATGGAATCGCCTTCGTGCTCTGCTCCTGTACTCGGACTGACATAGTGGCGTTCTTATACAAGCACTTCAACACTTCAATGTACCGATAGTCAATATGGCATCGCTGAAGTGACTCGAGCACCGCCCATGTTTCCACCGAATCAAAGGCTTTTTCATAGTCCACAAACGCTAAGCATAGTGGCATATTATACTCCTCGGTCTTCTGTATAACTTGCCGCAGCGTATGAATGTGGTCTATGGTACTATAGCCTCTTCGGAAACCGGCTTGTTCGGGAGGCTGGAAGTCATCAAGTCTGTGTTCGAGACGGTTCGTGATGACCCTTGAAAACAGCTTATAAACATGGCTCAGAAGCGTAATGGGCCTATAGTTCTTCAATAGGCTGTTATCACCTTTTTTGAAGAACAGCACCAACTCGCCTCTGCTCCACGTCTCAGGTGTTTTGCCCTCGGACAAGACGGAATCAAAAAGTTTCTGGAGGACTTTAAGTACCGGTGTTCCACCCGCTCTCAGAAGCTCTGAAGTGATTCCGTCTTCGCCCGGCGCCTTGTTGTTCTTAAGCTGCTTCAGGGCCATCCTAATCTCGTAAAGACTGATGTCCGGGATATCTTCGGTATAGTGTCGGGACAGTTTGGCTCTTGGATCTCCTACCAAGTTGTCAACGGGCTTTGCGACCGAAGTATAAAGCTGTCCATAGAACCTCTCGATCTCCCCTAAAACCTCTGCTTTGGTCGACGCTATGCTGCCATCTTCCCGTTTCAGCTTCGTTAGCTGGCTTTGCCCAATAGACTTGTCCTTTGCGAACACTTTGGAGCCTTGGTTTCGCTCAATTGTCTCCTTAACACGGTTAGTGTTAAAGACACGCAGATCATGACGCAAGGACTTAGATATACGTCTATTGAGCTGCCTATAAGACTCGGCGTCATCGGGAGATTGCAACTGTAACGAACGTCGTTCAGCCATGAGGTTTAAGGTTTGATCAGCCAATTTCTGAGGTCTATCTTTACGACGGGGTCTAAAAAACTTGGACCCTACCGTGCGTACAGCTTCCACTAGCCCGTCGTTGATCTCGTCCACTGATGCTAAGTTCTCAAGGCAAGCAAAGCGGTTTGTGAGCTCGAGTTGAAAGCTTTCGGGGTTTTGAATATGGGCACTGGTAGGTCGGAGCGTAGACTTCATCAGACTGGACCTTTCTAGCTTAACGTTAATATTTAGTGAGCCTCGTACAAGTCGGTGATCACTGCCGGTTTTAACCCTGTTGATCACAGAGACATCACTAAATATCCGATATACGATCATTTACAACAACTTAAATCAGTCATACCTAAAGATTGTCACTTATTTTATGATAATATACCAAAAAATACATGAATATTCTGATTTAGAGTAGTAAGTGATTGCTCAGTACCCAATTGATAGTTCCTTATTTTTTCTGTCCATCATAATATAACATTAGAGTACGAAATAACTGCAGGTACTGCTAAGTCAAATAATTTAGATTGATTGAGTCTATCTATTACATTTTTAAAGTTTTATTGATTAGTTTTGCCTATGTTCATCTTAAATAAAACAGTTGATTGTGATTAATAATTATAGCAAAGAATAACTAGATGATGCCATTAATAAACATTTTTTTCTTTACTTATTGTATGTCTTTTATTTATAAATACCTTCGAAGTACGAATCGCTAACTGTTGTATCTATAATATTGATACCAATAACTCCTAACTGACATTATTTCGAAAATAGCACATCATAGGCCAATGTGACTAACTTCATTGAAATTTGCATATAATTTTATACCAATTACAATAGTTAACATTTATTGATAATCAATATTAAAATCATGAATCATTTTTTTCACCTCCTGTAAAATTTTGTTTTTGTTGGATAGAAGTTATTCGCACTTCACCGTCGATATATAAATTGTGCACTCGGGCGAACGTTCGGCCAACGACTCGCCGAATCATTGGCCGGCATAATGTGAACGACCCATTAAAATGTGCGCAAATTACGGTAACATGTACGTTACCAAAGCACGCACTCAAAACGCCCAATGTGTACCTGATCTTAGTGGAAATAACTTGCAGATGTAGCGCGACAGTACAATTAAAAGGTTTTAAATTTAAAGAAACTGGTGCGACTTGCTACTCTTTGTGGGTTCTTTTTCAGATTTAAACCCGGCCTAAATATACTTTGGGGCTAATTTCAATTGGTTGGCAATATTACTGCGACATTAGTCCTAAAGTGAATCCTTAGCTTGAATAAATTTTGTATGTGTTTTATAATAAAAAAGAATATAAATGTATAATACAAGTCTGCAATTTGTTTCGATTGATTTCCATTCATGTAAACTTTCCATTACAATATTAAACGATTTTTTTAAATGTGTGTGTAAAAGATGAATAGGGCAAAGAATAATAACTTATATTGTAAAATCGGTTTTGAGGCGATTGTTTTTTGTATAAATAATTTTAAGTTCTGTTTAAAAATGGACTTGAATATTTGGTTCCAACTTGTTTGGTTGGGATTCAACTTAGTATAATATTATTAGAAATTTTATTATTAAAATTACCTTTGGTTTATTTAGGTATTGCTTTTTTATCTTGTAAAGAAATCTATTTGATGTATAGCCGCGTCTCCAACGCGTTTTATGGTTTAAATATTCAACAAAAACATTCAAAAGTCTCAGTGATTTTAATAAATATTAATATTATTATGTTTTGCTATACGTGCTTTCCATCGGGTATGGAAAGCAAAAACAAAAAGTGTAGTTTGACAATGTTTTGTGAAAAATGTTGTGATATTTGGGTTGACTGTTTGAAACCTAAACACGCGCTGACGCGGCGTTAAATAAATTCTAAAACAATTATTAAATTACCCAAAGTTAAGACTATCTTTTAATTATTTTAATGAGTGTCAAAAGACTATAATATTGCATTTCACATTGTATAATATTTGTACTCCTCAGCTATTTTTTATTTTCTTGTGTTCAAAGATTATGTAGTTTTAGGACTTTATTTTGTAACATAGCATAAGTTTAAAATTAAACTTACATTATACTTCAATATTGTTTATTATTATTGCTATTGTCCCTAGTTGCTACTCGTAGGCTTTAATGAAAAGAGTGGGTCTTCCGTTTATATGGGGTCTATTCACTAAGCCAACGTCACACAAGATGCCGGGGGCCGGGAATACGTCCAGAGTCCAGGCACGGCGTCTGTGGTACGCAGGTACGCCGGTACGCTGGCATTCTTGCACTAAAAACGACTTACTATAATATATAGTAAGGAAGAAAGATCTTACAAAATGTTAGTGTTTCTGCACTACACAGGTACGATCCGAATCCATCAAATGACTGTTCGGCGTGGCGCCGTGGCCGTAGAACATTTATGGAAGCACTATTATGCATTATAGTTTCTGGCAGTGTGTCAGCCACTGGACGTGTGCATCTGCACTGAGTGTCTTTTTTTTGAAGTATCAGTAAAAAATCTGAAATTTACAGGGGAGTTAGTAAAAATATAGTAAAAAATAATGCACAGGGTCTCGAATTTCTAAAACTTGAATTGAACGAGATATGACCAAAAGATTAGGACACTCAATCCTGATGCGCCGCTAAATACGAATATTTTCAAAAGTATTGACCCTAGGATTATAATTTTTAGTTCTGGAGTTAGTAAAAAATTTCTAAAAACTTTTGGGAAATTTTCAAATCAATAGAATGTACCGTTACAGATTTATAACGGTTTAACTAGGACACTCAGTTCTTACGCCGTAAGGATTGAGTGTCCTGCTAAATATGGGTTTATTGGAATAAATACATAAAAATAACATTACCATCTTGTAGTCTGACCCTCAAAACAATTTCTAAAAGAGAAACTATGTCGAAAAAGCTTACCCTTTTAAAATAAATGAAAGATTTCATTATTACGAAACGTCTGTACTGAGTGTCTTTTATTTTTGAAAAAAAAGGGTCAAATAGTAGTTTTAGAAATTTGGCACTTGGTGCAAAAGTTTTTACTAATTGAATACTAAAACATGATATATAATTTGTTTTTCTAAATTGTATATTTTTAGAGTAAATCCACTTTTTGCGGTTTTCTGTGAGTGTCTTTTTTTTTTCGAGGTTGAGCAAAATTAATGAAATTAACAGGGGAGTTAGTAAAAAATTAGTAAAAACTTTTGTAGTAAGTGGCGAATTTCTAAAACTTAAATTGAATTTTTTATGAGCAAAATACTAGGACACTCAATCCTTACGTTTTAAAAAAGTGAAAAACCTCGATATCTCGGTAAGTATTAACTTTTTTTTCAGGATTTTTTTTTCTAGAGTTAGTAAAGAATTTCTAAAAACTTTGTAAAAAAAAATATACAGGCTAACACGTGGTGTTACTGAGTTATAGCGGTTTAATTAGTTTCACTGAGCGTAAGAACTGAGTGTCCTAGTTAAACGGCTCTACAGATAAAACTAAACCTCGTAGATAAAAACAACTTATATCCACGAGTTTTACTAATTTTTTACTAACTCTGGATATAAAATTCATTTTTGTAAGTTTTATATTTTTTGAGAAAATCCACATTTTCATGTTTTTCACTGAGTGTCCCATTTTTTTCAAAATATCAAAATGATTTTTTCAGGAGAGTTAGTAAAACATTAGTTACATCGTTTGCACTAGGTGTCGAATTTCTAAAACTAAAATTATTCTTTTTATGATCAAATAACTACAGTCCAGACGCCCGAAAAACATGAAAAACCTCGATATCTCGATAAATATTAACTTTTTTCCTAGGATTTTTTTTTCAGTAGTTAGTAAAAAATTAGTAAAATCTTTTGCACTAGGTGCCAAATTTCTAAAACTGAAATCAAATTTTTTATAATCAAAAAACTAGGACACTCAATCCTTACGTTTTAAAAAAGTGAAAAACCTCGATATCTCGGTAAGTATTAACTTTTTTTTCAGGATTTTTTTTCCAGTAGTTAGTAATGAATTTCTAAAAACTTTTACAAAAAAAACCAACAGGCTAACATGTGTTGTTACTGATTTATAGCGAATAATTAGTTTCACTGAGCGTAAGAACTGAGTGTCCTAGTTAAACGGCTCTACAGACAAAATTAAACCTCGTAGATAAAAACAACTTAGATCCACGAGTTTTACTAATTTTTTACTAACTCTGGATATAAAATTCATTTTTGTAAGTTTTATATTTTTTGAGAAAAAACACATTTTCATGTTTTTCACTGAGTGTCCCATTTTTTTCAAAATATCAAAATGATTTTTTCAGGAGAGTTAGTAAAACATTAGTTACAACGTTTGCACTAGGTGTCGAATTTCTAAAACTAAAATTATTCTTTTTATGATCAAATAACTACAGTCCAGACGCTCGAAAAACATGAAAAACCTCGATATCTCGATAAATATCAACTTTTTTCTTAGGATTTTTTTTTCAGTAGTTAGTAAGGAATTTCTAAAAACTTTTACAAAAAAAACCAACAGGCTAACATGTGTTGTTACTGATTTATAGCGGTTAATTAATTCTGTTTTACGGAGCGAGCTAAATGAATAAAGCCGTGAGTTGTTCTCACCATGAATAATTCTTATACCTAGGCACTATTATTCAACTGACCACTATTTAATTTGTTGGCAATACTTTCTCTCTGATAACATACACGTTCAAACACTTGGCTGCCTCCCGACTCCCGGTGCCCAACTTTTACGAGGCTGCTGACTTTGGGAAGATCAACTTTTGCACACAGAATTAACACACACACGCGCATACACACACACACACTAACACACATAATACACCTAGGGACCTGTTTAATTGAATAAGAAGGAGGGCGCCGGCAACTGCAACATAGTTTTATAAACTATCGCAATTTCCAACGTTCATGGCGTTTAAGATTAACGTGTATTTTAAGCGCAAATAAAGATTTATTATTTATATTAAGGGGTACGATTTTGCAAATTTACGCTAGGGCGTATTACAAGACGGATGTCGCAAAATTTAACAAAATTTATAAGAAACCAGTTGTTTAAGGATTTGAAATTTTAAAATTGGCGCCAAATGTATTTTTATTTATGTTATTGGCAAATGCTTCAGATGTACAGAAAGCAAATTAGAAAAAATTGATGTCAAATATTAACCTGTCAAATTTTCAATTATATCTGTGCATTTTTGTCATTCAATCTTCTCTCAATAGCGCTTCACGGTTCTGCTCGTAATTTTGTATCAATTAATTTTTAAGGAAATAAAAGCCTTCCAAGTTATTTTTTGTTGTATAACTGTACACTGTACACCCCGTACACCAGTTAAAGCAATTTCAACCATAATCATAGCCAAAACAAGTTCTCAAATAAATAGTAGTGATTACGACTTTACTAATTAAGCAAAGGAGCGATGCAAGTCCATTAGTTATTATTAAAAATAAGGAGTATTTCTACTCTAAGAGTAGAAATACTCTTTATTGTGTCCAATGTAACAAAAGGTACTTAAATTACTATGACAATATTATAACACATTGGCTCACAATGGGCGGCCTTATCGCTTAAAGCGACCTCTTCCAGGCAACCAACTTTTGGATGAATACATTATCTAATGAAGAGTAGGGTTTATGTGGAAAATGTTAGGTATTTTAAAAACTTGTAATAATAGGTATAATATAATATGTTCTACCATACCATACGTATAGGGGCTAGGGGTGTGCATGATAAATCTGCATTAACCTATAATTAAATAAATAAATAAATAATAAATAAATATTTCAGGACATTTCACACAGCGCCACCTAACCCCAAACTAAGCAACTTAATGCTTGTGTTATGGTGGTTAGGATAACGGATATAATACTTATATGCTTTTCGTTTTTAAATACATACTTATAATAGATATTGAAAACCATCCAGACCAGAAACAAATACCTGTGGATCACACAAACATTTGTCCCATGCGGGAATCGAACCCGCAACCTTTTGCGTTGCAGGCGGGTATAAGCCCACCGCGCCACAGAGGTTGTTAAATCTCAACCTGAGCCTATGCTCAGGCAGTATAATGATTTACTTACCGTTGTGCAGGTTTGTAACCAAGCTTGCCTTGAGATCGCTATTAGCGATAAGACCGCCAATTATAACACTTCTTTCTGTGTAATCTTAGTTCTAAGTTTATATTTTTGTATTTGTGTGAACAATAAAGAGTTTTCTATTCTATTCTTGCCTGATACGTGTTACTGTAAGTATATGCGAGCCCGTCTTACTTACGCGGGAATGAGGTACTGCAGCGCTAATATACACCACTCGTGCGTATTTGTATGAGTGACCTATTCACTATGAGCTCCTTTTGCTAGCTGCGAATGGATTAGCACTACGCCCGTACGTAAACTTGCAAAATCATAACAATATAAATAAAAGCCAATAACATAAATAAAAATACATTTGGCGCCAATTTTAAAATTTCAAATCCTTAAACAACTGGTTTCTTATAAATTTTGTTAAATTTTGCGACATCCGTCTTGTAATACGCCCTAGCGTAAATTTGCAAAATCGTACCCCTTAATATAAATAATAAATCTTTATTTGCGCTTAAAATACACGTTAATCTTAAACGCCATGAACGTTGGAAATTGCGATAGTTTATAAAACTATGTTGCAGTTGCCGGCGCCCTCCTTCTTATTCAATTAAACAGGTCCCTAGGTGTATTATGTGTGTTAGTGTGTGTGTGTGTATGTGCGTGTGTGTGTTAATTCTGTGTGCAAAAGTTGATCTTCCCAAAGTCAGCAGCCTCGTAAAAGTTGGGCACCGGGAGTCGGGAGGCAGCCAAGTGTTTGAACGTGTATGTTATCAGAGAGAAAGTATTGCCAACAAATTAAATAGTGGTCAGTTTAATAATAGTGCCTAGGTATAAGAATTATTCATGGTGAGAACAACTCACGGCTTTATTCATTTAGCTCGCTCCGTAAAACAGAATTAATTAACCGCTATAAATCAGTAACAACACATGTTAGCCTGTTGGTTTTTTTTGTAAAAGTTTTTAGAAATTCCTTACTAACTACTGAAAAAAAAATCCTAAGAAAAAAGTTGATATTTATCGAGATATCGAGGTTTTTCATGTTTTTCGAGCGTCTGGACTGTAGTTATTTGATCATAAAAAGAATAATTTTAGTTTTAGAAATTCGACACCTAGTGCAAACGTTGTAACTAATGTTTTACTAACTCTCCTGAAAAAATCATTTTGATATTTTGAAAAAAATGGGACACTCAGTGAAAAACATGAAAATGTGTTTTTTCTCAAAAAATATAAAACTTACAAAAATGAATTTTATATCCAGAGTTAGTAAAAAATTAGTAAAACTCGTGGATCTAAGTTGTTTTTATCTACGAGGTTTAATTTTGTCTGTAGAGCCGTTTAACTAGGACACTCAGTTCTTACGCTCAGTAAAACTAATTATTCGCTATAAATCAGTAACAACACATGTTAGCCTGTTGGTTTTTTTTGTAAAAGTTTTTAGAAATTCATTACTAACTACTGGAAAAAAAATCCTGAAAAAAAAGTTAATACTTACCGAGATATCGAGGTTTTTCACTGTTTTAAAACGTAAGGATTGAGTGTCCTAGTTTTTTGATTATAAAAAATTTGATTTCAGTTTTAGAAATTTGGCACCTAGTGCAAAAGATTTTACTAATATTTTACTAACTACTGAAAAAAAAATCCTAGGAAAAAAGTTAATATTTATCGAGATATCGAGGTTTTTCATGTTTTTCGGGCGTCTGGACTGTAGTTATTTGATCATAAAAAGAATAATTTTAGTTTTAGAAATTCGACACCTAGTGCAAACGATGTAACTAATGTTTTACTAACTCTCCTGAAAAAATCATTTTGATATTTTGAAAAAAATGGGACACTCAGTGAAAAACATGAAAATGTGGATTTTCTCAAAAAATATAAAACTTACAAAAATGAATTTTATATCCAGAGTTAGTAAAAAATTAGTAAAACTCGTGGATATAAGTTGTTTTTATCTACGAGGTTTAGTTTTATCTGTAGAGCCGTTTAACTAGGACACTCAGTTCTTACGCTCAGTGAAACTAATTAAACCGCTATAACTCAGTAACACCACGTGTTAGCCTGTATATTTTTTTTACAAAGTTTTTAGAAATTCTTTACTAACTCTAGAAAAAAAAATCCTGAAAAAAAAGTTAATACTTACCGAGATATCGAGGTTTTTCACTTTTTTAAAACGTAAGGATTGAGTGTCCTAGTATTTTGCTCATAAAAAATTCAATTTAAGTTTTAGAAATTCGCCACTTACTACAAAAGTTTTTACTAATTTTTTACTAACTCCCCTGTTAATTTCATTAATTTTGCTCAACCTCGAAAAAAAAAAGACACTCACAGAAAACCGCAAAAAGTGGATTTACTCTAAAAATATACAATTTAGAAAAACAAATTATATATCATGTTTTAGTATTCAATTAGTAAAAACTTTTGCACCAAGTGCCAAATTTCTAAAACTACTATTTGACCCCTTTTTTTCAAAAATAAAAGACACTCAGTACAGACGTTTCGTAAAAATGAAATCTTTCATTTATTTTAAAAGGGTAAGCTTTTTCGACATAGTTTCTCTTTTAGAAATTGTTTTGAGGGTCAGACTACAAGATGGTAATGTTATTTTTATGTATTTATTCCAATAAACCCATATTTAGCAGGACACTCAATCCTTACGGCGTAAGAACTGAGTGTCCTAGTTAAACCGTTATAAATCTGTAACGGTACATTCTATTGATTTGAAAATTTCCCAAAAGTTTTTAGAAATTTTTTACTAACTCCAGAACTAAAAATTATAATCCTAGGGTCAATACTTTTGAAAATATTCGTATTTAGCGGCGCATCAGGATTGAGTGTCCTAATCTTTTGGTCATATCTCATTCAATTCAAGTTTTAGAAATTCGAGACCCTGTGCATTATTTTTTACTATATTTTTACTAACTCCCCTGTAAATTTCAGATTTTTTACTGATACTTCAAAAAAAAGACACTCAGTGCAGATGCACACCCACTGGACCACACTGGAATCTGGACTGTTTATTACGCAGACCCAGACCACGGACCGAAGTAGCCATAATATAAGTGGGTACAAGGGCGGATCCAGGATTTGGTTCTGGGGGGGGCCAAGGTGCAAAAAGGCAAAAATATTATAATTTTTACTACGAAAAGTGTGTGTTTAGCTCGCTCTGAACAGTTAGAAAGTTCAAATATCCTTAACCCTTTAACCGCCATATTTTGTTACATTCATTATTCTCCTAACGCCAGCGTAATAAATCAATTTATGAAACTTGACGTGAAATTACGTGTGTGGCGCTTGGAGCACATCTTTCATATCCCGACATATTACGGTGATGGCGGTTAAAGGGTTAATAACAAGTGCGCGAGCAGCTTGCTGCGAGCGCCGAGGAAAAAATTATAATCTTGACCATGAAATATGTGCAAAAATCGTAACTTTTCAATGCTTCTGGGGGGCCCTTGGCCCCATGGCCCTCCCCTAAATCCGCCTATGAGTGGGTATTGTACGCAAACCCGACTCCCGACATGACGGATTTTATAGATGTTCAGCGAAAAACAATATCCGAATTTTAACCGGATTAAGTTCAGACGCACGTGAAAAACTTCCCTTTATGCAAAAAATCTTTTTTTTTACAATTGGCAAATATAGAAGCCTAGCGGCGACCATATACTAGAGAGGGCGACACATCAAAAGTAAAAAAAAAAACTTACTAGTTTTTTTTGTACAGCCTTGTCAGAACGTTACTTTTGTAACATTTTCTGTTACATTTTGACGCTTTCTGGACATCGGTTTTTATTTTTAAAACGAACTAAAAATGAACGAAAGTAAATAATAGTAAAGTTGATTGAACAAAAGTCTGCTGGTTTAGCAATTTTTTTTACAAGTTCGTATTGTAATAGTATACTGAAAACTGAAGAAATAATAACTAAAATGTATAAATAAGTAAGCGCATATTAAAATTGATTAACAAAACTGTAATCAAATATGTCAATTTTAAAAGTGTTACTTTTCTTGTAAAAGTAACGATTTACATAACTTTTTGATCATGACGAGGTTACTTTTGATCAGTGTTGCCAATTTAGCATTTTATATGCTAAATTTGGCATATTTTCTCTCTGTTTAGCACATTATTTTGTCGTTTAGCATATAGCATATTTTTTTAGCATTATATAAATAATAAAATTGAATTAAATTTGTATCGAAGAACATAGGAAATATAAAATAGAATAAATAATATCGAAGTAATAATCAAAAAATACACTTTACACGCATCCACTTGTAAACCTCTTCCGTTTTTTCGTTACTTAATAATATTATTATAAACATGAATCGACTTAAAGCACGCTCTTTTGTTCTAACCAGTGTTGTTTCTAACCAGATTTATCACACCCTTCTACATCTGCAACTGTAGTTGCAGATGTAGAAGACCTAGTCGATAAATTTCTGTTCGAAATGTAGGCATAACGCTTAAAATGTAATTTTTTAATACATTTTTTACTAAAATTTTATTTAGCATTTTATTTTAGCACTTTTTTTCAAATTTAGCATATTTTTGGCATTTTTTTTACCACACTTTAGCACATTTCGCCTTGCTATAGTTGGCAACACTGCTTTTGATGATAGGGCACTTGATTCATTTTGCCGCGCTTTTGGAAAGCGGATGAAATTTTTTGTGTTCTTGGATAATAATTTTGCAATAAGTGCTAAACGCGTATTAATAGTGGGTTTAATAAACGTTGAGTGTTTGTGAATGTGATTTACTGTCGAAGAATGGAAAAAAGTTCAACAGTCTGCTATTTTCAAGAATCGTCACAAAATGAATCGATGTGATTCGATAAACGCCCACTCTTTATCGAATTTTGGAGGGAATATCCTCCAATAAACAATGAACTAAAATTATAATAAAGTTTTCGACTGAAGGACTTGTATCCATGGTCAGAATAAATTAATAAATAAAATAAATGATAGGGCACTGGCAACATTGAGTAAGTATTTAAAAAAAGATTGATTCATTTTGCCGCGCTTTTGGAAAGCGGATGAAATTTTTTATGTTCTTGGATAATAATTTTGCAATAAGTGCTAAACGCGTATTAATAGTGGGTTTAATAAACGTTGAGTGTTTGTGAATGTGATTTACTGTCGAAGAATGGAAAAAAGTTCCACAGACTGCTGTTTTCAAGAATCGTCACAAAATGAATCCATGTGATTCGATAAACGCCCACTCTTTATCGAATATTGGAGGGAATATCCTCTCCAATAAACAATGAACTAAAATGTATAATAAAGATTTCGACTGAAGGACTTGTATCCATGGTCAGAATAAATTATTAAAAAAAAAATTAAAAAAAGATTCATTTTGCCGCGCTTTTGGAAAGCGGAAGAATTTTTTTGTGTTCTTGGATAATAATTTTGCAATAAGTGCTAAACGCGTATTAATAGTGGGTTTAATAAACGTTGAGTGTTTGTGAATGTGATTTACTGTCGAAGAATGGAAAAAAGTTCAACAGTCTGCTATTTTCAAGAATCGTCACAAAATGAATCGATGTGATTCGATAAACCCCCACTCTTTATCGAATTTTGGAGGGAATATCCTCCAATAAACAATGAACTAAAATTATAATAAAGTTTTCGACTGAAGGACTTGTATCCATGGTCAGAATAAATTAATAAACCCATGGTGAGAACAATTAAAAAAAAAACTTTTAGCATTGAGTTATTTCCTCGCTGAGGGGGGATGAAAAATTATGTGTCACACAGAGTCACACTCGAGTGCAAAGATTTTTGACCTTGTGCTCTTTTGATTCCCTCGCTAACGCTCAGGATTCTAATTAATAAATCACTCGCTACGCTCGTGATTTAATTTTAGAATCCCTCGCTAGCTCGGTCATACAAACTGAGCACGCGGTAAAAAAGCAACTTTGCACTCTTGTATAACAAATAACTATTATTGTTAGCCCTATTGTTTACTTTAAGATCCTATGTTCTTTTTACACACAAATTATAAATTATTATTAACATAATTTATTGTATTGCAATAATTACTTATTATAATAATTTAATTATGATTGCAGTCTAAATATTGTTTTTTTTTTGTTTAAATTAGGTACCTAATTAAATTTTATGTTTAATTATTTATTTTATAATATTTTTGTTAGATATTAATAATTCTTTGATAATTTTATTACAGCAAACTATGGATGACCAAATAGAATGCAGATTCTATTTTGAAGATCTACATACAAACCGCAAGAGGCTATTTGAAGAAGCACTTAGTTTTGCTAAAAATGGAAAAGTTCTGTACATTTTACATGATGAACTAGAAGAATTACCCGAGCTTTCACAAGAAATTTCTACTAACAGGCATTACATGAAAATGATTAGTTTCTTGTATGTTAAAACTTTAGAATCACTTATAGAAAGCTTGTCTACTCTGCCTGATTGGCAAAATGTTCCATCAACTATTATTCTGGATGACATAACTGCTTATTCAAACAATTTGCACACCGTTTGTGGTCTAGTAGCTTTGCTTTTAGATTCCGTAAGAAGTTGTCACCAGCCATTAGAAATACCTGCTGTTTTACATATTTCTGGTACAAAAGGAGTTTTTGATGATGAACAATGTGTCATGTTGAAAGAATTGTACATGAACCTAACTTAATATGTAATAAAATGTATTTATAATATAAAAATTATCAATTTTTTATTGTCGACAAAGTTCTGTTTGTGGTATTTATTAATTGAAAATACATTAGTTATTATGAAATTAATTTATTTACATATTTTATAACAACAACACATTATATAGATGTGGAGGAATGGATATACAAAATATTATAGGCACAAGATATGAAAACTGTATGGAAAGATGATAAGAGCTATGCACTCTGAGTAGGCAAATGTGTAAGATGCACACTTGAATCAGAGATAATAATTCAGTCTCTGTGTCAAAATCTATTTTACAATTTGTTCATAATTCATGCCTATAACTATAAAACAAGATTGTTATTTCACCATAATCATCTGAATTTCAACACAATATACAACAGGAAAAATACAAATATTGAGAAAATGAACAGATAAAATATGTAATAGTTGTGATTCCCTTTCCCTAGCTTCAGTACTCTGCCCATTGTCTTGCCGAGAAAGCCGGAGCTTTTGTCCACATCGTCGTCTAGGCCACGTAAGAGTTTGTCTTGGTAGCGAACTTCATTGCCCAATTCTATTGAAATGTCTTTCAACGATGATATCTTCCCACTGAGTTCATGTGCCATTCTATCATTGTCATGTTCCAGTACTTCGTCTGTAGCAGCCCGGGGCACGGGCTGATATTGATAGCCATCTCGGGCTCGGCGCATATTGCTTCGTCCTGCCGTTTTGAATACTTTCCTTTTCCTCTACGAAGACACTAAAACAAATATATTTTTATCAATAATTTAGAGCAAGTTCTGAACTTTGTTTTATTTAACGAGCAGTGTCTAACATACAGAATTAACAAGCAGACAAATATACTTCAGTATATGTTGAGAAAACAATTAATTTTGATATAAATTATTAAATTAGAAAATATTCAGTGAAATTTTTATTTATTGACATTGCATGATTAGGTAGGATGACATTTGACAACTCATCAAATGAATGTCATATGTCACCATTGTGTCATTTGTTTTTTTTTATGTGTTTTCTTTCGCAAATACCTGTTATTACTCTGTGGGAATAATTACTAATGACATTGGCATTTATTAATGTTTTTTTGTCAATGTCAAAAAATACGATTTTCCCGCGGACCGCTCACCGGTTTTCGGTAAATGGATTAACGTTTAACAAAATATTAATTAACAAAGACAATAAATAGTGTTAATCTTTATACGACGTGGTTACAACTATTAATTCCTTCGGTTCAGTCCTACGAAAATGGCTTACAATCTGTCAGAGGGATCGTTAGAGGTAAATTTACACCTGCTCAAAGGCTTATGATTGTCGTATTTACTAACGTTGCTCTTTAACAAATTGTATTG
This sequence comes from Hemithea aestivaria, assembly GCA_947507615.1. Lineage (NCBI taxonomy): Eukaryota > Metazoa > Arthropoda > Insecta > Lepidoptera > Geometridae > Hemithea > Hemithea aestivaria. Next base: position 10,255,579 of record OX382335.1, on the reverse strand, counting down.
TATTTGTAGGTGATAATGAGTGGTGGTCATTATGATAAACCTACCATGCAAGTGCTGGGCAGTAAGAAGATACAGGGTAGTGGAGCAAATGAGAGGTTTCGTCTGCTGGTGTCTGATGGCAAACATTCTCACAGCTTCGCCATGCTTGCAACGCAACTCAACGATAAACTGATTACGGGGGAACTCTCGGACTATTCAGTCGTGCAAATTGATAGATTTGTCACGTCAGTTCTGAAAAACACTGGTAAAGGAGAAAAGTAAGTGTTTCCATAAAACCCACATTTTGAAATGATGTTAGGGATGTTTTCATCATGTTGTGTAATCAAGCCCTACTCATCACCCATCCCTACTGCGCTCTTTAAACATAGGTATACTTGCCGCAAAATGTACCGCTTGCAATTAGTCGCTAACCTGCTTTTGAGCGCGTCAGTAGCTAGCTCTGCTCACATTTGATACAAAAAAAAACCCATAAAAACAAATAATATGCCGGGGTATGTGTTGAGGTATTGCACCAACTGTTCACGCAACACGCCGAGTGCAACGTAATAAGTTTTCATCGGTAAGTAACTAGATAAACATTTTACAATTTTATTCAAACAAAGCGGTTAATATTTTGTGACATTTTCTCGTTTTGTCAAAGAATAAATATAAAGATGTGACATTGTGTGTTTACTTGCCTAGTTTAAGTTTATCTATTGATGGCTTAAGAGAATAAGTAAAATCGTTAGTAAAACCTTATGTAAAAAATATCATTTATTTTAATATTATTATTTTCATTGAATCGATTTGAATATAATTTGATTATTTTTTCATTCACACACATTATTTTATTTTATTGTATTTTTTAAATCTATTTCGGTGTTTTTCGTTGAAATGTATGGAAAATCTTTTTTTTTCAAATTAAACTTCCACAGATCAGACATTTACATTAAAACTGTAATTGATTACCACCTTGTTTAAACATAATAAACCTGTTTTAGTACCCATATATCATATTAGGTTCGTTAGAGTGATTTTCAAAAAGGAGACCTTTTTTCGGGGCGCTACTATCGCGAATTTTTAAAGTTAAACTATCTTTAACATTTTTACCATTCATAATTTCTTATAATAAGTTACAAAATTAAATAGGTTATTTATTTTATCTAACAATTAAAAAATATTTAACCGATTAGATTGTCAAAAATGTATGAAATGACGTGACATGACATGTCAAGGTGTATCAACATAATACGTCGTTTCATACATATTTGACAAATTGGTTTTCGGTTTGGTTCTTTCACAGATAAGTGAATAACACTGCTGCCTCCCCCTTTATTTAGTAGGCAAAAAAATGGCATAAGTGTACGTTCTGTTTGTTTTTTCTCATCTATGATAACTTTAGATGTCAAATGGGACAATACTTCAGTTTGGCGTGTGACCTCTATTTATATATCTCGATGTGTGTAATATCTGTTTATGGTCAGTATCAAATAAATTGATGTAGGTATCTGGAACTTAGAAATAGAAAAACAACCATTATCCAATGCCAACAGAAAACTGCAACCAAGAACTGTGTTGGCAACATCAACTAAGAGAATCAACATGTGAGATGGAGGAGGCCGCTTTGCCTGCAAATAGCTGCCTAGTTTATATTAAAAGTAATTTATGTTTTTATGTTGCTAGAATAAGCATATATTTATTTGAAAAATAAAAGCTTTTTATTTTATTAACCCTTTAACCGCCATATTTTGTTACATTAATTATTCTCCTAACGCCAGCGTAATAATCAATTTATGAAACTTGACGTGAAATTACGTGTGTGGCGCTTGGAGCACATCTTTCGTATCCCGACATATTACGGTGATGGCGGTTAAAGGGTTAATACCTACAATAAGTTGTTTATTCCCAGACGTGTGATGATAATCCTGGACCTGACAATAGTAGCACCGGGTAGTGAAGTGGGTAAGAAGTTGGGCAACCCTCAGAGCTGGTCGGAGGAGTCGGCAGCTCCGGCTCCAGCACCCCCGCAGCCCGTGCACCGACCCGCCCCTCCTGCCGCTGCAAGACCATTGCCGGGACCCAACCTGGACTCTAGTCTCATCTCCTCACAGATGACTCATCCTATTGCAAGCCTTAGCCCTTATCAGAATAAGTAAGGAAATATATAATGCATGATTTTCAACAAACATTCAGTCTATCTAATTTTTGTTAGACATTGGTTATCTGGGGACATGGCAGTGTCCCACCAAGTTGAGCAAAGAAGCCACCATACCATGCTTTTCTCAAAGCAGGTAAGGTTTCCTATAATTGATACATAAGCAGACAGTCCACCTAATGGTGAGCAGTTCTGTACTAGACAATGCCAGTGGCACCATAGTAAGTAAGTGGAGTGATCAAATAGGAATGTTGACTAAAATATTTTTTTTACATGCAACAGTATAGTTTTATTTCAATACAGTTATTTTTCCCATGACTGTTTTAAAAAGTAAAACACTACTTTTAAAAGTTTTTTACATTAAATGCTAAAGTCACAAAATGATTTCAGATGGGTGATCAAAGCTCGAGTGATGAACAAGGGCCCGATTCGTACGTGGAGCAATGCCAAAGGGGAAGGCAAGTTGTTCAGTGTGGACTTGTGTGATGAGAGCGGGGAAATCAGAGCCACGGCTTTCAGGAACGAGTGTGAAAAGTTCTATGATATGATACAGGTAAAATCATTGTACCGTAAAACGGGGTAAATAGGTCCAATATTCACATTCAATTGGAATTTAAACCTTCTTCCGTTGCACATAGGGTATTTTAAACTTTACTTAAGAATGTATGGTAAGCTCTTGTAGATGTGAAATAGCCTTAAATTACGTAATTATTGACATATTTTGAGAAATTCATCAAAAAACCTATTGGATTCCAATTTACCCCCGATGGGGATAATAGGAACGAAAAAGAGGTAAATCGGAAATTTAACTAGGGTTGTCACTCTACCTTTCCAAGTCCTTACTTTTATTTCTTCAATATTTTAAAATAAAATAATGTTTGTGAGATCATATTATTTTAATCATATGATCTCACAAACATTATCAAATCAAACATCCTAATAAATAGGTACAGGTTACAGCTTAATAAATAGATTTTGATTGCTATTTAGAAAGTTAGCTCAATAAATAGGTATCAAAACCTATTTATTAGGCTAAGTTAGGTACAAGTTTTGAATAAGATAATAATCTGGTAAGCAACATAACATAAATATTCTTCTTTCAAATCAACGAAAATATTTTATATTCTTTTAATTAGGTAGAAAAAAAATTATTGTTCTTCCAAAATTTAAAAATTTCTTCTGTATCTTTGTAAAAATTCAGAGTTCTTTTCCTCTTTGGGCGCATTGAATTACTTTCTTTAATATTATCATTGGTGAAATTTTTATTTTTGTTCCTCAAAGGTAATGGCAATTTACATTTTATATCTGATATGATTTTAATTCCTGGCTTCTGTATTCTTATGTCCTTTATTTGAAGATTTTCCTTTTCTTTCTCTTGGTCTTGTATACTCTGGTTTTGGTTATTTTGGCCTTCGTGATTAGTTTTCACAGTAATTTCTTGACAATCAAAATTATCAGCAAACATAATTGGCATGGATTCAATGGACATATCAAAAGGTTCCGAAATCATTACAATAGGATCGTTCAATTCACCAGGCATATCAATAATTTTATTTTCATATATCTCTTTAGTACCATAGACCACATTCATACGCTGCGGCAAGTTATACAGAAGACCGAGGAGTATAATTTGCCACTATGCTTAGCGTTTGTGGAGTATGAAAAAGCCTTTGATTCGGTGGAAACATGGGCGGTGCTCGAGTCACTTCAGCGATGCCGTATTGACTATCGGTACATTGAAGTTTTGAAGTGCTTGTATAAGAACGCCACTATGTCAGTCCGAGTACAGGAGCAGAGCACGAAGGCGATTCCATTAAGAAGAGGCGTAAGACAGGGAGACGTTATCTCTCCGAAACTGTTTACTGCCGTAATGGAAGACACCTTCAAGCTCCTGGAATGGCAAGGACTTGGCATCAATATCAATAACAATGCCACATTTTTTAAACCCAGCTTTAATATTTTTGTCCGCATTCACACTTAGTTCTTCCATTAGCATCTTTAATAATTGTGGGAAACAACCCTTTGGGACACATGATTGTGTTCTCCCATAATCGCTTTTTTTCCATTTGTCCAATAATTGACGCCAAATCACCTTCATAGGCCTAAACACAGCCACATCTAAGGACTGCGTAAGGTGTGTCGATTTCGCGGGCAGAAAAATAAAGTGGATATCTTTTTCCTGGCATAGTTTTATCACATCAATAGACAAATGTGAGGACAAATTGTCTCCTATCAAATTTTTTTTACCCTCTTTCTTTTCCAAAAAAGTTACAACTATTGTTTTAACCCAGTCCTCAAAGATATTGCCATCGAACCAATCAGACGAAGATCTGTTATATCTTGTACTTTGAGGCCCTCTTGTCGTCCATGAATTATATAAATGTGTTGCCTTGTAAACAACGTAAGGCGGTAGGAAATTACCATCAGCTGTTGCTGACATCATCAAAGATATTGACCCTTTTGAGTGATTGACTATACGTTCAGAGTACTTGCATCCACGTCTTACAATCACCTTCTTGCGACCAGGGTCATCTGTTAGGTTGGTCTCGTCATAGTTTATAATATTTTGGATTGGAACGTTCTCCAAAGACTTTTCCAATTCGCTAAAATATTCTTTTATTGTGTCTGGAGACACTGCCGCCCTGGATCTCTTTATATTCTGACATATTCTTTGAGATATATTATTTGCATGTCTTTTCAAAAACCCATTTACGTAATCTATTCCAGGAATGTTATTTTTGAATATGTTGTGCTTAATGTTCATTGAGTCTAGATACATTTTTATTATATATCTAAGGTCCGTTGTATCTAACGGGTAGCCCCAATCACCGCAGACATTTATATTTTCTACTATATATAGCTCTTCTTCGTTAGTCAGTGCTGTTGGCCTACCATGAGGTTTCATTTCTCGGTTCTTATGGCGGCATAGTATGGATTTAGCTATATTATACTTTTCAGATACAGCACTTAATGTATTATTAGTTGACGCTAATTCGTCCAGGGCTTGTTTAATTATTTTACTGTCATATTTTTTATATCTTATTGAACCTGGCTTGGGAACGTAGTTACGAGGCATTCTGAAAAAAAAATAGAACTTTAAAAATTATAGCCAGCATGACTGTATAAAAAAAACGAAAGCAAAAACGACTAGGAAAAGTAATTACAGAATTGGTAGCTGGCCGAAGAGTCAGATTTGTACCCGAGATCAATATAAAAATAGGTTAATTACGGTCTGTGGCCAATATCAGTGTGGTTTTAAATATACATGTAGGTATATACTAGATTTAGCTTATTATTCTATTACCTAGCCTTTTTTTGAAGTCTGGGAAAAGCAGGTCGGGTAGCTTATAGATTCGCGTTCTTATTTCAATCAGATCTGTAAATTTTATAATATTAGTCACATATTTAGTGTAAATTACATTTTTCATACAATAATTTACTTAGGTATTGTGTTAGACAACCCTATTAAGGAATTCCAATTTACCCCTTAAACAAACCAAATAACCCCCACGTTGTTCCAATTATACCAGTTCCGGTTCCTATTTACCCCCTTCGCGTTCTTATTATTACCAAAATAACCCAAAAACCAGTGGTCGACTAAAAACATGATTTCCAATGAAATTATGTAATGATTTACTTACCTTCACGTTTCTTCAAACCACCATAAACTGTTATGATCAAGATTACATCGATTCCAACAATTTTTCTTAATATAATTCAACAAAAACGTAAAGTTAAAGGGAACAATATCCACGCGTCCACGGTAACCTCACTTTGAACTCGTTTTTTTTAGTGAACCCTAATTGGCTGGCTTAAATGCTAAGTGTTGCCAGGTGCAAAAAATAAAAGTTCGTTCAAAAATAATACAGTGTTGTTATCTCATAAATTGTAATGCAACAAAAAAAGCCGTTTAGAAAGTCAGACTTTTTTTCCAATTTACCCCGTCATTCCTATTTACCCCGTTTTACGGTACATTTTATCTTACTTAAACCTTATAAAAATATGAGCCCCATTTTCTGCATACAAATGTTAAGGTTATTTTTCCTCAAGACAGATTAAATTTTTAAAAAATTCAATGTCATAATGTAAGTACTTGGTACCTGGTTAAAGTTCAAATTACTCACCCTAAAGCCAAACTTTCGGCTGCAATCAAATCAATTCTGCCATTTAGGCATAAAGAAGTAATATACTTTATTAAGGTCAAGCAGTTTACAAGTAATTAACTTTAACAATAATTATATTATTGTTAAAGTCTTTGAGCCCATTTTGTATAGATGGAACAGAGAGACTCAGATAAGTGTCACCCATCACATCTTTTTTAGTCTCTGTGTACGCCTATAAAAAGGCCCGGGTTTGACCCGTGTTTATGAGGGACATAATATTATTAACATTAATTTTCTTGCTTATTAAAAGTGAGCTTGAAGTCACTTTAATGTTTTTTTAATTCACTTAATGAATGCTTTTGGCCTCTTATTGATTCAATAGGTTATAATTTGACCTATCGATCTTTAATGTTAATTTCAGGTCGACAAAGTGTACTACATAAGTCGTTGCCAGCTCAAGACAGCTAACAAACAGTTCTCCACATTGAAAAATGACTATGAGATGACATTTGGACCAGAGACAGTAGTAGCCGAATGTATGGAGGATGCAGCCTCCGTGCCGTCCATCAAATATGATTTCATACCAATCAATGAAATTGCTAACAAAGCTACAGATACTATATTAGGTATTGGTGATGCTACTGTAACGAAAACATTTTTTTTGTTCTACTCCCATCTAAAATCAGTTGTCTCTTAGCTATATGGCTTAGGACATTGATCCAAACCAGGTTCCTTTTTGTTAGAGCTCCATGATCCAATAAATTATGTTACCAAGATAAATGAGTTTCTTGCTTGTTCTGCTCATATAAGTGCTATATAGTAGAGTTGTTGACAACGTAAAAATAAAAAAATTGAATTAGTCCGTAATTTTAATAATAAAACAAATATTCAATACCTATTTTTTTCTTGAAAATAAAATACAAAGAACAAGATTCGGTTTTGGGACGTGTGACGTCACAAAAATGTACTAGATGTGTGACGTCACGATCAAGCAAGTTTAATATGTTGTATCTCCCACTTTTTTATCAGATTTACAAATATATAAATATGTGTCCAATATTTTTCAATAATCCACATAATGGACAAAATGTATTTTTTGGTTAACTTCCCTATTGTTAAATTAGCATCACACAAATCGTGGTCAAAGGTTAGCTTATAATGAATAAAAAAAAAAAAAAAGAGTGTTTCCAATGTGTGTTGCAGATGTGATAGGAGTGTGCAAGCAAGCGGGCGACGTGCAGGAGCTGACGGCCAAGAGTACGGGCAAGTTGCTCAAGAAGAGAGAAGTGATGCTCGTTGACTCTTCTGGTGGTGCTGTATGTTATCCTATTAAGTCTTATTTTTTTTTTTTTAAATCAAGAAAAAGGCCTTGGTTCGTACACAAATATAATTAGCTAATATATTTACAGGTTCTTGTGGTTGATTAGTTTGTCCTATGTCCTATTAATTCCTATTTGACATTATAACATATTTTGTAAGTAATTTTAAAGGAAAATACATAATATGAGATTGTTTTGTTTTAGGTGACACTGACTTTGTGGGGTAATGAGGCTGAAACATTCGATGGAAGTTCTAACCCAGTTATTTCGGTGAAGGTAATTGTTTCCTTAAAATATCAATATCTAAAATAACAAAATCAGACAGTGATAAAAAAATAATGTGTTTTATAAAACACATTATTTTTTTTATCACTGTCTGTCTGTCTCTTGTGTATACACAATGAATATCTTTCTAAAATTTTAACTACAGAAATCGCGTTACCGGGCTGAGTGCTTAATTCCGTCACTAAATGTTAATAATATCTTTTTGACGGACAATATATCTTACTAATATTGTAAACGTGAAAGTTTGTAAGAATGTATGTTTGTTTTTTTGAAGCTGAAATTTGGTATAGAAATATTATTTTTTTTATGTGGAGAAGTAAGAAGACGAGCAAGACGCTCTCCTGATGTTAAGAGATAACGCTGCCCATAATCAGTACAGTGCTACCCAGAATTTCACAATGATGTGCAATTCTAGGTGCACTGCACCAACGCTTCTTACTCAAGAGTCATAAGACTCTTTAGCCCAGTATTTTCACTAGCTACAGTGCCCTCCTACCGATGCACAGTAATGTTTGCACATTACTGCTCAGGCAGTAGAATAACTGGCACTGCTGGGATAGCTTAGACCGTGAAATAACACATAGGTTACAATACAGTGTGTAAAACCGCTGGGCCCAGCTAGTCTTATCTAATATCATTTTTACATAGAACTGTGTAATGTATGTCAGGGCGCTCGCCTGTCGGAGTTCAACGGCAGCAAGTCTCTGTCGTGCATGTCGAGCACGGCCGTGCGCGTGCAGCCCGACTCCGAGGACGCGCACAAGCTGCGGGGATGGTACGATAACGGAGGGAGCGACATGGACGTCGTCAACATATCCGCCAAGTTAGTGCACTACACAATTATACTTTATTCCAAACCACTAATATAGATAGATAACTCTTTATTGCAACAAAGAAAACAATTAACACTAAATAAGTACATTTCAGTTAAGCAATGTTACAATTGACGGTCTTATCGCTAATAATAAACGCAATGCACGATCTTCACCAATAATAATGCAAAAAGAAGAGGAAGAAGACAACCAGCCGCTTACAAGAAAAACACTCAGAGAAATTATGAAAGAGGAAATTGGTTCCTCCCTTACAAGTATAATAAACGAACAAAAGAATGTACTGGAATTAGTGAACAACTTTCAACAGGCGTTTGGCTTTTTCAATGAAAAGTTCGAAGAAATGAAAGCAGCCATAGAAGAAAGAGACACCAAGATCCAAAAACTAGATAAAGAAAACAGCTTATTAAAGGAATCTGTTCAAAACCTTAATAAGCGCATGAACAATATGGAACAACATTCCAGAGCCACAAACGTTGAAGTTCAGTGCGTTCCTGAAAACAGGGCTGAAAACGTGATCAATACCATAATGCAGCTTGTGAAGGTGATTGACTGTAAAGTGGAAGACAAAGATATAGCCCAATGTACCAGAATAGCTAAGAAGAATCCAGAAAGTAAGCGACCAAGATCAATCCTGGTAAAGTTTAACACCCCGCGTCTACGTGATTCTTTCTTGGCCGCTGCGATAAAATACAATAAAACACACCCAAAGGAACGTCTGAACAGCAGTCACCTTGGCATTGCAATGGAGAAACCGCAGGCGATTTACGTAATGGAACATCTTTCGGCCGAAAACAAATCTCTTCATGCAGCTGCACGCGCTCGTGCTAAAGAACTGAACTACAAATTCGTGTGGGTTAGAGATGGAAGAATATTTATGAAGAAAAGCGAAGAAACTGAACGCGTTACTGTGGACTGTACTGAAAAATTAGCCGTCCTCGAGTAGTTCCATATTATTTTTAATTGTTTAAATATTGTTTTCAACTTTCAACCACTTTATTTTCACATCAGTATTAAGAGAATTTAGATTTCATATAATTTTATATTAATATTTATAGTAAAGTATTAAGTATTTTTACATGTCTAGTCAACAATTGAGTGTATACTACCAAAATGTGCGTGGTCTGAAAACAAAGGCTTCAGCATTCTTACAAAATTTATCTTTAGAATATTATGATGTAATTTTACTAACAGAGACGTGGCTTAATGAAGGCGTATATAATTCTGAACTATTTGACAGTAGGTATGAAGTTTACAGACGAGACCGAGAAACTACTATATTTAACAAAAGAAAAGATGGAGGAGGTGTGCTCATTGCAGTCTCTAAAATTTTGAACTCATATAGATTAACAGATTTTGAAAGCAATTGTGAAGATTTATGGATAGGTATAGATTTAAAAGGACCTTGTAACAATAAAAGTACGCTGCATATAGGAGCTGTATATCTACCTCCACCTATAAATATAGATATCTTGAACTCTTTCTTAAATAAAGCACAGAATTTATTGACCAAAAGTGAACAAACATTAATTATTGGTGACTTTAACCTTAGCAACATATCGTGGGCTAAGGACCAAATTAATACATTTTCAATACCAAGTTATAGTAACAATTCTGATATAAATACTACTTTTGCAGATTTTCTTTCATTAAATGACCTTAGCCAATATAATGACATTCTTAATAATAAAAATAAAATACTAGACTTAGTTCTTAGCAATTTAACAATTAAAAACCTATTACGTAGTTCATCACCCTTAATAAAGGAAGACAACTTTCACCCCTCCTTAATTTTTTTTGTGCCCTTGCAGTTTGAACCTAATTATTTACAAGGTAACCCTATAGGTAAACCAAACTTTTATAAGGCAGATTATAAAAAAGTAAAAGACTCAATCCAATCTGTTGACTGGGATATGGAATTTAAGAAACTGTCTTCTGTTAATGAAATGGTAACATACTTTTATGAAACTCTAAATACTATCATACAAAAAGTTATTACCTACAAAACAAAAAAATACAACAATAATTACCCAGTTTGGTATACAAAAGAACTAAAACAAATGCTCCGGGAAAAATATAAATACCATATTAAAATAAAAAAATACAACAATCCGCTTGACACTGTTATTTTCGAAGAACTGCGTGAAAGCAGCGAAAAATTGCAGAAAATCTGCTACACAAACTATATTAAATTAATAGAAGGAGCTATTACGAAAAATCCTAAATTATTTTGGTCTTTTATTAAAGCTAAAAGAAAAAATAGTGGTAATTACCCATCAAAAATGCAACTTGCAGAAAATTTTGCGACGACAGGTGAAGAAATTTGCAATTTATTTGCTGACAACTTCGTAAACGCCTATAATAGTGCTAGTAATGGCCTAAATTTAAATACGTTAAACAATGAATCCAGTACTTCAACATCACTCGGCAAAATTACTTTTAGTGAGAACGAAATAACTGCAGTACTAAAATTGTTAGACGAAAATAAAGGTGCAGGTAGTGACGGTATACCATCAATATTTATTAAACAATGCGCAACAGCTTTGACCATTCCACTTACACAAATTTATAATAAATCTATACAAGAAGGTATATTTCCGGAGAAATGGAAAGAAGCTCTAGTGGTACCTATATTTAAATCTGGTAATAAAAATCAAGTAAACAACTATCGACCTATTTCTATTTTAGTCTTATTTGGAAAAATCCTGGAAAAATTAGTTTCACAACGCCTCTCATGGCATCTCAAACCTTACATGACAGATTTTCAACATGGTTTTATTAAAAGCAGATCTACAACAACTAATTTACTTTGTTACACATCGCATATAGCAGAATCAATAGACAGCCGTATACCAGTAGACTCCATTTATACAGATTTCAGTAAAGCTTTTGACTCAGTTGACCATTTCATTTTAATACAGAAACTTTCAAATTTAGGAATATCCGGCGTCTTATTACAATGGTTCCAATCCTACTTATCAAATAGAACATCTAAAGTGGCAGTCAATGGGTATTATTCAAGTCCATTCACAGCCACTTCAGGAGTTCCGCAAGGTTCGCACTTAGGCCCAATCCTTTTCAATGTTTTTATAAATGATATTGCTTCTTGTTTTCAAAATTCTAAAATGTATCTTTTTGCAGATGACCTTAAAATAATGAAGCCTATAAAAACACCTAATGATTCGGTACTTTTGCAGGAGGACTTGAATAGGCTCACTGATTGGTGTGTAGAAAATAAAATGCTTCTCAACGTCACGAAATGCTATCATGCTCATTTTAGTCGAAATAAAGTAAAGAACTTAAATATATATTTATTAAATGGACAACAACTAAACAGCATAGAAGAAGTACGGGATCTAGGAGTTTTGTTTGATACAAAATTAAAATTTGACAGCCATATATTAAAAACCGTATCAAAAAGTTTAAAATTACTAGGATTTGTTCTAAGAAACAGTAAGGAATTTAAATCACCAAAAACAAAAATCAGGTTATTTAACACACTGGTTCGTCCGATCACGGAATACTGTAACACCATCTGGAATCCCTACTATGAAGTTTATTCAAAACGCATTGAAACTGTCCAAAAAAGATTTGTTTATCACTTGTCATACTCAGACCATCTAGCTAAAAAACTTACCAGCTATAAATCTCGTCTCAAACACTACAACATGACATCTCTCTCCGATCGCAGAAAAATGACAGACATGATAAACTTACACAAAATATTTAATGGAAACATTGACTGCAATGAATTAACAAATCTCCTCCAAATAAACACTCCTGCTCGACTGCCAAGAAAAAAAGTTTACAATCTGTTCACTGTACCATACTCTAAAACCAATCTCGGCTATAACGCACCCTTGTCACGCCTCTGTAGAAATTATAATTCACTATCCAAAAGCCACGATTTAGACATAACTGATTCAATTTCAAAATTTAAAAAGTCACTTAAACAAGCTACAGTATCTTAATTTAGTAATATTTTATTTTTGTTGATACATCTGTTTTTATTTTATTTTGTTTTGTATAAGAAGAATTATTTTGTTTTGTATAAGAAGAATTTCATTTCATTTCAGTTTAATTCAATTTAATTTCATTTTGTGTTATTGTTTGTTTTGATTTTTATTAACTTTATCCTATTTTGATAATCTTGTAATGTTTAGTTGTGCACGCTGTGGCATCCTATAATTGTAGGATCACACAGACTAAAGACATAATAGCCTTAAGACTTTTAATTGTAATGTGTTTCCTGCGTTGGCTGTCCTTAAATAAATAAATAAATAAATAAATAAATAAATAGCTATCTCTTCCAGACAACCAAACAGGAAAGGATACAATAATAACTTATTACTAGATTATCTTCTAACTGGCTGTGTCATGTTTGACCCGATGAAAGGACGGCTACGGGAGGCACCAGACTCTATTAGTTATCGCGCACTGGTGACTATCACTAAACAAAAAAATTAAATGTTCTTAGTCACAGTTCGCTAAATTTCAACTTTGTCGCATTATCTCAATTAAATAATATTAAAAGATACAATAGGCCCTCTGGCACTGGCGGATCCAGGATTTGGTCCTGGGGGGGCCAAGGTGCAGACGGGCAAAAATATTATAATTTTTACTACGAAAAGTGTGTGTTTAGCTCGCTCTGAAAAGTTAGAAAGTTCAAATATCCTTAATAATAAGTGCGAGAGCAGCTTGCTGCGAGCGCCGAGAAAAAAATTATAATCTTGACCATGAAATATGTGCAAAATTCGTACCTCTACAATGCTTCTGGGGGGGGCCTTGGCCCCCTGCCCCCCCCCCGCCTATGCCTCTGGTACATGCATAGATATCATATTTATGATTTTCCTTTCACATACGGCCTACGCCCGACTAGACTTGTCTTCTTGGTATTCTTATAATATACGCCAAAATAAAAATAAAATGAAATATACACTTCGACTTATGCATCTCCTACGTTTTTGTAGTTCGTCGGTTAATAATATGCATCTGCTTCGACAAATTAAAGAAATCTCTTTAAAATTACGAATGAGTGACTCCACCGACTATTTCAGGTCTGGAACATTCTCGGGCGGCAGCAACGAATGGCTGACATTCTCTGAAGCGGAATCAAAACAACTAGGCAGCGGAGAGAAGGGCGACTACTACTCACTTCTCGGCGTACTGACGTTTACGTTCTCTGAGAACGCAGTGTACAAGGCGTGCCCGCAGGAACAGTGTAACAAGAAGCTTGTTGACCAGGAGAATGGACTGTTTAGATGCGAGAAGTGTAACCGCGAGTATCCGAATTATAAGTACAGGATTTTGCTTGGGGTGAGTACTACTAATTTGCAGATTTATTGTTAAAAATTTAAGTAATGGTTATAACGTAGAGCAGATTAGATTTTAGATAACTCTTTTCTGAAACACCACATAAAATTATAAACAAGAAAACAAAATGATTTGTAAAAACAAGATGTTGCAATTGTCAGTCTTATCACTCTAAGCAATCTTTTCCAGGGAACAAAGATAAAAAATTTACCTTGGTCTACTGCTTAGAATTAATGATCCATATTTTTATATTTTGCGGTGGTTGATTACTTCATATTATTATGAGTCACAATCAGGAATTAGTTTCATAGTTGAGAAGTTAGAATCTATAAGGACGCGGATATTAAAAGGTAAAAAGAAATTGCTTGTCAACTTATTTTATAATAATTTAATCACATCGCACCTTTGGTAGACCAAAAGCATAATTTGCAGTTTATGCAATATTACTGGAGAGCCATTTTAAGAAATTCCTTGCATTCAATGTAGTATTACTGTATACTTGACTATATTTTTGCTATTTTGCACTACTGTGCTCTTGTTCTACCAAAGGTGCACATAATAAAAAAAAAATAGCACTCCGGGAGTGCCGGCAGAAGTGAAAACTTCAATATTAACGTTGTGTTTAATTATAAGTATAAAAATACTATCATTTATGAGGTAGAATACAATGTTTATTTATTGCGCTATCGTACACAAATATGACAATTTATATGTTGTTATTTATAATATTATATCATTATTTATATATAACATTAAATTTTATCTCTCAGAAAAATCAACTTCCATCCATAATTTCGACGACTTTTACACCATCGTTATTATCAGAATCATCATCGCAAATTTTTACAACTGATACAATTGGTTTATGATAACTGAAGTAAGAAACAAACAGTTTTGATTCGAACCTATTTAAATGTCTAATAAAAAAAATATAAAAATAAAATATTAAAAAAAAATATCGGGCGCGCGCTTGTCTAAGCCCCCTGTGCCGCCTAAACCATAGATTAGGTAGAGAAATAGATGAAAATGTCAAAGCAAATTTTATTGTCTGTATAAAAGAATGAATGAATGCTTCCAGTAGAGTTTGACAAGAAATGCCACAGATAATCTAAAAAACTACCTATATATACATCTATATAGATTTGTATATCTATACCTATAGGTAGGTATTATTCTTAACCTACTTATAAAATACGAGATTATAAAATTCGGAAAATAAAACACAAATTATGTATATTTCATTTCTTTTTATTTCTAAGTTTCTTTTTATATTTTTCTAATGGTTTGTGTTGCATTAGAGGCAATTCTTTGGATAATCTAGAACATTGGTATCTTTAAAATATTATTAATTTCTAATTGAACACAGTGTTAGATTATTTAAATAAATTATATTTAAATAATCTAACACTGTGTTCAGATAGGTAGGTCAACCGTTCATCATTGTAAATAACGGCATAAACTCACTTTACAATGATGAATCTAAATACTCACGAATAGTTTAGTGTAAAAATAGGTCAAACTTTCATTATTTTTAACAGAATTTAATTCTCTCATTAATATTCATCTGAGAATCGAAGATATCTGGGATGATGTCAAATTAGATTTACAAGTGGCGCAATTCATATTATTTTTTAATATTTTTCGGACTCACCCCATCGTATAGGCCTGTGAATGCATAATATTAAGTCTTTCTTGACTTGCTGTTACTTAAAAAAAATTATGGATTAAAATTAATATTATTAGAAAACTCGACTGACACATTTGGCGCAGAGTGTACTGTTTGTAAATAGTGTATCAAGTTATAATATTTGGTCAGCCAAATGTTCTTCACAATTGTAGCCCCTGGAACGGAATTTAATAAATCTTGTTATTAACAATGATCGAAATGTGTTTTTAAATTTATGGCAATCTGGGTTATTATACACCCGTACTTGTCTGAAACAGTTTTCTGTGGGATCCGAATTAAGGTCATGCAACACATGATTTTAAGTTTTTTCCTTATAAAATAGCCATAGTCTTTAAAAAAAATTTAAAGTTACTATCCAATATTTTAGTGTTGGTACCAATTTTTCTTTACTATGTCTATCAACATAATCTTTGAAATTCTTTCAATGGCTTCTTACCAAAATTTTGGTATGTTCAGTCTTATATGACAACACTTTTTAAGAGTTTTGCTTTTTTCTTCACATCGAAGCTTGTTCCGTTAACTGAGTTGAATAGACCGTCGAAGAAGGAACCTCTGCCGTATTTTTCAATGTGGGGCTGACCGGTGTTCCATCTGAGTAGGTAGCTAAAACAAAATAAAGTGGCATTCTTTATTATATGTATGTAGGTCAATGAAGTGGGGAATGTTTGCCTGAATTAGTGTGGCAACGTTTTGTTGCAAACAATTGTCCGGGTTTTCTACAAGAAGATTTGGTGGGTATTCAATAGCAAATTTTACTTGCTGTAAAGTTACTAATCCATATTTATTGTACAAGTTATTCTTTGTAAAATAAGTATTTATAATAACATCTTTAAAGAATGCTTTTTAAATCTTTTTTCTGTACAATTTCTTAAGATTTTTTGTGTTGTTCATAATATTATACCTAATGGGTTCCAGATAATCGTTGCATAATCTAGGTGGGAAGTGGATGTTTTTTAACTGTTTTGTTGATCTTATAATGATATATTTAAATAGTATTATCTCTGTTAATAAAAATAGCACCTACCAGTGTCAATATCTGGTGTATCAGGAAATCCATCAGCAATCTCGTCAGACGTCGACAGCAAAGGTTGGATATGCTTAAACCGGAGACGAAATTTGGCGTGATGAATCGTTTTTCGAAATATTTTCCGCAAACATACTATTTGCGGAGCTCACTGAAACTTTTTTGATTATACACACTTCAACCATTGTTTGAGTCCTATAAGCACTTGTGTAATAACTAATACCTGGTTCAAGATCACAGTTATAGCTTGAGAGGAAGATAAACGGAATTTAATCAACGCAAAACACACTCGATTAAAATTAAAACAGTAATGTTTGCAAACGGCAGCCGGTAGCCATTAAGCATTGACATTGGCATTGACAATTAACAAACAAAATGGCGCCGCAACGGGGGGATGCGCGGGTGAGAAAGGGACGAGGAATTGTCAAAATGATATGGAAATCCATAGGGGTCATTTTCAAAAAAACTGTACACTGCGGAAAAATTGATGAAAATATAATGTAAGATCGTGGCAAAGCTTTTATTGTGGCCAATATATATTAATTAGTCATTTAATTATTAGAAATTGGTATTAAAATGAATAAATTTAATTCATTTACTGAAATATTAAGATTTTACTACACTCAGGTATCACAATATATTCCACTCCGAAACTTTTTACTAATGTTGATAAATAATATAAATAAAGCAAGTTTTGCAATAAAAAGTTGTTCAATCGGTGTAATGTACCTTAAAGTTCATAAATAATAAATAGGAAAATAAAATCAACTTAACAAACTCAAGGAATCGTATATTAAGTTTCCATTACGTTACTCTTTGGATAAAAATGAGGAATAAATTTACTTTTTTTTTATTATTGCAGCACTTAAGAGCTATATAACTCAATTATTATTGAGAGACCAAAAATATTAAACCATAAAAATAAACGCACCATAAAAATCACATAGCACTTCGTTAATTATTAAAACTTAGACAAAATTATAAATGGGACAGTTACGGAACGGAGTGCATTGGTAATGGAAAAGATTTCTTAAGCCTAAGACATACTGATAGTAAAAATCATCAAGCAATGAATTTAATTATTACAATCAATAATATCTTCACCAAAACATTTTCAAAATAAAAAAAAAATTCAAATCATAATTATTATTGCCTTCATTGCACGTATGTAACAAAAACCAATTTAATGTAACAAAAACCATTTTGCTAAATAAACAGATCTGAAAGCTATATTTTTCTTACATGCAAAACATAGAATATTTTGATATATTGCCGACCTAATAGAAGGGTTTTTATTTTGATGGCTGTTTCGGTTTATGTCGGTAATACAACATTTTAAAACTATGCTTAACTTCAATTGGATTTTTTGTAGGCAACGGTGTTAAAAACCATTTAAAATGACTAAATAAAACCAAAGCGTACATACATGACAGAAGACAGCTGTCAACTTTAAAATGTCAATATCTCGAAAAGTTATCATCCTAGAGTGACGCTGTCATGGAAGAAATGAAAGGTCTTGAGGAGATCTTTTTTTCAGATGACAGCTGTCAGACTTAAAATGTCAATATCTCGAAAAGTAATTGTCCTGGAGTGACGCTGTCATGGAAGAAATGAAAGGTCTTAAGGAAATCTTCAAATCAGAAGACAGCTGTCAAACTTAAAATGTCAATATCTCGGAATGTTCTCGTCCTAGAGTGACGCTGTCATGGAAGAAATGAAAGGTCTTGAGGAGATCTTCTTTTCAGATGACAGCTGTCAATTTCGGAAAGCACTGGTCTTAGGCTGATCTCGGTCCCGATGACAGCTGTCATTTGAAATGAAGATCTCCTCAAGACCTTTCATTTCTTCCATGACAGCGTCACTCTAGGACGAGAACATTCCGAGATATTGACATTTTAAGTTTGACAGCTGTCTTCTGATTTGAAGATTTCCTTAAGACCTTTCATTTCTTCCACGACAGCGTCACTCCAGGACGATTACTTTTCGAGTTATTGACATTTTAAGTTTGACAGCTGTCATCTGAAAAGAAGATCTTTACATGATATTTTATTTCTTCCATGACAGTGTCACTCTAGGACGAGTACATTCCGAGATATTGACATTTTAAGTCTGACAGCTGTCATCTGAAAAGAAGATCTCCTCAAGACCTTTCATTTCTTCCACGACAGCGTCACTCTAGGACGAGTACATTCCGAGATATTGACATTTTAAGTTTGACAGCTGTCATCTGAAATGTAGATTTCCTCAAGATCTTTAATTTCTTCCATGACAGTGTCACTCTAGGACGAGTACATTCCGAGATATTGACATTTTAAGTTTGACACCTGTCATCTGATTTGAAGATTTCCTTAAGACCTTTCATTTCTTTCACGACAGCGTCACTCCAGGACGATTACTTTTCGAGTTATTGACATTTTAAGTTTGACAGCTGTCATCTGAAATGTAGATTTCCTCAAGATCTTTAATTTCTTCCATGACAGTGTCACTCTAGGACGAGTAATTTCCGAGATATTGACATATCAAGTTCGACAGCTGTCATCTGAAATGCTTAGCCTAGGACGAGTACTTTCCGCGATATTGGTATTTCAAGTTTGATATATTATGTGTTTAAAAATATATCTTATGGACCAACTAAATAGTTGTTTAGTTGAGAAAGAATACAGTTGATCCGTTTTGATTAACAATTTTAGTTGGTCCGAACGGAATTTTTTTGTTATAAATAAAATATCCGATCAACTGGTTGGTCCGATTGGAACAAATTGATTAATCGAGTCCATTCTGACCAACTAGTTGATTGGTTCAGTTGGTCGGAATGGCAGTCTCGAATTAAATAATAAAAACCATTCAAGTACGAGTCGGTACCAAATTACCAAATTTCAAAATTTTAAGCTCAACGGAGTGTACCCTGTAGGTTTTAATTCCCTTGCAAGTAGTTGCGAGTATGAAAATGTGTGGCTAAAAATTTATTTTGTGGACATAGAAATTTGATTTTATTCCAGTTTAAGGATATTATAGACTCGAGTTATTGATATGAATTTCAATTTAATACCTCTACGCGTTCATGGGGAAACTGAAAGTAAGTATAAAATTATCAAAATGTAATTTTGTCAAAAAACTCATTTGTTATGATTTGTTGAACATTCGAGTGGTGCCATCTTTATGTCACTCACTTTTGCCAAAATGTACAGTATGCATTAAGCTTTATGATTCCATTCCGAATTTTTTTACTTCCACTTCTACGTTACCTGTGTTTTGGTTTCGGAAAAGAAGTAACGGATACCGAGATCTCAACAACATTAATTCGTTAAAAATATATTAATGTAGTATATATTAAAAATTGAATATTATACACGATTCCATGATATTTATAGAATTCATCAATACATTTTGTAGAAAATTTACTATTTTCCTTAGCTTTCTTTTTGGTTTCGGTCTCGGAAAATCAAAAATGGACCATTGGTCACTTTCACTGTTTTGCTGTTGCAATCGCCATCCAAATGAACTAATCGAATATTGCCGCTGTTTGAGTGATAGACTTAATGTTGTTCTTGATATATAAGCATTAAATTTGGTAAACTTATAAATATATATATCTAAAAAGGTGGTTTCGGAATGGAATTTTCCACATTTCATGAATTACGTCCTCGATTAAATGTATTTATTAAATATAATAATAATGAACTTAAAAATATAGCGTTATTTTAAACTAAAGCAATAATATCTGTATTTTCCGAAAAAATAAACATAATAAACATATATTTGATAAAATCTGAGATTTTAAAGTTTTATTGCGTAACTTGTAGGGTGGGACATTGTAATTTTTAATGCTTTGCTACTAAAATATTTTAATATCTTTTTTGGTACCTGTGTTTTTTATGAAAATAATACATAAAATACTTTAAAAAATACCGATAATTATATTTTTTGTACTAATTCTACTTAGACTTTACAAATATTAATTATAATTACAGCTCAAGTAATGGGACAACCACAAAAATGAATGTACAATTTTTTTGAAAATGACCCATAGACCACAGCGACCACAGCCATAGACATAAGGTTGATTATAGACTTTGGGAGATTACCCCCCATGGCCTAAACAGACCAGCACACTCAGGCACGGTAGAAAGAGTGGGAGATACTAGTTCCTCTCCCTTCCCCTCGATCTTACGCTTTTTCGATCAGCATCACGTGACCCTGACGCGAGTTTGAAAGTTTTTACCCATACAAAAAATTGCTCAGCGCCGCTAAAGAAGTTTTCACTTCAAAAATATTTCAGGACGTTTCACACAGCGCCACCTAACCCCAAACTAAGCAACTTAATGCTTGTTATTATGGTGGTTAGGATAGGGGATATAATACTTATATACATACTTTTATTTTGTAAAAACATACTTATAATATATTCTATTAATATTGTAGGCCAACGTATCAGACCCCACTGGCGACCAGCGCATCACAGCATTCAACGAGTCAGCAGAAGCGATGGTGGGCGCGGGCGCGGCGGAGGTGGGCCGCATGCACGAGTACGACAAGCGAGCGTACACGCAGCTCTTCGAGGACGTCAAGTTCAGGACGTTCGTCTTCAAGTTCCGCACCAAGATGGAGACTTTCAGTGTGAGTACTTCAGTATACATACATGTCTACTAAGACTCGTATTTTTAACTTTTTCCAGAATCTACATGCAGTGTTATCTTCTAAATATATAAAAGGAAAAAGTGACTGATTGACTGATCTGTCAATGCACAGCCTAAATCGCTGAACAGATTGAGTTGAATTTTGGAACATAGATAGGTTTTATGACGTAGACCTCCACTAAGAAAGGATTTTGCCCGTGGCCAAAGCCGCGAGCATAAGCTAGTTAGAATAAATAATAATATAATATTATATATTTATATAATCGCATCGAGTCACACTGTTACTCGTTGAGATTTAGCTTTCCAAACGAGTAACACTATTCACACTCCGTGTTACAGATGATAATAAATATTTGCATCGAGTCACATTGCTATGATGCGAATATTTTTCTCAACGTGTCACAGTGTGACAAGATCCTCTTTGATGACACGTTAAATAAACCAAAATTAAGTGTTCCCCTATATTTTAGTCATGTCTTCCGTTGATAGCGATAACTCCAAACACTAATAAGAAATTTACTACATCATTTCTTCTGCTTATGTGTGCTGATACGAAAATTTTAGTTTAATTTCTTTTTAACCCCCGACGCAAAAACGACGGGGTGTTATAAGTTTGACGTGTCTGTCCGTCTGTGTGTATGTGTCTGTCTGTGGCGTCGTAGCTTCCGAATGGATGAACGAATTTTGATTTAGTTTTTTTTGTTTGAAAGTAGAGTTAGTCGAGAGTGTTCTTAACGATGTTTGGTGGAAATCGGTCTAAGGTGGCCGCCGTTGCAAAATGGCGGATTACTTTTTTCCCACGACCCCGTCAATATGGGTATCAAATGAAAGAGCTTGACTATTAACCCTTTAACCGCCAGACTTAAAATCACTTGTCGTGCCCCTAGCGCCAGGCAAGTTTTTTGAATTATAAATACCTACAATAAAAGTGATGTCTAATATTTAAGGTTATTGATGTCGATATTTTAATAAAAAAAACAAAATAATACTTTTAATATACATTTTTTATTAAAATCACCTTTTGTATTATCCTTATATCGAAAAATCAGTGTTATTACAAAAGAAACGCGTCTACGCCACCTTACATCGATACTTAAATCACAGTTTGTATTAATCTTATTTTCTTCTTCATTTTCATCGAATATTTATTTATTTTCCAGAATTCGTATTAATTCTTCAGCACTCGTCATGTCTAACACTTACACATAGGTATTTATCGATACCTATCACGAATTCAACTACGAGTAGGTACACAAGTACAACACTAATAGAAATCGGCTCTCGCTTGTGACGTCAGAGGAGGTCGTCTTTATCCGACGGTGGCGATACGGGTAGTGACAATATTAGTTTAGACTAGGGATGGGAACAATCAACTCAGTCGCTGAAATTTCATAGATTTATTTACGTATTTTTTTAAATTAAATAACAAAATTCACACAAATAATTGTATAAATATTCTACTGATCAGATGATTACTTTGTTTTCTGGTAAAATAATCAGAATAAAGAAAAATATTTAAATCTACTTCATTTTCTAATCGAGGTCTTTATGTATTATGTCTCGTCCCTACTGTCGGATTTTTCCGACGCGGGCGCTGGACATTAATACATTTTTATTAAAAAAATTGCCGTAATTGACTAAACTTTGGCGATTAATTTTAAGGTATTCTATTTGGGAGAGAAGCATAAAACCAACTGTAAATCATAACTTTATTCACTATTTAGCTAATTACGAGTATAGTTTTATAAAATACAGTGTTATGACTTAAAAATGTAGATTTAAAGTGCAGTCGGAAATATACGACTCTGGCGGTTACGTAACAGAACAGGCTTGTCGGATATATCCGACGGTGGCGGTTAAAGGGTTAAAATACAACGTTCTATGATAAATTTAAAATCCAAGATGGCCGCCACCACAATATAGTGAATTACGTATTATTGCGTTGAAAGTTTTTAAATTTTTTAATTTAATTCACTTGTCTAGGATGAAGCCAGACTGAAGACCACAGTGATGAGTGCTCAGCCGGTCGACTACAAGGATGCTAACTCAAGGCTCGTCAAGAGCATCAAATCTATCACTGGCGTAGAAGTATGAATAAGACGATTTGCCAAAATTGTGTTTTAAAAGACAAGGTCTGATTAAATTTTAAATTAAGCTTAGTGGGTAATATCAGTAAGTATTTTTGTCGTTTGATAATTTTGGCTTTGTTCACATGATAAGCGTTATTCTAAATAAGAACTTGTAATGTATTCTCTGAATCTTCGTAATTAAAATGCTTAGTAAACGCTTGTTATGTGAACTGAGTCTGAATACCGAAAATAAAATTTTTGGAGTGTAATTTAAGTTTTTATTGTAAGTTACTATCATGATTTATTTGTCAAATATTTTCACCATACCAAAATATTTTGTACTTTTAATTCCAATATTTTAATAATGTATCTAACAGTTATTATACCCTGCTTTGTATAACCTGCAGCTGTGATTTGTACATTTAAAATTATGTCGTGTAATAGCATTAAGAAGCAGGAACATCAATAATTGTTATATAGTTACGATTAATTGAAAAATAAAGTTTTTAAAACAATCGAACAATCGAATATCTTTAATTTCTGTTACGTTAAGTGTCGGATCGGACAAAAATTTTTATTTTGTCCATAATGTAGATTAAAAAAAAACTTGAGTGTCAATGGACACCTGGATGGAACGAAGTTCCTTTCGATTAATGAAAATATCTGGCTTGCTTTCTATAAGAGAGAGACAGAGACCGCAGGAGAAGGGGCTGGAGAAGGCGGCTCTACGTGAGCCAACGCCAGCCCCCCGGTGGTGAATAGCGGATGATTGGCGTGAGGGCGCCTTCATCCGCATTGCACAATTCACCACCACCGTCGGTGGGAACGGCCGAGCACTCGGGACCGTTCCCGGGCCCCTCCTCGTTGAGAGGGGCGTGAAGGGCCCGTCTTTATAAAGACGGGCGGTCGTCGACGGGGGACTGGATGCCAAGGCTCTGCCGATTCCCAGTCCTCCGTCACTTAGACGATGCGGGAGTGCCGCCGGGTCGTTTTAGTGGGTAAACCGTGCAGCTGTCCTGCACGGGAGTCCCACATAACCCTCCCATTCCCTCGATGGGAGGGTATGCGTAATGCATTTTTTCCCGGCGTTAACAAAAAAAAAAGAGAGACAGAGAAACATGCACACGCCGCGCCGCACAGCTTACAATAACTTACTATAGCAAAAAGTGTCGTGACAACTTTTCGTAAGATTTCCGTCTAGCCTCCTTTCACAACGCGCGATAAGGAACTTTGTTCCAAAATATTGGACACGTATTTTATTTTTTGTGATTTTAATTAAAAAAAACGTGTGATTTACAACGCACTTACATGGAAAAGGTCGTGACGTCTCTCGTGGGTACTCAAGTTATACAAAATGCATCAACAGATGACGTCACGCGTCACTACCAAAAAACCTATAAGCGCTATATATATCTCAGCCATTTTTTATATTATTCTCAAAAAAAATACGTATCGCATATTTTTTTATTATTAAAATTACAGACTAATTATATTTGAATGTTTTTGACCTTGTCCGATCCCCTATTCAGTACTAGGATGATAGTTTTTACCGTTCGTTTGTAGTTTGAACACAATGACTATCATCTCGCAAACAAGCACTGAAGCAACGTATGAGAAAGGCTCTATAGTAATAAAACAACAACATGCTATGTATTAGTTTATTCAATCTCATTTGATATGACTTATAATTTGGCTAAAAAATGGAATAAATTCATTATGGACCACAGCAAACAAATCGAATTATAAAACATTTAAAACACTATTGGATTCAATCACAAAAAAGCAATTTTGTACATTGTTTTCTTTTCTCTATAGAAATAGATACCAAATACAATAAAAAATCTTACCGTGTCCATTTCTGAAGGTGCACAAAATAAGTAGTTCACTCATTAAATAATAAATTAAAATTATTATCGTTTATGTAAAATTTACACTTAGATTAAATACAATAACTACTAGGACTAAATTAATATGACTCAAATAATTTAATAACATTACAAATGGCAGTGATTCATGTGTATCGGTTAACAACTACTAATAAAATACCAAACTGTATCAATAATGTATCTAATAATAATAAGTAGGTATATTTATGTAGGCCATTTATTATGATAATAAGAGGGGCCTGGCTAATTTTTAGGAATAAAATGTAACAAAATCTTAATAATTAATCAATAGTTAGCATATTAATAATTATAAGTTTCCATTAATTGAATAGTCGTAGAGACGCGTCAGACTTTAATATCTCCATGTATGGATATCAAAAGCCCAGATTTAGCCATAGCTTTAGAGCGAGATAATAAATAAAAATGGCAAAGATGTCATTATCCATATTATATTTGATCGGTTCACGTCGATCTCTAGATATTATTTGAGTTTATACTTGTCGACTGATTTTCGTTATTGTGTACTATTAAAATATCACTTTGTACGTATTTTTTTAAACACTGCTTCTATTGTTTAATTATTAAGATTATGATTCCTCATTTCACCAAATATATAAAGGGGTTTTACTAAAGTGATTATATTATAGTGTATTTACGAGAAAACTACAATAATTAAAAATCTTAAAGGGTTACTGTCGTTTACAATTAGGCGGTCTTGTGTTTGGTGAAATGGACTATGAGAGTATCAAAATAGATCCTAAGATTACATTTACATTACAAGATAATTAAATTTCAAGAAAAAAAAATATTTTGAACAAATTTTCACAAACTTATCTTACATCCATCTGACAATTTATACAACCACTATTCTAATAATATGACACGAAAAGCATGTTTTATAATTTATACTTAATAGCTTCAAAACTTTGTTAATAAAAAATAAATTTAATTTCATTCACAAATGTTAGTCAATTTCAAATCACATTTAATTATTAAAATGACTTAAAAAGCTAAGAAATAAATAGTAAAATATTCCTCCATTGGAATAACAAGGTATATAATGGCTGTCTATGTAATGAAACTAGGAAAAGGTGAATTAGTTTCACAATTTGTAGAAATGTAGGCATTTAACATTATGCTTTTCTACTTATATAATATGTCGTATGTACATCAGTTACAATATTGTATAACATGTCGTTCCAAAACCTGAAAATCTGGAATTTTCGAAGATGCTGCCATAAATGATCACAGGCCGTCTTGAGGTAACAAAATAATAATAGAATTTTGCAAATAAATCCAAACATTGTGGATCATGATGGGATTGCAAATAGACATGTTTGGATGTCGAAATTCTTTGTACGAGGTTAATGATGGGGTTATGACGTTTATCTACACTGAGTTCAGAAATGAGGAGATTAAAATTTACGGCGACTTTTTAGTTACAGTTATTCATTGATAGGCACAATGAAAGACTAGTATGTAGTAGTTAAATATGTCAAACTAAAGATAGGTAGTTAAGTCATACGTTAACAAAACTAAAAGACCGTATAAAGTCGCCATGGGCTTTATGCGTTTTTTATTATAATACATAATCATTTGCAGAAAATCTTAAAACAAGAATTTTGACAGTAAATTAATATCGCAGTATGACTTCGCATACAAAAATTAAAGCCGTTACCAACACTCGTATTTAAATAAAGTTCAAAATGCCTCACTCACTTTCAAATCGTGCATTTCCTGCGAAAACATATCTAAGAAAAATAATTTTAGCAAATGTGACAACTGCTAGATAGGCGTATATTAATCACAATATTTATTAGGCTCTCTATATTTCACAATGAATAAAAAGATTATTCATATATACATATTGCCTTAAGATTTTTTAAAGTTATAACGAGACAAGCCTGATGCTTGCCTGATCATGCGATATCGCCTACCCATTACAGTCGTAATACCAAGGTATTCAAGAGGTATCAAGTCCCCACACAAAATATGTTTTCTATGACACGTTTTTGCAGCAAATGCACGACCAAACATTCAATTTAATCCAAGCTTATACAATAAAACTAAGCCGCTAACATCTTATACTTATCGATAGTAATACAATTTCTACTTTATATTTAGATAAACATTAAGAAAATATCGTCAAATAATTTTCAATTCCAAATCAGATCGTTTAATTTCAAATGAGGAGGAACGAGATTCTATATCACCACGAACATAATATAAATGACATTTTATATCTAGCGAGACGTAGGGTAATCTTTGCTCGAAAAAAAAATCATGAATTATGGATCGATTCACATCTGACGGAAAGTTCGTCGCATATTATCTGCGTAACGCCAGAACATACAAATATAATAATAAACTATGCAACCTTTCACATCTAACCGATGTGCGTATGTTCGATACAGCTTCTGTTCCGTCGACTCATCTTCCGTCAGATGTGAACCGATTCTAAATGACATAGATTTTCTAAGTTTTATTTGAATTTCAAATTCAATATGAAACTGAGCTTAAACTAATTACACAGGTTAATTTTCATTCATCACCCATCAATGTCGCTAGAAATGTTCTATTAGGTATCTCAGAAGAGACTCTAATACTTGTCAGTACATTTTAATATGCTTTTACAAAACTTAACACGAGTAATTCGTTCAGGAACGTTTCCTAGTTTTATAATTCACAGCTATTGTAGACAGTGTCTCCAAAGGAGTATAAATATTTCCGTTTTACACTGAATACGGTACATCTCGCTACATGTAAAATATCAACACTTCAGTTGCGGAACTAATTTCCCCTGGTTGTAAATTGCCGCGGCATTATCTAAACACGCTCAACGTGTCGCCGCACATTCATCGAACTGCAAAACCTAGGGGTATCCGCAAATAAAGCGTTAAAATACATATATAAAATCACGGACGAAGGAAATTAATGGTCTAAACTTGCTGACAAAAGTTATGAAGCACTTATGGTATACTAAACAGTACAAGTATACTGTACTCATAACCCACAGTAATTTAACTCGTTTATACGTACCTACACAAACCGACCGTAGCAATTAACATTGTCGGATCTACATTTTTCTTATCATTGCATAATAAGTGTTAGAAACTTGTTCTAAAGTTTAAATTGCAATTAAAAAATGTAGATACGACGATGTTAATTGCAACGATCGAAACGTATTACATTACACCATCACATAGACGCGCTCGCAAAAGCGTACGGTCTACGACAGCTTCATTACTTTTGTCATCAAGTCGAGCCCTACGTCCATGATATAATAAATAGATCGTTTAAACATTAATAAAATAGACTTTACACGCAGTAGGGGTAACGTTTAAGAAGTGTCCTCGTCACTGTATCACTACACTAATTGTGCACTAACACTAACAGTTAGTATTGAGCTCGTATATAATGTATAGTCAGTATCGGGTCGCCTGCCCGAGCGGCCCTGCCTCGCCCGCTTCGTCGGAGTACGCACATTCACACACGCGCCCCATTATTGTACCGTACGTGTGAATGGACTCGGTAAATTCTAGCTGCACTTTTAGAGTTAAGATATGGAAATATAAAATAAACACTTGACTCACCAACGTCAATATACCTCTAATTAGGTATTGTATTAAGTGCGAATACGTATTTAAAAAAATAATGAATATAATTTAATTCGTAATTTAATATAAATTAAAATATCCGTTTCCCCACAAATTGACTTCTACGTTCACGCTTTTAATTTAACTAATTTAATTCATACTCTACATTTTGCGCGTTAAACTAGAGCCACATTATAATGGGTCCGTTTTCAGGAGCGGGTTAAAATTTACAAATCACAATGTTTGACACACTACCCATAGCATGATTGGTCAATTCTAGTCCGCTTTGCGTCAATAACACCCAAAAAATAAAATGACTGTGCGTAAAAATAATTAATTTTAGAATTTCTATCACACTATTTAGCTGCATTTTGCACCGAATCCATTCATCACGTACAAGAAATGTAACCGCAAAAACTACGGAACCATCTACGCTAACGACGAATAAATTAAAGCGAATAAATAAACAAAATTAACGCTCTTTGGAACGGAATATGTTCAAACACTAAACTAACTTAAACACACGTAAAGCTGAAAATGCGATCACTTCTATTAAAAATAATACACACGTAAAAATGTCGCGAACTCACAACTTAAAGCTAAATTAAACGAGATTCACTTAAAGACTTGCTTTTTTTTCATTTAACTATTTTAGCAGAATTTACAAAAAAATATTTTTAAATAAGTGGATACAATTTGATTATTTCATTTAGCTACGTAGTATTAATGAAGATATGGCTGTTGACTGGAAGAAATTACACTTAGCTATAGACCCGCTAACAGTACCATGAGTTTACTTTCCCTGTCTTATGTTAACCAAAATTTCAAATTTTAGCGACTTTCGAGTTGTAAATAATGTAATTTTATGTATTGCGATATAAAATCACTATAAATCTATATTTTATCATACCACATTTTTAGATTTAGAAAAATCTGCTAAAATAGAAAAAAAATATGACAAAAGGGAGCCTAAAACTAAAACAATAAAAAACGAGATTCGAACAGATCCTTAAAACACAAAAACAACCTAAAATAAGCGTACAAACTAAAATGTGATGTTAAACAAATAAAAGGTAAATTAATCATAGCACTCTTACTGAAAGAGATCCAAAACTGTTTAGGAAATGACATTTTAAATGGACACGTTATATCACACCACTAGCGGCCCGTCCTCGCTTCGCTTCGGGTGCCATTATGAATAAAAAAATAAAATAAAATAATAAGACTTACGCAATACCTAAATATTTCAATGACAAATCTACAGATTTAGTATAATACCATTGCTAGAAATAGAAAATGATCACAAACATTAAATTCGCATCTTAACATGAATTTAGTCTTTTACAACTTGTGATCCTTTTTTATGATATTTCTATCTTAAAATATTCTAGTAGCTTCTGGTGCTTCGCCGGCCACTGCCGCGGCCTTTACAATGTTTGGAGATACTACTAAGATTTCAGGGAAATAAAAACTATCCTATGCTCTGTCCCAGGACTCAAATTGTGTGAAAACCTATTTCCCTAATTCGTTGGTTAAAACCAAATGAAAGCTACGTCAGTTCGACGGATACTGATTCCTTATACAAACTCTTAAATGCCTGGTTTCCTATCTGAAAGGGCGGTTTCAGGGATAAAAGCTATTTTGTGTCCTTTCTGGTACTTAAACTAACCTTTGTAGAAGTAAAAAAAGCTTAATTGGCCAAACGAATATAGATAACTCATACAAACTTCACCCCTGTTCCCCTTCTAAAAGGGGATTTCTAAAATATAAAAACTATTCTATGTCCTATTTTGGTATACAGACTACCTTTATTATACTTACTAAATTTCAGGCCCAGCGGTATTAGAAATTTCAATACAACATTTGCCCCCACTTTTATAGGAGAAAAATGGCCCTCTTTTCCCCCTATAAGAGGGGAATATCTGAGATAAACACTATTTTACATCCTCTCCTGGTACTTAAATACCTTTGCATGCCAAATTTCAACTCTATCAGTTCAGCTAAAAGATAATAAAAATATATATGTTTAGGTATTAAAAAGAACCTATAGGATAGGTATTCCAAATTTTATCATTCTAGGTTTAGGAGTTTCGTCTCTACTGTGATAATGATGAGTCAGTCAGATTACCCTACAGAGTTTAGTGTAGACCCACATATTATGTTAGTTAGGTTGGAAAGTATCCACAATGCGCAAATCGAGCGTACGAAGCGAGAATGAGGCGATGCGCTTGAGCTTGGGAATCAAACAACTTTTTTATACCAAATTTCAGCTTAATATTCCCGTTCCCATAGGAATATTGGGATGAATAAACAATCCATTATCGTTTCTTGGTAGTTAAACTACTATTACACCAAATTTCAACTATTCAGCTCAGCGGTTACATTTTCCATATTAGTCCCGTTCCCGTGGGAATTTCGTATTGAAAACTATCTTGTATTCTTTTTTGGTAGCCAAACTACCTTTGCATTAAATTGCAGCTTAATTGGCCACGTGGTTACAAATTTCTATATTATTCACGTTCCCGTGGGAATATTGGAATGAAAACTATTTGAACCCTTTCCTGATAGTCAAAATACCTTTATACTAAATTTCAGCGTTATAGGCTTAACGGTTACAGATTTCCATTTTGTTCCCGTTCCCATAGGTATTTTGGAATGAAAATGATCTTGAATCCATTCATGGTACTCAAACTACCTTTATACCAAACTTTAGCTTAATAGGCCTAGTGTTTACAGATTTCCATTTTGTTCCCGATCCCGTAAGAATTTTGGAATGAAAACTTGGTAGTCAAACTACCTTTACACCAAATTTCAGATTGATAGACTCAACGGTTACAGATTTTCATTTTATTCCCGTTCCCGTAGGAATTTCACAAAATCCCTTATTATCGGTCGCCAACGTTACCTAAAAAACACGCTGTACAAATTTCAGGTCAATCTGTCCAGCGACTTTATCCCTGCGATGATAAGTCAGTTAGATTTCCACTTAAAATTTTGGCATAGACATAGATTGGTCCCGTTTCCGTAAGAATTTTGGGTTGAAAACTATCTTGTACTTTCTTGGTAGCCAAACTACCTTTGCATTTAGTTTCAGCTTAATCGGCCAAGCGGTTACAGATTTTCATATTATTCCCGTTCCCGTGAAGAACCGTTGTGAATCCTTTCCGGACAGTCAAACTACCTTCCAAATTTCAGCGCTATAGGCGTTACCGCGATTTCCATTTTGTTCCCGTTCCCGTAAGAATTTTAAAATGAAAACGATCATGAATCCATTCATGGTACCCCAACTACCTTTATACCAAATTTCAGCGTAATAGGCTAGAGGTTACAGATTTCCATTTTGTTCCCGTTCCCGTAAGAATTTTGGAATGAAAACTATCCTGAATCTTTTCATGGTAGTCAAACTACCATTATACCAAATTTCTGCATGATAGACTCAACGCTGACAGATTTCCATTTTTTCCCGTTCCCCTTGAAATTTCGCAAAATCCGTTCTTATCGGTCGCCTAGGTTACCTAAAAAACATGCTGTTTAAATTTCAGCTCAATCAGTCCAGCTGTTTTATCCCTGCGATGATGAATCAGTAGATTTCCACTTTAAATACATATTGGTATAGAGTATAGACATACTCGTAGATTGTTCCCATTCCCGTGACATTTTGGGTTGAAAACTACCTTGAATCCAGTCATGGTAGTCAAACTACCTTCAGTTTAAAGACATTTATTCTCATTTCGACATTGTCATTTACATGAGAACTTAATAATTAGAGTACAGAGTAATTTCGTCGTCCAGTAGGTATACCTTTCAACTAAATTTCAACGTAATAGGCCTAGCGGTTACAGATTTTCAGTTTTGTTCCCGTTCCCGCAGGTATTTTGGAATGAAAACGATCTTGAATCCATTCATGGTAGTCAAACTACCCTTATGCCAAACTTCAGATTTATAGGTTTAGCGGTTACAAATATCCATTTTGTTCCCGTTCCCGCAAGAATTTGGGAATGAAAACTATCTTGAATCCATTCATGGTAGTCAAACTACCTTTATACAAAATTTCAGATTAATAGGCCTAGCGGTTACAAATTTCCATTTTTTTCCCGTTCCCGTAGAAATTTTGAAATAAAAACTATTTTAAATTTTTCCATGGTAGTAAAACTACCTTTACACCAAATTTCAGCTTGATAGACTCAACGGTTACAGATTTCCATTTTGTTCCCGTTCCTGTGGGAATTTCGCAAAATCCCTTCTTATTACCTGCCTATGTTACCTAAAGAACACGCTGTCCAAATTTCAGCTCAATCGGTCCAGCGGTTTTGTCCCTGCGATGATGAGTCAGTCAGTTTTCTATTTTATATAATAGTATAGATGTTTTGACAAGACTGCCTCAAGGTAACTTCTTAATTTCGTATTTTTAATAGCGCTCTAAATATACTTATTTCATTTATTTATTAGGTTAGTTGAACTGAACTAATAAATAAATGAGATAAATGTGAAAAGCAATGTCTGTGTTTCTCATTAATTTTTACTCCAAAAAATTTGACTTGATTTTTTTTCCAAGAGTATGTCAAAATTTTGTAGTGCCTACAAGGAAATACGTTAAGAGCGCTAATAAATAGCGTGCATTAGTAACTGAGATATAAATCATTATAACTTTTGATCTTACAACAGACATTTTAAAACGTTTCCTTGCTCACAATGATTGATATTGTTTTCTTGTCATAATAATATGTTAAGGTGCATTATAACGTGTCTAATTTAAAACGCCATTTAATTATTTTATTACGCCTGCGTAAATACTTTACCTTTTTAATATTTCAGATATATTGTTTAATATAAAATTTAGCTCAGTTCAAGTACTATGAAGTATGATTAACACAATGTATGTTCCGCGTAATATTTTTATAGACTTTACGTATAAAAATAAGAACGTAAAGTATACAATAATATTGATGATTCGGTCCCTTCAACGTTTTTATACGATGTTTTGCGTTCTGACGTAACTGCTGCTGATTTAGTGACATTTAATGACCTCAAGTTTGATATCTTGTGACCTCATGTTTGACATGTAATGACCTCATGTTTGACATGTAATGACCTCATATTTGACATTGAGTAATCTTACTTTTCTTCACGTTAAAAAAAATCTAAGTATTTGTGCTATATTTGTTACACTAAGATGCTTTGTTGCAAAGCGCCCAATGTGAACGAAAAAAATTAATAAAATTAAAATAGTTCCGAACACTGTACAGTTTTTAATAAAGATAAATTCATTAAAATTTTAATATTTAAATAATAATTATCATGGATTTCCGCAAAGTAACGCCTAATTCCACCATAAAAAGTTCACGTAAGGTGATTTATCTAAATTAAGAAACTTAAACCAAACATAAAGTCACTAGTAAACTGCGATGCACAGAGTTATCAGTAACCACATAGGCAATGTGAAACTTGGCCGCTAGTAAACAATGTTCGACGTAAGAGACATGGGGTTGAATGTCCGATTCCTTGAAAAATCGACATCGGGTCTTATGTTTGACCTATAAAGTCAGAAGTCGATAGCCGATATAATAGGATATCCGGCCCTATCTAACGTCGTGAATGAAGCCCAGAGCCATCAGTAATCACTAAGGTAATGCCAAACATTAAGTCACTAGTAAACAATGTAGAACAGAGCCATCAGTAAGCACATAGGTAATGTCAAACAAGAGGTCACCAGTAAACGGTGATGCACATAGACATCAGCAGGGATATTCACATATCCGTCATAATCCGTCCATTCCCTGACAAATAAGTGAATAGCCCAGCAGTAACCACATAGGTAATGTGAAACAAGAGGTCACCAGTAAACAATGAAGCACAGATACATCAGTGATCACATAGGCAATAAGGTACCAGCAGCAGAGTCATGACGTCAGTAGAGGGCGGCCTCACAGGTGTGTGGGTGTGTGGTGCGTGTGAGAGTGCGCGGTCAGATCCAGACGGCGCGGGGGCGCGGGCGCGGGCCGCTAGTGGGTGCGCGCTCACGGCACCAGGTCGGGCAGGCGGCCGCGGCCCTAGGGGCGTCCGCCGCCTTCCGCCGATACCACCTGATCACAACAAACGTAGCGTTACCATCTATCATACTCAATATTTTGTAAACTCGGTTATAGGGACCCCACGAGACAGGCTTGACCTAGTGTGGGGTCCAATAGAAATGATTTTGTATTGTGTTCTTAAGGAAAATAAATATATTTGTATCTTAGACAAAATAAAAAAAGACGTAGCCATTTTATGTGTGAGTGTGATGGCAATAGGGAAAATTCTGTGTGAAGAAAAGAGATAACCTATTTTTTTTTGGTCCCTTTCAGCGTGGCCCGTTTATGATGTTTGTCAAACTCTGTCAAACTGCTTCACTTTGACATTAATACTGTGTTTCGTTTTTTCTAAAATTTAAAGCAATTTGAGACAATACAATGTTATTCAACTAGTTTATGACCTAAAATATTAATATATCGACTATTTTCATAAAATAATGAAAATCCGTAAACTGTTTTTTGTCTCATAGGTGGCCACGATGATGTGACCACCTATGAGACCTACACTCAATAAACCACACACCGCTTTTAACCTAACTATTCGCGATCGCCAGACATGTAAAACACTAGAATCCATAGACAAAATTGCATGCATTACTTGATTAAACCTCCTCATATTTGGATAGAAATTTGCAAATTGTTTGTGTATTGTATTATGAGAATATGGCTTTTGTCTGAAATAAAATTACTCGTATAAAGTAATTAAATAAATATGAGTAAAATAACAAACACAGCAATGTACATTGAAATTATCATCAATCATAGTGGGTGTGAATTAGCCAATAGCCTTCTGGACGTGGGTCCCGGCTGTTTTCTATAAGATATAATATGTAGGAGGCAGTCGTCAGGTCATGTTGCAGGATCTTGGCGACCTGTAACTGCAACATATAGGTTGGCCACACAACCTATAAATTGTGATTTGACTCTGACAGTTTAAATAGGGTAACCTGTTCTGTTGGAGTATAAACCCCAATTATTATTATAAGTTATGTGATTCCATACAGCCGCGTCGCACCCCACGTCGTACACCCAACCGAACTCCTACACCGATCGGTTCCCCACCATACAATAACTAATTGTAGAAGCACTCACTTTTCGTTCCTTGTAGTAGAGTTCCTCGCTCTCCTTATCGCAGAGCAGCAGCACGACCGCTCCGAACAGGAATATGGCCGCGCCCCACCCCACGCCGTACGCCCAACCGAACTCCCACACCGATCGGTTGCCTATCATACAAAACAAACCAATTAAACATGTAACTAATTAATTATTATTGTTATGTTTGTCAATTCTTAAAATCTCATGTTATTTCGCAACCTGCGGCTTAGGGTGTATTGCGTATCGTTTATTGGCAAGTCACTAGAAACCAAGTAAAATGTTCTTGAGTCACAAGTTCCTGGGGGTAGACTTCTACCATTAGGAGAGCGCCTTGCTAGTGTTCTCAATTCTTTGCATTAAAAAAGTTCAAAGTCAAATTCTCAAAAAGATTAAGTCTAAAAGAGAAGATGCTAAACTATAAACCATTTCACTTGACTTGACTTACCCAAGTTCAACTCGGCGGCGAAACAGACCGGGTAGATGACCAGCGCAATCAATATGCACATCACTGGAAAATAAAAAGATAGTCATTATTAGACGTTAACGAAAGGATTAGCAAACTGAAGTGGCAATGGGCTGGTCACATTTGCCGTAGAACCGATAACCGTTGGGGAAGACGTGTTCTCGAGTGGAGACCACGTCTCGGTAAACGTAGTGTAGGGCGCCCATGGGCGAGATGGGGCGATGATATCCCGAGGGTCGCTGGGGGTGGCTGGAGAAAAAAGACGGCCTATGTCCAGCAGTGGACGAACATAGGCTGATGATGATGATGAGACGTTGCTCAGAGAGCTATGGAGCGGGCCTCGAGTGGTGACCACGCCTCGGAACACGTGGAATAGGGCGCCCACTGTCAAGAGAGGAAGGTATCCGGAGGGTTACTGGTAGTGGGTGGAGGTGAGAGTTGAGTGAAGACGGATTGCACATAGTTAGTATTTGCATTGGCGGTAGAGTCTTACATTGTTATATTATGTAAAAAATTACATTCGAATTCCAATTTTATAGTATTCTTCTTTTTCTTCTTGTCGAGTCGATTTATTATGTTACTAGCTGCGCCCAGTGGTTTTCCCCGTTGTACAGTAGCCTATGTGTTATTCCAGGGTCTAAGCTAGCTCTATACCAAATTTCTGCTCAATCCAACTCAATACCAAATTTCCGTTTAGTCGTGAAAGAGTAACAAACATACATCCATACATTCTTACTAACTTAGTAAGACGGAAGATATAATCCAAAAACAAATATCTTTAGATTAAATAAAGTTTCCTTGATTGTACGAATGTACTCACGTGCCAGCGCCATGGCGAGGACAGCGAACCTATAGTATCGGAACTTGGTGCGATGGTCGGCGGCGCGCAGCCCCAGCCCCGTGAGCAGCGCGCCGCACACGTCCGCTGCCAGCGTCGCCACGCATAAACCTGCTGCTGCCCTGCAACAATACATTATTACTTGTTCAATATTTTGACAAATTTATATACTTTTGGCAGATCGCTAGGCAGATGTCCCACCGGCAACGATGAGCGAGTAGAGCTAGAATGTAAAACGAGTTGGCGAATGGCGAGGAGCGAGTGTAATTCCGATAGTTGTGTAGCTCGGCTATAAGGGAGTGTGCGAGTGAGACGAGCAATTACTCTCACTGTAGAGAAATGACCGCTGATTGCTCGCTCGGCGTCAGTTCTGATAAAGCGCGAGTATCGCTAAGCGAGTGTTATCTTTCATAGCTTTTGTCGCTCAGCGACAAGCTAGTGAAACGACGTCCTCGCCGACAGTGTGAACAGTCAGCTATCAACTATGTGTAAGTGAATGTAGTATCTCTTTTGTTTACACAGAATGTTATA
This sequence comes from Hemithea aestivaria, assembly GCA_947507615.1. NCBI lineage: Eukaryota > Metazoa > Arthropoda > Insecta > Lepidoptera > Geometridae > Hemithea > Hemithea aestivaria. The sequence continues at coordinate 10,217,698 of OX382335.1, read as the reverse complement.
TGTTTTGTACGTTTCTTGAGCGAGAAAATCGTTGATAGCTACTCGTTTTCTCGCTTTCGGTGGGGCAACTACCTTAGCTTCGGTTTATTTCTGGAAACCGCGGGTGAAAAAAATTTAGATTTTGTATAGGAAATCTTCTTCCGATTCGGACGATTCGAGTCCGGCAATTGTGCGAGGTTTCATGAGATTCCATATAAAGAATTCATAATTCGATTCGTACGGCGCGTTCGATGCGGATAGATGTGCGTCAACCTTTAAAGGGTATCCCCGCGGAGAGTCCACATACCGCAAAAATGCGCCAATGGGGAATTTATCCCGCCTTCTAAGTTAACTCTTCTACGATTCTCCACGGGTTCGATCAGGCGAGATCATGGTCTATGACTAAACTTAAATGCATGTGTAACCTATGCAACCCATTGTTATGTTTTTGTATTATTGTTATTTTGTTATGTGAGTTTTGTGTTAGTTTGAATGTTATTATTGTATCAAGGTTTAGGAAAGAAACAAAGTGACTAGGGGTCGATTGGTTGAACCGTTTATAATAGTGGTAGTGTTACTCAGATTTTGATAAGAGATTTCTACGCTGAGAACTGAGCTTGTCACCCCGTGATATAGGTTATCTAAACTAATTTGCAGCTGTTATTTTCTTAGCCTAGTTTAGACGGGAATAGTCAGCCTTTATTATTCGCGTATACGACCTAGCATTGCGATCTAGATGAAAGCTAATAAAAAATAAATAGGCCAAGCGCGAGTCGGGCCACGCACAATGTAGGGTTCCGTAGTTCTAGTAGATTGAATACACTGCACAACATTATTTTGGATGATTGGGTTATGATACATGATATTAGTCCAATTTTTGACGACGATTTCAAATTTGTGACTGAAATTTCTGTATCAACTCTAGTTAAAAAGATATGACACATATTATGTTGTTTTCGTAATAAAACGCTATAAATGTAGAGATGATCCTAATTAATTTAAGTTTAAGATGAAAAACTCTTTATGTTATTTGATTTTTTTGCTGAAACTGAAGGCAGAGGGCTATTCTAAATGCTCTAACAATATTCAGCCATCATATTATGTGCGTTCCAGAAGCCTTGATAGCGTTACTTCATCGAACAAAAGTTCGGGTGGAATTGTTTGCCCAATTCTTCACTTAGGGACTGCGCAGACGGCACACTTTTTGTACGATCGAGTCTGCGGCGTACAAAAAGTCTGCATGGCGCGCAAAAAGTCTGTTGCGGATTTTTCACAGACTCAACGCACACGACGCACATCTTCGATCATTCTGTCGGCAGAGCTGTAGGGACGTAGACAGGCCCGGATTTAGCCAAAATGCCGCCCTGGGCAGTGAGAAAATGCCGCCCCCCTCCGCCGAAATATTATTTATAAACGCTCATCGGCTAGACATTTTGCTAAGAAATTTGTTGTCGAGTTCTTTCATATTATATGTAATTATGAATATTTAAAAAAAAAATATACATCTAACTACGAAAGCTGTGTGTATAGCTTGCTTTGAAAAAGAGAAATTATAATTGAGAAATTTTATAATGCTAACTACAATAAGACCGCTGATTGTGAATTGTGACACATAGATTATAATACCGGGTTTTTATGTTTAAGTTTATTTTTCAATGTTTCAATAAAGTGTTTTATCTACCTATCTATCTGTCTACGACAGGTGTGCGTAAGACTCGCTTGGAGTGGCAAGAAAATTATAATATTATGTTAACTAAAAAGACTGCGAGCAGCTTGCTGCGAGCGAGAAAATTTTGTATATTTGACTACACAACAGTGGGCGCATACTTCACCCTGAGTGCCAAAATCGCTGTGAGCACCGAGAAAATTTTGTTTTTGTGACTATATAAACAATGGATGCATAGTTTGCTCCGAGTGTTAAAATAAAAAAAAAATATTATTCAAAGCGCGAGAAGCTAGCTGCGAGCACCAAGAAAATTTTGTATATCTGACTGCAAAAAGTGAGAGCGTAGTTCGTTTTGAGTGCCAAAAATAAAAAAAAAGAAGGCGAGCAACTAGCTGCAAATGCCGAGAAAAGTCTTGCTACGAAAAGTGGACGGATAGCTCGTTTGGAGCAAAAATCTTGAGTTTGTGTGGCCAGTATTCCAGACTTCTTATTATGAAAAAAAAATTGTAATAATAACCAGCGTGATTGAGAATACAAATTTTAATTCAACATCGGATGTTTATGGATTGAATATTTTTTTCTCGTTTCGAAATTTACCGCCCTCAGTAAATTTGCCGCCCCCTGAAAATTTGCCGCCCTGGGCACTCGCCCCGAATGCCCCTAGTGTAAATCCAGGGCTGGACGTAGACGCTATGGAAATCGTGCAGAGATCGCGAAGTATTATTTTGTACATGAAGTACAGAAAAAGAAGAAGAAAGAAGCGTTACGTCCACCACTAGCAAATGCAGATTGCAGACTAAAGTGTGTGTCGTCTGCGTTAGCGCGCGTTGAAGCAAACGTTCTATTTTTTTCACACACTTTTTGTACGGAGCGGCGCGACGCGGCGCGATCCGGTCTGCCCGAATTACACGGATTATTTGTGTGCCGGACTTTTTGCGCGTCGTGTGCGTTACTGCATATAATTGCATAGGTTCTATTTTCACAGACTAAAAAGTGCGTCATGGATAGTCTGTCGTCTGCGCAGCCCCATAGTGTCATGAATATAGTCTAATACAACCATGAACAATTCGCTTGCGCGATCTAATTTTACTACTAGCGCCATCTAGTTATGCATTAATAAACTATAGGCTAGGTTAGCTTTAGGTATTCTTATTTATTGAGTTGGAACAACAGGGTTGTTGACAAATTGTTTAGTCCATATTGTAGATTATTAAAAATTGTTAGACACGTATTTTTTTTTTTTGTAAATTTGATAAAAAACAATGGCTTAGTCGTGACGTCAATATATCAGATTCTGTGCATTTTGTACCGGATGCGAAAACTTATAATCGTCGTTACTCAGCCACTTTTTATTTTATTCACAAAAAAAAAAATACGTGTCTAATATTTTTTTATTATTTAAAACATGGACTAATTATATTTTGAATTTGCTGACCTTGCCAACATCTCTTTTTTTCAGCGCTGATTTTACCGAAACTAATAATTTTATCTTAACCGCTATAGTTTTCCTGGAAAGTTCATGGTTGAAAGCATACCTCTGATTTTTTTCAGAATTTTAAAGCTAGTAGTTCAGATTTTAGAGGGGGTGGACGCTCAATTTTTTTTTTTTAAACTTGAATATCTTTCAAACAGAACATGAAATCGAAAAAGTTTCTTAGCAAACCGTCCTTCATTTTAAAATACCTATTCAACGATACCCCACACGATGGTATCAGCCAGAAAAAAAAAATCATCCCCATCTTACGTGTACGGGAGGTAGCCTAAATTTATTAATTAAAAATTATTTTTTGTCACCGTTCTCTTACCCTTATTATTACTTACCTGTATACAAAATTACACTTTTCTAGGACTTATAGTTTCTCCGCAATGCCGCGGACAGACAGACGGACGGACAAAGCGAAACTATAAGGGTTCCTTGTTGACTACGGAACCCTAAAAATTACGTATTTAATGAATGGCGCTCTACATGTTCGCGCGAAGTTTCAAGTTCTCAAGTAAAAAGTTGTTTTGACATTTTGTTTGAAAATTAGTCACTTTAGGCTGCGCAATAGTTATATTCTGAATGGATTTTAAATAAATGAACTGTAAATAGATCTGGAATTACAAATTTGAATATCCTACCTAGGACCTAGGTCCTACCCAAAGACGACGTTAAAGAATAAATACACCGGGGATTCCTATGAGTCAAGTAAGCATTACCTTATTTACCTTCTATCAACTAACCGTAAAACTCTGATTCATTTTAATATTATTCACAAAATAATCGTAACCTTCATTAATATGTAACCTTCAAAACGAAGGTCGTTAAATAAAACAGCTTGAAAAGAAGTAGTTTTATTCAAGGCTCGCGGCGACCGTGACCAAACATTCGCGTAAGGTCATGCAATCCCAATATGGTCAACACACAAACTACTGTTTATAAAAGGCACACGTAATGCACTAAAAACTAAACTGACGCCAAATTCAACTGAGCAACAATAAACTCGTAAAATATAATTAATGTGATAATACCAAAAACCAAACCCTTATGACATGGAAATGTGTAGGTACAGCCTAAAGACCACACATTCATCATCTGGGCGTTTTGAAACGCGTGCTTTGAGAATAAAGAGCTCTAATGGAGGCGTACACTCTTAACGCGTGTTTTGCGGGCGTAAATATAAAGGCGTAAGTCCTAACGCGCGCTAAACAGGCGTTTTGATGGACCCAATGTATATAATGTAGGCTCTTAGCTTTGGTGGGCACTAATCGGAATAACACATTCTTTAGCGGGTACGCGCACTCATACTTATTGCACAGTGTCAATTTTGTTTTCATAGCGCGGTATATGCCTTCATGACAGTACTCTTTGTTTTATAATGAGCAGGCATAATGCTTAGGTAATTAAATCATGACATTCCATGGTATAATGGTATTGTCTCATTTAAAATCCTATCGTCACGAGTCACGATTAAACGACGGCAAACATGTTTGATTTGCTGAAATTTTCAATTAAAAAAAATGTTTATTATTGAACTTATCGATTGATGAAACCGCTATGCTAAGCAAGTAATAGGACATTAGAGTAAATAGGTAGGTAGTAGGTACTTGATAAAAAGTCACAAGGTTTAACAGCAAACTGGCTTAATGTCCCCGAGCAGCGGCATCATCAATAAAACTGTGCATAAACAGTTCCTGTCTTATACCTCACCGTCTATAGACGTAGCAAGTACCTAATAGAATACTCACTTGATATAAGGCGCGGGTCTGGCAGCATAACACCCAGGTTGAGCAGTGATGTCGAAGGGCAGCGGCATGGGCGCGCCGGGATCTATGCAGTGCATGAACAGACCCTGCCTCCACCCCGCTGCCATCAGCCAGTCTGCCGACGCCAGACCCAGCACCATGAGAATCACAACCAGGAGACCGCATATTAGCGCTATCACCTGAAAAAAATAGAAACAAATTAGACTTTGAAGAATGAAAAAGGTGACCAAGTTTCCCGGGTAAATGTATTGTTTATGCAATTGCACATGACAAGCAGAACGCTCGCAAGATCAATAGAGTTATCTAGGTATTCTTTATATTACGAATTACGAAGTAATACGCAGCGTTGCAATACAATCAGCGTCCAGAGAGAAAAGATGTTAAGACTCCATAGCTCAGAAATAAGAGAACACAATATTGATATAGGCTTAGGAATGATCGAGGTGAATGCTAAAATTCACAATATCGTTTGGTACGGCTATCCACCGACTTTTCTTCATATTGCTCCAGTGATATTTTTCACGTACACATTATAGCAAAACGAAAAAGTAGACACGCAGTAGTGTTTGCGGAAAAACACCTCGAAGCAAATACTTACAGACTTATACATGGCACCATGTAGACGAGGACTGTAAATGTACACTTTAAGTGAAAACGTACATCGGACAGACCGTAAAACCGAACACAACATGCTTGAGTTTTATCCCTAAGCGACGTGTGACTGTTTTACAGGCAAAAAAAATGTTAAGGATTTTGTTATTCTCTCTACTTTTATAAAAATACCTTTTTATTTTTGAATCGAGTTTAGGTCGCACAGGAAACCTAGCACTTGAATAAATTATATACCTAAACGACAACATTTCGTGCTCCTATCTTGTAAGTAACTTTTGTACTTAACGAGACCTCAACACGAATCGTTCAGGTAAAAAAGTAGCTCAGGGAAAGCACTCAAGTTACGTTTATATTACAATGGTTAAACTTTTAAACAAGTACAGGAACGAAGGCGGAGCCCCGGGCCCACTCCATTACCGCTTCTATTCAAAAGTTGAAGATGGAGCCTTATCGCCTTTTACACAAATTGCGTAATTTGCCGAGCCATATCCTCACTTCCCACCACTCACGAATATGTACTTTATATTACTCGCCCGATCCTATTTCAAGGTACCGCGCGTAAAAGCATTACTTATTTGGCGGACCTAATTTGTTTGAGGACTTTAGGGTCTATGGTACCTACTGCACGTTCCAAATTTTGATGATGATTACAATTTTATCGATTACTAGCTTGTCCAAACCCATTGAGAAATCCTTTTTTTAACGAATATCAATTTCTGTGTTTAGATAAATAATCATTAATCAATCAATCGAATGCAGCCAATATATGAAATCATACGAAGATAAAGGTTCTGTGACAAGAACATGATTATTATAATATGATGAAACTACATACATGGAAGATACTGTCAAATGATGAATCCTAACCACAATAAACTCTTCATTGCGGATGATTGCAGCAGTTATACAGTGCTTTAAATTATGAGGTAGTTCAAGAATTACGTGCATTATTAGGTTAAATTATAGTCATGCTCGAACCCACCACTGCACGAGCAAATCACTCCTTACAGTTATGTGAGGTCACATTAACCGTAGCCGTCATTTAGTGATCCAAAACAAATTATAACGGTAAACATTCCGTAATACCACATATTCGTTACAGTGACTTATGGTAGACCTCGGATTATTTGTTAAGTTTGTCATCCATCCATCAAGTCGGGGAGAAACAGCGGCACGCAACGCAATGCGAGACAGAAATCAAAATACGGGGGTAAAGACGCCTAGCCAGAGGCGTCCGAGGGAAAGAAAAGCGGGAAAGTGAGGTGTGGGTGGTTGTCTAGAGGTGAGGCGGGGTAGCGCAGGGTGCGGTCATCGATCGCGGGCCCGTCGGCGCCGGGGCCGCGGGGACCCATCAGCTGTTAGCAACGCCGCTTCTCCGTCTCTAAATTGAGGACTAAGAACACGACGCGAGTCTAGCCGCTCGCCCCTTATATTTTGCACCCTCTTTCACGCCCACGCACGGTGCGCTCCGAAACTAAGCCCTCTTCACACAACACCCCTTAAAACTTGTCTCGTTTCAAGTGTCTGCCATCGTAAAGTTATCCTGACGCGTACGAAACTTCCTTACAATATGTTGCTTTGATAAATTAGCCATGCAGTTTTCTTTGCAGCTTTGCGAAAGGGGATTATTCGTGTTATAAATGGTTATGTTCCTGGCTCCGTTCTGAAACTTTTCACCTTTTAAAGAGTAGCACGTGCGAACAAAACGTTTTTACATAAAAGAGGGGACCGTATTTATCATTAATCAATTCGTACAAGCCAGGCGGAAGCATCTGTCAACAGAAGGGATTTCATTCATTAAATTATAAAGCAAGTTCCCGGTCATTCGTAAAGGGTCCCCTTTACAACACATTAGCGTGCATTCATCGTCTGTGTACATTGAGACCTTGAAGTTAATCTTCTACAGTAGATTAAACAAACGTAATAACTAACTTTAGAACTGGATGATATTGAAAGTACCAGTTTTATAACAAGATATTTGTTCTACGACAAAGGCGTATTGTGTCGTTATCCCCGATGGATGGCTCCATTGAAACGTTTCAATGCAACAGTAACTGCAGCATAAAAGCGAGAAGCTAGAATCCAATTTCCGCTTTCATACAATGGAAGTCTGCTGTAGCTGCCCTAAATACAAACTCCCTCGTCCCTGCAGTATTAAAATAGCTTAACAAATGCTTTGTCTTTGTGGGTTGTTTATACTGAAAAAACTAATAAAATTTAAAAGCTAAAGCTCCTACAAGCTCAACAAAATATCTGCGGTTAATGCGGTTTGTCGCATTCCATAATAAAGATCAGGCATTATCCAAATTATGTTGAACATTCTTTTGTAATGAGAAATAAGCTGTGAGCAGTTCCATCTCATAGCACACTATGTGGGAAAGTCAAACCCCACATTAATATTATCAGTAATTGCCTGTCACCCGTACACATTTGTTTGGTGAATTGTGACTAATATAACACATTGTTAACACGCATACGGGTGAGCGGTGAGATATGTTTCGTATGTTTGTGAAATCTGAAGATCTTTGATCACAACTGTGGAATCTTTTGGATGGATGGCCATTAATATGGTGTATGGCACTTTACTTTGTATGAAGACTAAATATAATTACATATTATGAAAGTGTCCAATAGCTCGTTATTTTATGAATTTTAAATTGTATGTTCTGAGACTCGATAAATTTATGAGCGGGTTGCTATCTCATAAAAAGTATCAATGTGGGGACCGGACAATCGTTAGATCTTTCTGGAAACCTTTACTTAGCCGATGAGAGAATTCTCAGCTCCTATAGATTCGGTTTTTTACATCGTAATTAGCAGGTATTTTCCTGCTGGTACGGGGTACGTATAGGCTGGTGCACGCCAGTTAACCAAATTCATCTCAATTTGAGTATACCCACGTTTAATCTTTCGGACATGACGAACGACTCTAGCGAGGTTCATCCAGGAAGTTAATACCAAACAGCACAATCGGTCTGCATGGATATCTTCACGTCTAAACTAGCCGTTAAGACGTGAAGATATCTACACAGACACATTTGTAATATTAAGTACCTGGCAACTAGCAGGATATTCAGGTTCCTATGTGAGGTGGTAATATATACCTGAGCGATCTGATTGGCCGGCATGTCGTCCTCGGTGGCGAACTGCGGCGGCGGCGGCAGCACCGGCGGCGGGAGGGCGCGCGGGTTGGAGCGGAGCCCGCCCGGGCCTGCGCCCGCGCGCCCCTGCATCGACTGCTACCTGCCCGCCACGCCAACCCACACCACGCACTATACACTACCCTTTATACCATACCAACACACACACGTTTAACCACCGCTTTACTGTACTCGACCCTTTATACCATGCCAACACTCGCTCGCGTTAAACTGAGCACGCTACACTTTACACCATAACACTGCAGATGCTATTTATTCAATACTCGTAGGTTGGGTATTCTTTGATTATTCCGTGCCTCACGCCACTCTTGAACGAACTGATCGCTTCTTTTACCTTACGCCTTACACTGCAGTTTAAAGTTACCCTTGCAAAGAGTTTGTTTAAGCTCTTTGTACCCTTGTTGATCTCAGACGATCCTATAGAACTTGAGACAATATTATTATTATTGTGATATATCGTTAGAGTATATAAACCCTAATTATGTTATTATAACCCTGGATGAATGTGCCTCAAGGTTTCTTTCACCCGAAAAAAAACGGTCTGATACGGATATTCAATATCAATAAATTTAGGGTCAAGTTCTTTGGTGCGGATGATACCGAATACCGGACCGTAAGTCGTTGATACTACCTCTGGTATACCTAATGGCTTGTATATTTCCCTGTTCTGTGCTAATACAATGTACAAATGACTAATGTAGAGTCTAGAGTTAGTCGGATTTCGTTTAAGTGAATCTAGAATCTGAAGGATTTAGTATTAAATTGTTTAATGATTTCCGTTGAAATTTCCAAGATATATCTTGGGATCTACATAGATTGTGTTATGTGTTATAGGTATTATGTAATTCTACATTTTTACATATTAATGTTTTAATACTTGTACCTATAATCCTTAATCTGTACATTGTAATCCTACGACATAATCCTGGTATTACCAGTACGCAATATTTCATCGAACGTCGATGGCGTGGTGACAATAAAGAGAAATTGTCTCCATTATGACGCGGCCAAGTAAACCCCTGATTGAAATATGATCGATTACGTCAAGAAGCAGTATTGAAGGGGATAGAGTCACTGTTCGCCTGATGGGTTAAGATTGATTATGTTATTAAACCTCGGAATAAAGGCACTGAGTGGAGAAGGCTGCCTAGAATTGACAAATCACAGTATTAGGGCGAACATTTATGAAAAAATGCAAGCACTATGATTGGCCAATTCTAACCCGCTCTTCTGGGGTCAGTAGAAACACTTACTAAAGAAGCTAGGTACACTCTTACTAAAGAAGCCGAACGGAACAGAGAAAATGAGTGAGCAAACCAATCTAAATGCTCACACTTGGTGAGCACTGTTTCAGTTGCTAGCACATCGGTTTGTTCGTCGTTCGTATCGTTTCTTTTTCTTTCTTAATGTATGATTAAAATGCGTCCACGGGTTGTGGAACGATCACAATAACGGGCTTTAATTGCAGGCTTAGCCTCTGGCTGATAAACCAGGCCGGTACGCATGACTTTTGTATGCCGCATGACAGCGCTCGCATTGTGTTTTGATTATACGTTCCTGCACGAATGTAGGTCAGAGGAGCTTACTTTTTTAGGGGGAACGGGTGGCCTAGAATGGGGTCGCAGTTCGCACCACACGGTGGAAATACCTATCTACCGGACAAACATATAACAGACCTAGATGACGTGATTTTGTCGGGCCAGTTTAATTAGGTCGAACGTTGACCGGTTTTATTGAATGTTTTATCATATTTTAACTTAATTACGTCTGGTATTGAAACGATGGCAACGTATTGCCATCGTTTCAATACCAGACGTAATTAAGTTAAAATATGATAAAATGCTATTGATGCTATTGATTTTTATCCGTAGATAAAAATCAATAGCATCAATTTTATTTAAGGCGTGATCTAGAGTAGCGCGATGTTTGCCTAATATTAATCCCATCAAAAACATAAATGTGAAAAGAGAGCCAAGTTCAATATTACGATGTATGTACTCATAGTTACCTATGATTTGGTAGTTGACATCAACGACAAAAGAAGTGAGATCTAAATGGGTGCCAAGTTCAATGGTCTGTCCTGAAAAATATTTACAACATAAATATTTTATTACAACTTAAAAGATTATTTCTTCTTATCACTTAGAATTAATATTATTTTGAAGCCTAAAGACTGACTTGGCCAGTTCTCATAATATACTAGGTAGGTACTCTCTTAACTTTAGCTTTGACTTTGTAGCGTCCGTGGCCCAGTGGTCATATCTCCGACTTGTAAGCCGGAGGTCCTGGGTTCAAATCTCAGTGTGGCAAAAATTTTCGCCTGGACGCTACCGTGTTTCGGAAGGCACGAAAAACTGTGGGTCCCGGCTGTTTCCTATAAGATATGTAGGAGGCAGTCGTTAGGTCATGTTGCAGGCCTTGTAGGAATCTCGGCGACCTGAAACTGCAACATATAGGTTAGCCACACAACCTATAATTTGTGATTTGACTCTGACAGTGTAAGTAGGGTAACCTGTTCTGTTGGAGTATAAACCCTAATTATTATTATTATTATTATTATTGATCACTATTAAACGCACTTAATGCTAATTAGTGCGCCACCGTTTTTTATCGTGTAAATTAGTCCCCTCCATCCATTGGTTGTCTGGAAGAAATCGCTCTTTAACGATAAGACCGCCACTTGTACATTGTAATTTTTAATTTTAATTATGTACTTATGTATTTTCTGTAACATTATGTAGTGTACAATAAAGTATCTATTGTCTTATCTTAATGATACTTCGTCGTATGGTACCCATGAGAACTAGCCAAGTCAAACTTTGGGCTTCAAAATAATATTAATTCTAAGTGATAAGAAGAAATAATATTTTAAGTTGTAATAAAATATTTATGTTGTAAATATTTTTCAGGACAGACCATTGAACTTGGCACCCATTTAGATCTCACTTCTTTTGTCGTTGATGTCAACTACCAAATCATAGGTAACTATGAGTACATACATCGTAATATTGAACTTGGCTCTCTTTTCACATTTATGTTTTTGATGGGATATCATTGCTTTTTGTACAGTACTTTTTAGTATGTAATAGGTTTAAGACACCCAGTCATAATAATATTAATACCAAATGATTATTTTATTGCACCTCCCCCCACCCCACTGCTCCATGGCACGGCCGTCGCACCGCGCACTGCGGCCCGTGAGCCTCGCCGTGCTTCGATATACCTATACCTATAATTAATTTAGTACTTATTTATATATAGCATTTATGTGCACTATTGATTTGAATATTGTACCTAATCAATTGATTTTTAAACAATACTAGTTACTGATAAATTTATCTATATTCACCCAGCTATCTTATACCTACCGCCTACCTGGATGGAAATTTAACTTTTTTGGATTAGAATTTCGATCAAAAGAAACCAAGGCCGACAAGACTTGTAATGACGACGACTTGGCGGGGGCACTGCCGTGCCCCCAGATACCGCCACATACCTATAATATTATGACTATACGTTACAGGTACGTAATAGGTATCTAAAATGTTTACACCAACTAGCACCTAAGGCGATATACATACATTATTTTTATTGTAAACAATGTTAATATTATTACCTCTATGTTACTGAGCCGCCTTGTGCTGGTGAGTCGATATATTGATAGGTATTTACATAGGATATACAATTGTTACGTAGGTACCAGGAACCTATTTTTATTAGTGACTAGCTGTGCCTAGCTGTTTTACCCGCTATACAGTTTGGTACAGTAGTGTATATTATGTTATTCCAGGGGTCTAAGCTATATTTTTTATTATACCAAATTTAAAGTCAATCGGCCCACCCGTTTAGGCGTGAAAAATTAAAAATCATATATCCATACGTACAGTAGGTATAAAGTTTGTATTTATATTTATAATTATATTAGTAGGAATAGTGAACTCGCGCGCACATCGTAGTATCTAACAGAAAATAGCCGCCTACACAAAAATTATAGCAACATGCGACATGTATTGCTTTATGCGTTCCTAGGCGTCCCAAACTTTAATACCATACATTTTTTAAAAATTAATAATAATTTAAAATGATAAAAAAATACTAGTTTCTGATTTTTCCCTTTGTTACTACGACATTACCTATCGGGATGCCAAATTTCAGCTTTCTAGGTCATCTGGAACTGGGATATTACTTTTGATCTATCCCTCAGTATGTATTAACTTCACCGATTACTGGATGTTTGTATCTATATAACCGTTTGAGCTGTGTTATTGGAATTTGGAACAGAGATATAGTTCGTATATTTAAGTATATGTGCCAAATTTGACTTGTCTATGTGTAATAGTTTTTGTATAACGAGGGTGTAAAAAGTCGTCAAAACGCGCTTTGGATGGTTCGTGTAATATAACACACGGCGCGGTCGCCAGTTCCTTTGCTTGAACTTGGCTTGACTCGCTGCCGCGTGTCTAGATCATCAGCCCCCCATCAGCAGTGATAGAATTTCCATGCAGACGCCTACTTTTCTACTGAGTTAGCAATGACATTAATCATGATTGGGTGACTAGTAAACTCTAATTGGTTGCCCTTTTTAAACGATGGAAGGGTTTCTCAATGCAAGATTCTGTCTGGGTTAATTACCACGACCTTTCCCAATATTCTCTCGGACTTCGCTCCGGTTGGAAAGATAAAAGTGCCAGGAAAAATACCGGGCTAAGAAAACTTCTAAGCAGGCGTTAGCTTTTCACGTAAGGCGAACGTTGGTCTCATCTCGTTCATCTGCTTGCATAAGACAAAGGAAATCTTTCCAACCTGAGCTAATTCCGACTCGCGACGCGAAAGTTTTTTGCTAACTTGTGAGTAATTTCTTACTCAGACTTATCGAGCGCTTGAGAAACCCTCTCAGCATTATTAGTCATTAGGTAATTTCCGGAAGGAAGTACGATCACTCTACAAATACCATTAAATTAATAACACGTCTAAAACAAGGAGAAAACAAACATGTATGATACATTCCAAATGGATGTCAGAAATGTTTACATTTTGGCTGAAGAGCTTATATGGAAGACGGTAGCGTAAATGATAATGTTTATAGATTTAGGGCAAGTCGGCTCGTATCATAATAATATCGCGTCATTGTGAATGATGAGTCACGAGCCGCGAGCCTCATTATACTTAAAATAATCAAGAGCTTTAAAAAGAATACGCTGCCCGGAGGAGAAGTACCGTCATCGTTCGTTCTGAGGGCCTATTGGCTAATTCTCACCCACTACGATTGATGACAACTTCAACGTACATTGCTGCGTTTGTTATTTTACTCATATTAATGAGGCGGTTTAAGCAAGTAATGTACGCAATGTTGTCTATGGATTCTAGTGTTTTACATGCCGTTTGCCGATAGCCAATAGGCCCTCTGGTCGAAAACGATTTCTGCTAAGAACTTATCTCCGTTTAATCTTGGTTATCTTACACAGCCAGTGAATAATTTTTATTTAAAAAAAATAGAGCCAATCAATGAAATGGTCAAGGATGAAATTCATATCAGACGAAATTTCTTCTTCCAACCAATATTACATCTTTCTTATCTTTATTGCATCTTCTGGGATAGATGTTTCAACAATTATTTTTCAGTCGAAATCTCTTCTTCCAACCAATATTACATCTTTCTTATCTTTATTATATCTTTTTTTATACATATTTCAACAATTATTTTTTATTTAGACGTGAACTTCCCGTTTAGTCGTATAAAAGTGTTTTTCTTGTTCACAAATATTATAGAGTTATGTGGGGTTGGTTCGCCAGGTAAGTGAACCAATCTTCAAAATTACAAACGAATGGCAAAGTCCAAAGTCTCAAAGTCGATAACTTCTATAATAGAAGCATTGTAATCTGGAAGCGTGCTCGTCTTAGGTTCGCAGAATTGCAACTTATAGAGATCGAAAGGATTTTTATTTTTACATCTTTACAAGGACACATTTCAAGTTTTGTGAAAGTTGATTTTGTTATGGTCAGTAGGTATTATAAACTAGATTTTTAATGCAAAACGATGGGGAAGATTTCGTTTATTTACAACATATCACTTAGAATAACTGTACATCCATGGCTTTTGATTACTCAATTCTTTTGCGTAACTTGGTAGAGATTGGTAAAACATCAAGAAGTTGTGAGTAATGAAATTAAATAAAAATTCATACATTACAGTCTTGCTTAAAGTAAGATTCGATGAAGACGGAAAATCAGTTTTCTGGTTTCATAGTCCCGTTTCTTTTTCAGATTTTATATGGTAAATTCATAATCATGAGCATAGGTTCATTTACCTATAGTAAGATATCAAAGTAAATGGAATCTTTTAAAATGTATCTAGAAAATGCGTAAAACATATTAGTTTTAAAAAATGTATAAGATACCTATATGGCTCTTAGATTTTCATTTCCCTATAATTCTGTCTTTATTAGAAAATCATAATTATTTAGACGTTTAAATAGATGCTTAATTAAATGTGTGACATATTTTTCTATATATATTTAACTATTCAGCTAATCACTACGGAACGTGTAAAATTAAGGAAATATAATAAAATATTTGGTCGTTCTAGTTTTCGATTTCGTTCGTGAGATTTGCGCATTGGGTTGCGCCGGTTCCGTGCTACTTTCTGTAATCACCTCGACGTACTCAACGTTGCAAGAAATGCAGATATATCGCACGGATATCAAACAAACGACACGAGTGGAACAAAAGCAATCAGCGTAATGTAGAGTCGGTGCAGTGGCAACGACGCAGCGCTGAGCGAGGGCGGCGAGGGCACGAGGGCGGACCGAGCGACGCGGCGCCTGACGCGGGACTGCCGCCCTACCGCCCGCCGCGCCTCGCCGCCCGCCCTCGGCGTGCGCCAACAAAACACACATTATGGAGACACATTTATTAGCCAAAAACGCTACTTAAAACTTCGATCGTTCTACAACACAAATACACGTAGCGGTCTAGTGACATGTCAACGATTAATCACCGTCACCGTTCGTTCTGGTCGAACTCGACGTTCACTACGATAGCGTCACACTCAATGATGATCGGTCCGGTCGGCGGTGAACATCACACCTGAGTGATCTGCAGCGGAGGTTGCGGCGCGTGCCGGCGCGGCTGGCGGCGCGGCCTCGTGCGGCACCAGGCTCCCAGTGCGCGCACCCGGTGCTCGCACGCCGCGCGCGAAGGCAGCTTGCACCACCGCCGCCGCGAGCTCGCTCCGAACGTCGTCGTCATCCTGTCGCCCGGCTTCGGCACCTCGTAAACGATCTTCGGGCTGTCCACGGTCTCGGTTTTCGGTGCTATCCGATACTTCGCCCCCGATATGGCTTTCTTGATGTCGTTGAGCGTTTTCCTCGCTCGGGTCTCGTCTTCTTTGACATCGAAAGTAGTCTCTCGCGGGACCGCTTTCAGTCTAACGGCGGGAGGGGTCGGCGTGATGACGATCTCTTCCTCCCTCCGTTTGAACAGGTTCCTCAGGCGGGAGTACACGGTGGGAGGCGGGTCGGTGTTGGTGCCGACGGTGCAGACGCCGTGGCGGTGCGGCGCGGGCGCGACGACGCACTCGTGCTCGATGTCGGGCTCGGAGACGTGCACCTGCGGCGGCAGCGTGGCACAGCGACGGCGCAGCGGCTCCTCGTGCAGGTAGGCGACGTGTAGCGTGCTGATGCTGAGCGGCGCGTGCGGCGGCGGCCACAGCTCGCGCGTGGGCGGCACGGCCGAGGGCCGCTCGCCGAGCACGCGCCGCGCGAACTCCGCGGGCTGCCACAGGTAGCTGGCGGTCAGGTTCCCGTGTGTCTGCATCACGACGTCGCTCTCCACTGACGGCACGCGACCCGTTGCCGATAATCCCGTGCGAGGCTTCACGCACTTGCCGGTATTCGCGGAGAAATGTCCAGTAAAGGCTTTTTATAAATTGGATTACGTGGCGAATATTCAATAAGTCACGACTGAATGTAATCCATTTTGTAATTGTTGCAAGGGTATTTATAAAGCAGTTGTGCTATTTCTTTCTAGTTATAAGAACGAGACGGCGCGGCATTCACGTAATCTTACCGAGGGTTGAACAAAATATTTCTATGAAACTAATGACAGATCACAACCTCTGTCGCTTTTTTAAATAAAATGCTATAGGTAATAAGTACCTATATTTAAATTCTAAATGTAATCCTTACACACAGATACAGTGAAACAACACCTATAAAATTTAGATATAATAATGATAAAACATCTTCACATACCTTCAGTGGTCTTATGATGGTGACAGTCTCTATCATCGTGGTGGATGCCATTTTGTGTGGTGTGGCCATTCCTGAACAAATGAAGAATCAATCATAATTTGCACTAACAGAGTCATATAGGGCACTGTAGCTAGACAAATTACTGGGCTAAAGAATCTTAAGTTATGATTCTTGAGTAAGAAGCGTTGGTGCACTGCACCAAGAGAAAAGAGAATTTCAAATCAAAGGTGAAATCCTAGGTGGCACTGTACTGATTACGGGTAGCATTTGTCTTAAGAGCGTATATATCGAGGGATGCTCTCTCGCTCGCACGATTTGACAAATTTTGAAATAAAAATTCATAGAATTAATTAATTGAAAATTCCTCTAGACCAGTCCTGTATAATAATATTGCACACATTTTAAAGTGTTTTAGTTTGATATATTAAAAAATAGCATGATGAGAATTTTTGAAAAAAATTTTTTTTCAATATTGCTTTCCTTGCCATTTTTGACATCAGAAGAGTGGCGGGAAATGGATGGAAGAGAGCAGCAAGGGACAGGGGAGAATGGCATAATCAAAGGTAGGCCTGCACAGCAGTGGGCAATTGATGGCTGATGATGATGATGAATGGTGGATGTGGTGTGTGGTTTAAATTAAATATTGAAACTGAATTTATAGATCATGAACCATTGTGTACACAACATAGATTTCAGCAACAGAATTTAAGTAATTTTGCTAATGATGGTAATGTCAATACCATATTTTTTCGATCCTAAAAATTTGCCTAGAAAAGTTGAAACATTTTGTAATAAGTTGGACAGTAATCAAGGACAACTTACGATTTTGCACCAAAATATAGCTGGATTATGTAATAAGCTTGATGTTTTAGAATTAACCTTATCAGAATTAGCTGACAATAACAAGGAGGTTGATATATTATGTTTTAGTGAAACATTTGTTAAACAAGGTTCAGAAGCTAACATCAAAATAAGTAACTACAAATTGGCTTCATCTTTTTGCCGGAGAAACTGTAGAGGAGGTACGTGCATTTTAGTCAACAAATCTTTGCATGCAAAACCATTACCTATTCCGTCTAATCTACTTTCTAATATTAATTTTGAGGGTTGTGCTGTCGAAGTAGTTGGTCTTAATTTAATTATAATTTGTATCTATAGAGTACCCGAACAGAGTAAAGCTCAGGTAGGCATTTTCCTTCACAAGCTTGACAAATTGCTTAATTTTATGACGGATGAATTCAAAAAGAAAAAGATTGTAATATGTGGTGACTGGAACATAGATATTTTAAAAGATAATTCTGTAACCAAAGAACTCTTAAGCATACTTCAAAATTACAACTTTCAGGCTCACATTGAGTCTGCCACACGAAATAATGCTTGCTTAGATCAAATTGCCAGTAATGTCAAAAAAGTGCGAGCAGAAACACATTTGCTTGGGCTATCGGATCATGAAACTGCTCAAACAATAACAGTAAAGACCAGAAAAAGGATAGCTTTTACTAGCTGGTGTGAACTAAGACGGGATTATAGTGAAGATAATTTAAGAAAATTTTGTGAATATATGGCATCCCTATCCTTCTCGGAAGTACTTGAATCTAATACACTAGCGGATTCTTTTGAACATTTTTACAATACATTCATCTTATTATATAACTTGTGTTTCCCAATTATCAAAGTAAAAATGAATAATAAGCCTGTAAAGCTTAATTGGCTGACAAAAGGCTTAAAGAGGTCTAGTAAAATTAAACGCAAATTGTACATGGCTTTTAAAAATGTGAATGGAAATAAACACAACAATAAAATCATATATAACAAATACAATAGAATCTTTAGAAAATGTATGAGAATTGCTCAAAAAATTACTAACTCCAAATGTATCCAAAATGGCAAGCATAAAAGTAAAGCTATTTGGAATGCTATTTCCTCCACGACTTCTTGTAAAAGCCTAGATAAAAATGACATTGAAGTAATAAAAGTTAATAATATGACATATACAAATCCTAGTGACATTTCTAATACCTTTAATCATTACTTTATTAATTTGACATTAAATCAAACCTCTGACATAGATAAATTTAAATTAAATAATAGAAGTAAGAATCCTAGTACTATATTCCTAAGTCCTGTTAGTAACAGTGAAATTTATAACATCATTATGTCTTTAAATAATAGTAAAACTTGTGGATATGATGATATCAACACAAAAGTTCTCAAGCTCAGTGCCGCTTGGATATGTCAACCACTTGCACATATAGTAAATCTATCCTTCACAGAAGGGCTTTTTCCAGAGCGGTTAAAGTTGGCAATTGTTAAGCCACTATTTAAGAATGGTGATAAATCAGATCCAAATAACTACCGACCTATAACTATTATACCTATCTTATCAAAGATTATTGAAAAAGCAATGCTAATTAGATTGAACAACTTTTTGACTAATTATGAAATATTGAAGGAGGAACAGTTTGGTTTTCGGAAAGGTAGCTCAACCACACTTGCTTCCTTTCACCTCGTGAAATTTATCACGGAATGCCTTAATAATGGTACTCCAATAATATCTATTTTTCTAGACATGAGCAAAGCATTTGACTTTGTTAATCACAAGAAACTACTGCAAAAATTAGAATTCTATGGAATTAGAGGCAAAGCTCTGGACTGGTTATCTAGTTATTTAAGTAATAGAAAGCAATGTACAGAATTGTCTAGATTGGTCACCAATAGTAAGAAAATGCTAACGAGAGAGAAATTTAGATCTGAACCGCTTATAAATCGCTCTGGAGTCCCTCAAGGCAGTATCCTCGGCCCCTTGCTTTTCTTGATTTATATAAATGACCTCCCGGAAGCCATGTCACATATGTGTACACTTTTTGCTGACGACACTACAATAGTAGTAAAGTGTGACAAAAAAGAAAAATCACAAGAAATAGTAAACCAAGCCTTAATAGATGTAATTTCATGGATGAATAATAATAATTCAAATATAAACATTAATAAAACAAAAATAATTCAATTTAATTCATACAATACCATTCCATTGCATCTTGACATTAATTATAATTATGAAAAAGTTGAAGAAGTAGACCATTTGAAATTTTTAGGGATGTATTTGGATAGACACCTTAATTGGAAAATTCATGTTGACCAATTATGTAAAAAACTGGATAGATACGTTTTCGCATTAAAAAAACTTAGACAGACCGTATCATCGGAGGCTGCACTAACAGCCTACCACGGTTATGTAGCGTCACTCCTCAGCTACGGTCTAATAATGTGGGGAAACTCTGTTGACGCTGATAGAGTTTTTAGAATGCAAAAGCGTTGTATTCGAGTAATAAACAAGGCGTGGTTTCTAGACAGTTGCAAACCTTTGTTCAAAAAATGTAACGTTCTTCCTCTTCCATGCATGTATGTAAGAGATGTCTGTATGTTTGTCAAAACGCACCCCAACTACTTCAAAAATCGCAGTGAAGTCTACACCAGACAGAAAAGAGCAAAGTTTACTAATTTACTATATCAGCCTCCTTGTCGCAAAGTAATTTATAAGAAAAATGTTTTTAATATGTGTATATTAATTTATAATAAGTTGCCTGACGGAATAAAACTATTAAAAGGTAATTTATTTAAAAAAAAACTAAGTGACTGGCTAAAATGCAACTGTTTTTATACTATCAACGATTTTTTAGAATTTAAAGATAATAATATTATAAAATAATTTGCTATGTACTATAATATAATATTTGCACGTCTGCTTGCAGGCTGAATACATTTACTTAATTTTAAGCAATTTGTAACATCTATTGTAATATTTTATGTATTCTAGCAAATAAACATTTGATTTGATTTGATTTGATGTAAAATGTGATCACAGTAAAATCTATAGGTACAGTTTGTGTATCTTTAACACATTTTGTGGCTAGTGAATGTGCAATAGCACCACAACTTTGCCGAAGACTCGTGGAAAGATAAACCACCAAACATTGGAAAACGGTAGATAATCAAGATTAGTTTGACAGTCTCTTGATGTCAAATTGTCTTCTCCTCCACACAAACATTACTGTGCTTTGATAGGAGGGCAGTGTAGTTAGTAAAATTACTCTGGGCTAAAGAGTCTTAACATCTTATAACTCTTGAGTAGGAAGTCTTGGTGCAGTACACCTAGAACTTCACATCATTGTGAAATCTTAGGTAATCTTAGGTAGCTGTACTGATTATGGGCAGTGTTCTCTCTCTTAATATCAGGAAATTGTCTTGCTCATCTTCGTACTTCATCACATTAAAAAAAACACATCATCCATTTGCAATAACAGTGCAACATCTCTATAAAAGCTCATATGTATTTACATAAAACAATTTTTGGTAAAAAATTGTTTGTTTTGTAAAATTACTGCTTTTTGAGAATTCATCCATATAGGTACCTAGGTCTGTCTGCAAATGGGTGACATAATATGTAGGTACAAGGTGGATGACTAATATTGCATCATTTGTCATGCTGCTGTGAGTGGAATCATAATAATATACTTATTCATGAGAATATTGCCTGGCCTTCACATTATTACTCATTATTCAACTATATAACTTATGTAACAATGAAATTAAGTTGTAATGTACATTTCCGAGGAATGTTTTTGTTTCATTTCTAGCTGCAGCATTCCATTGTTTAACTTATGTTTATTATGGGACCAGCCCAGAATGGATTGCAGAGATGTGCTTGACTTGTAATTACTACTGCCTGAAATATCTATTAAGAGAGAAGTGAGGAGTGCAGTGCTTTGCTTAAAATACAGTATATTCGACTTTCCTGACATTGTTCAGTTAAAAATTCTACTTTACTGCACACAAAATCTTATCTCACTAATATTATAAACGTAAAAGTTTGTAATAATGTATAGATGTATGTTTGTTACTCGTTCATACCTAAACAGGTGGACCGATTGAGCTGAAATTTGATAGAGTTAGCATAGATCTTGGAATAACACATAGGTTATGGTAAAGTGGGTAAAACCGCAGGGTGCAGCTAGTAAACAATAAAATTATATTATAGCCACTAAGTATTTTGAGAAATTTGAAGTGGAGAACACACTTTTTGAGTGGATTAGCTTTACTACACTCTCAATAAAACTAAATTGTTTTAAAAAAGCTATTATAGGAAGAGGTATGAGGTAGGAAGCACCTGCAAAGTACCTACACAAACTTTGTGAGGGACAACTTTGTTTTATTCTTTCATAAAATATAGAAGTAGCTTAGACACTGAATTATTAATGAATTTTTAGGCGCAAAATGAAGAGCGATCTGAAGCTGGTATATAACATAGGTATTATCTAACTCAATATGTTTTATTATTTATTGTTCTTTTTCTCAGAAACTCAGAAATGGCATTTTCAAAGATTCGTCTGCCTGGACTTGTAGCAAAATAACACTTCATATTGTTAAGATTGCATGCTAACTTGTATATAAGCGTGAGTTTGTGCGTAGTTATGGTTAAGTAAAAGCAATAAGAAAAGAATACGTTTATTAAAAAACCTACAGTCTACTTCTCGATCTCACGCGTGATGCGATCTCCGTGCTCAAAATCCCATTCACTGTTCAGTGGATTCAACACAATGCACAATCAATATTATTAGTCAAATATTTTAACACTTTAATAAACTTTCACACATCAGTCACTATAGTTTAGTAACATACGAGTTTATTGATAAAATTAAATTTGATTCCCAAAATGCGATCAACAACAATGGAGTCCAGCGGAGCGCCATTTGAAAACTAATAAAAAAAAAAATGTTGCCAGCACAGCACTATATGGTTTCAGTAGCAAAATGACAATCTTAAATTATTATTGTTATTAGAAAGTGTGGCGAAACAAAATTTTATGTATTATGTGTACGGTGTTTAGAATGTATGCATAATAATATATAGCCGCGTTTCCAGCTCGTATTTTGGTCTACGAGATCAACAAGAACATCACTACATTTTCCACAAAACATTTACGAACTATTTTTTTATGCATCAAATGTTTTTGCTTTCCATATCAATGGAAAGCACGTACAACAGAAACATTTAATCAATATTCATCAACATTACCTTGAAATATTATAAAAAGCCAAGTCTAGCTACAAATTCATAAGCTAGCAACACAAAGACAGTGACACTGAATGTAAAATTACGATGACAGTGACATTTCACAGCAAGCGTTTGTCAGAGACAATAGTTTAATTTTTTTTTGCGCTTTGGGGTTTCTACTTGAAAAAAAATTGCTTTTGGTAAAGGGAATTCATTATGTATTTTATGGTCCAGTTTTATTATAGGACTATAAAGAAAATCTAATAAAAATAATTTCTGTCTGTCTGTCTGTCAAGACACTTTTACTCCAGAACGCGTAGAGTTATCGAGTTGAAACTTTTACCTTGCTTTTTTTATATACATAGGTACGGCCGCTTGATGTCCGCAAAAAAAAAAAATTTCAAGGTTAAAGTAGAAAAAAATCAGCAGTTCGTGCTCCAAAAAACGTACCTTTTGACCCTGTCAAAATTCATAGGGTACTTGTTGCTTGTATTTTGATGAAATTTAGCAAATTTTAGTACACATATTTTAGGTTCAGGAAAAGATCTGAAGCTATAAAATTATAATTGATTCATATTAAAAATATATCTTTATTTAAAGTACGTTATCATCGAGGTTAAGCAATCTTATGTGCGTACTTATTTGGACAGGTGGCCCAGTGACATAATTTTTTTGTTGACTTTTTTGGATGACCCACGGTGGTAAGCGGCAAGACCAACTTGTACTTGTCAATTCCTAATCAACTTAAAAATGATTTTAACAAATAGCTTAACAACAGCAGCACGTAGCATGCTAAGACATGGAAATTAGCATGTTAATGAAAAATTGCATTAATTGCCATTACTAGGAGAGACGCTGAAGCGAAATTCACAACCAATGGGTAGGGATGAAACGATACCATTGAGGTATCGATACTTTTACTCGATACTGTATCGGTCGTGAAGTATCGATACTTACTCGGTATCAATTTAAAAGTATCGATAGAAAGATATAAGTATCGATATATAAAAAGATACTTACTCGTATCGAAAAGTTTTTGGAAAAAAATAATATAAAACTAAAAATGTTAAAATTCTTTATTAATTGAATTTTTTACGAAAAGAAATCTGATTTCGTAGTGCGGCACTACGAAATCAGATTTCTTTTCTCTACTTTCTGGCACTACTAGTGCCCCCCAAAAATATTAATTTTCTAATTGTCTGCCAGTTAGGCGATTTCTGAAAGTAGTAATAGTTGCACCAGTTTTAGAAAAGAGCCTTTCACAAGGTACAGAGGTACCTACTATGTTTAAATAAATGCGTGCTTGTTTATATAACGCTGGGAAGACGGGCTTTAAATCTTCCCATTCCTCCAATGGGTTAGATTTTAAAGCGCAGACTGGATTAGCCAAATAAATAGACACTTCATCGGCTTTCGAGGAACGCTTCTGCTTTTGGCCAACTGCGAGTTGTTTGTGATGTGACCAAAAATCATCTAGCATAGACAAACAAGCTTGCCAACTACACAAAACTAAGGCAAAAAAAACAAGCGAAAAATGGATGCGTTCAAAAACTTTCATTTTCATAATCAATGCCAAAATGAAATATTGACTTTGGCATATGCATATGTTACGGCTAATGTCCGAAGTGCGGCTACACCTAGGTTTAGCCGGTTAAACCTAGGTGTAGCCGACCGCAGTCGGTTAAAGTTAGGTGTGAACAAAATGTTTGTAAAAAAGAACTTGTTTTTTATTACGAATTCAGGGCAGACCGACATTAATTGGTTAGGTTAGGTTTGAACAGTTATTACAACGTGCGAGCCGAGCGAGCGAAGCGAGCGTGCTGCGGTAGCAGCCGGCGAAGCACCAGATCCAACTTGTACTTATTACAGAGTTCTCAATTAATCATTAAAGAATACTTAATGCTTATTTTATGAAGATCACCATGCAAAAACAATTAAACATGTTGACAACATATTGTCTCACGTTTGAAACGCGTGAGGCCGAAATTAAATCTTCTACATCTAACTTTAACCGACTGCGGTCGGCTACACCTAGGTTTAACCGGCTAAACCTAGGTGTAGCCGCACTTCGGACTTTAGCCGTAACACATATACTGATATGAGTACTTTTAACCGATACCTACTCGATACCTAATTTCAAAGTATCGATACTTAAAATACTTGGTATCGGAAAAAAGTATCGAGTATGTTCTTGTATTTACTTGTATCGTTTTATCCCTACCAATGGGGTTATTTCGGACCAAAATTGCCTCTCGTTTTGCTAGCGTTTACTGTCTAATTTTAACAAAATCTTAAAAATTCTTACGATACCAGAACAAAATAAAATGCAACACAATATTTTTTAATTTAGCATCGTTTGGTCATCGCAAAGTGGCGTTTTAGAAAATAAAAATGTATTTAATAGGTTATTTTTTGGTTACGTTTTGCCTTTCTCTTCGTCATCGCCCAAATTTTGTCTTTCTCTTCGCCATCGCCTACTGTCAAAGTTTTACAAAATTTTGAAAAACCATACCGTTCTAGTACGAAGTATACTTAAAATAATTGAACAGAATCTAAATGATGTAAGAGAGTTGCGACAACTATATATAGCGAAGCGTTGCGAAGAGTCTATGAGAGTTATTATTGTCGCCAGTCCGAATGTTACAAAAAGGGACATTTGAGAAATTAATATGGCAACATTGTAAGACGCACGACGCGGTTTTTCTCTCGCCCATGTACCTACTTCACCGGTATTTTTCGATCCGTTGCAAGTGATACAAGAGAGAGTAATCTTGTTGGCGCGAAATAGTATTTCATTTTCTATATACGGTCTTCCAGCAGATCAACATGTCTGGTGTGAAGTCCTTAACTATTAGGGGCATTAGAAGCTTCGGTCCTGAGGATCCAGACGAACAGCGCATATCGTTTGATAGGCCGCTTACATTGATTCTTGGACAAAATGGTTGTGGCAAGACGACTATTATTGAGTGTTTACGGTACGCCATCACGGGGCAGATGCCCCCGGGAAGTAGAAATGAGTGTTTTGTGCACGATGCCAAAGTTAATAGGTCTACTGAGGTGTTGGCACAAGTGAAATTGAAGGTAAGGGGTTCTTTGTATCTATCTGTTTTCACCGGAAAAGTAACCTCTAACAATAGACTAATAATATGCCACCTTTTGTAAATCAAATTTTTTATTTTTAAAGAAACATGAATTCTGCATTTGCATAAAAATAAATCATAGAATATAACACAATGTCGTCATAATTATTGTCCCTTATTTTCCAGAGGGTGTACAAATACAATATTCATTTTATATATATCATTTTATGAATCAAGCTATATGATTCATAAAATGATAAACATCAGTCTTAAATATTACCCTGCGGTGTTACACCCTGAAAATTAACCTATGTGCTATTCTAAGGTTGTCTTTATACTAAATTCCAGCTCTATCTGTCCAGCTGGTTATGGAGTGAAAGAGTAACATATATATAAACTTGGGAAATTAAAAATTTTACTGGGATTATTAGACTAAAATCTAAGGAATATCCTACATGTTTGCAAGCAAATTTTTACAAAATAATATATAATATTCTAATTCCGGATATCATCACCCCATTTTGCCCAAGGACGCCCTACACTATGTCATTGGACATGGGGGAGGCCTATGTCCAGCAGTGGACAAACCTGGGCTGATGACGATGATTATTCTGAGTTTCTTGCTTGTTTTTCTTATAGAGGTGCCTTGCGATTGAGCGGTAGAATATTAAAATAAAATGTAAAATTGACTTGCAAAGGTGCTCCATTGTAGCCTATTTGAATACCTAAATGAATTTTGAGTTTGAGTTTGATTCTAATTTAATAACTTTACCACCCAGAAAGAACCTCTATGAGAAAAACAGACAAAAATCTCATAAGGAAATCTCTCAACACTAATTTTGTTTGTAGATTGTGAATGCAAAAGACAAGCAGTTGGAAGTGGCAAGATCAATGAAGGTGACAGCGTTGCAAAAGAAGACAAGATTTCAAACTTTGGAGTCATATTTATCAACCGTTGATGAGAATGGGAAACCTAAGGATATATCATCTAGATGTGCTGATTTGGATTTCATTATGAATGAGGAGCTTGGTGAGAATTTAAATTTCTGTTCTGGATGAACTACTTATTATTAAAAAACTGACTTCCCAGCAGTTTTACTGGCGCAAAAGTCAATTTATTCCTTGGTCCAGGGCCTAAGCTAGCTAACTTATTAATACAAAATTTCAGCTTTATCAGTTACCAGTCAGTAAACTATTTATGCAGTTATGCATAGGGAGGTAACAAAACTTATCTACACACATATGGTCATATATATTATGTATGTACTTTATGTGGCGGTATGCATTGGCTATATTATCATAAGTACCTTATTTGTATGTGAAATTTTAACAGATTTTTTCAGTGTTTTTATTTGTGAATTGTGGATCAATCAGTCAAACTTTTCTTTTTATTATTTTGAGATTATAACTGTTTGTAAGCATAGGCGGATTTAGGGGGGGGGGCAGGGGGCCAAGGCCCCCCCCAGAAGCATTGTGGAGTTACGAATTTTGAACATATTTCATGGTCAAGATAATTTTTTTTTTATTTCTTTTATCGCAGAAAGCTGCTCGCGCACTTATAATTAAAGGTATTTGAACTTTCTAACTGTTCAGAGCGAGCTAAACACACGTTTTGGAGTAAAAATTATAATATTTTGCCTGTCTGCATCTTGGGCCCCCCCCAGAACCAAATCCTGGTTCCGCCAGTGTTTGTAAGTCATTAGATTAGTCTCGCTAGATAGCGCTCACTTGATCACTTTCCGTACACACAGACAGATTATTTTGAGTTGTTATTTTTTTGCCAGGTGTTTCTAAAGCCATCTTAAATTCGGTGATATTCTGTCATCAAGAAGACTCCAGCTGGCCTCTAGACGAAGGCAAGAAGGTCAAGGAGAGATTTGATGAGATCTTTGACTCTGATAAATACAGCGATTGCTTTGACCGTCTCAAGAAAATAAGGAAGGAATATGCCAACTCATTGAACCTGCTTGGTAAGATGCCTTATCTTGGTATTAATCCTAAGACTACTAGCGCTTCAATTGTTTTGAAGCAGTGGTGGATTGAATTAGCTTCTAGCATCCTTTAATTTAGGCTTAAATTTGAAAAGGGCTGTTGCTTTTGGGAGTTTAAGCGTTAAAACAAAGTTGAATCCTGGTGTATGTCTGTCTGTCCCTATATGTATGCTTAGATCTACAAAACTACACATTGGATTTAGTTGCGGTCTTCTTTAGTAGATAGAGATAGTGATTTAAGAGTCATCTTGATACAGATTTACATGTATATGTCATGGCTAAAATCTGAAGTGCAGCTAAACCTAGGCTTAACCAGCTAAACCTAGGTGCAGCTGCACTTCAGACTTAGCCGTAACATATACTCTGACCATTCTCCTTTATGTATGTGCCAGTGCCAGCTCCATAATTTTATTCTGCAGTGTGTAAATGAACATGATGATTACAACAATATTATTAACATACATACTGGCTGCGTACATATGGTACAGAGTACAGACAAAAGAACACAACATAGATTTAAGAGATAATTCCAGCTTACATATATATAATCACGCCTGGTTCCCGTTGGGGTAGGCAGAGACTATTTCCCTCCATTTGTTACAATCCTGACACACCTCTTTCGCTTCCTCGACTTTCATTACATTCTTCGTGCACACTCGTCAGCATGCGGCAGGCGGCAGCTTACTGTCCAATATTTTGCCAATACTTTCAGATCAATTAATTCATTCATGACAAAGGCAATTTTAAAAACAGTCACTCATAATGTATGTCTAATTTCAGCTCAAGAAGTAAGTTTCCTAACTGAAAAGAAACAAGATCTAGACAAAAAGAAGCTTGAAGTAGTAGACACTGAAACAAAAATCTCAGAAGCTGAAATCAAGATATCGGAGCTGGCAAATGAACTGAAACCTATCACTGAAAAATTGAGCGCTATTAAGGTCTTGGAAAGTGATCTGCTTTCGTTTGAATCTAAGAAGGAGAAAATCAGGCTCAAGTAAGTGTTTGTCAGAATCATTTGGAACAGCATTTGCCACATAACAATTTGGCTACACAACCTATAATGGTGATTGGCTTTAAGGCTTGCAACCCTTTCTTTCACTTAAATATGATGAATTTTAAAATATAAATTTGTAGAATGTATACATATTAAGATTTAGGTAGTATTTGTTGTATTAGAATACCCACTCATCTTCCTGCCCTTATCCCACACTAGGTAGGGTCGGCACAACACGTTTTTCTCCTCCATTCTGATCTGTCATCCGTCATATCTTCATCCACTCACTTTGCACGCATATCCTCTTTCACACAGTTCATCCAATCCTTTTTCGGGTTGCTATTGCCCACTATTGCCAGAAATAAATGAGTTATTATTTTTAATAAAAAAATTTTTATCATTTTCAAGGAAAGAGCACTGTCAGAATCAAGAAACTGAACTGAAAAGTTCAATCAAAGACATATTTGAAGGTACAAGAGAGGAATTGCAAGAGAAGATAAGTAAGTAGTAAAATATAATTTATTACAATATTTCATTAGTGATTTATTTCAAATCAAATCAAATAATTTTATTGCTAGAATGTCGTATGTACAATATGTTCTTCAACTTATAATAAGAATCGATTACATTCTACCATATAATTTGGTGTGCAATATAACAATAATAAAAAATAGTCAAATTAATTAGGTATAGTAATATATAGGTTTATATTCATAAATAATTATTATTGTTTTTAAATGTGTGTTCATCAATTACATGAAGAAGCCTGAATCAATTTGGTTTTTTTTTATTAGCATAAATTTGATGGGTGGTGCCATTTTGAATTTTATCTCAATCGGTTGAGCAGTTTTAAAGTTATGAATTTAAATGTGTATCTTCTCCTGGCTTATTGAAAGCAAGCTTGAAGAAATTGGTTGCATTTTTTTAAATTTCACAATAAATGTATATTTGCCACTTTGCTCCTTTGCACATTTTTTTAGTCTATGCTGTCCCACTGCTGGGCAAAGACCTCCCCGAAATCCTTTCACGTGTCCCTTTCTTGTGCCACTCAGTCCAGCGGTAAGAGTCTGGTAAGAGTCCAAGTCCTCTCTTTTGCTTACATCAAAATAATTTACCAGGGGTAGATTTCCTCTGGAGGAGTTCAAGTAGGTGGGTACCCACAGTGCCAGTTATTCTACCGCCTGAGCTGTGTTGTGCAAACATTACTGCGTTTCGGTAGGAGGGCACTGTAGCTAGTGAAATTACTGGGCTTAAACCATCTTATTACAAAACGCGGACTAACGATTGTACCAGGATAAAACCAGACACTAAGTGAACAAATGTCATTTGTTAATCCCAGAACTAGCGTAAGTCCGCGTTTTGTAATAACGCAGTTTGAGTCTTAACATCTTATGACTCTCAAATAAGAAGCGTTGGCACAGTGCACCCAGAATTTTACCTTTGTAAAATCATAAGTAGCACTATACTAATTATGGGCAGTGTTATCTCTTACCATCAGGAGAGCGTCTTGCTCGACTTACTTCGGTGTATAAAAATTAATGTTCTATTTTAAAGCCAATTATGAAGAGGTTCACAAATCCAAGAAGAAGGAGTTGGATGAAGCCAACAAGGGTAACAACGCGTTTACCAAGGAAGAGGACAAAATCAAAAAGGAAAAGAACTCAAATGACATCAAATACAACAAGTTCACATTGCTGGAGAGTCAGAACCAGGAGAAGATTGATAACAAGTTGCAAATGATCCTCGACACTGCTAAGTTGGCTGGTAAGATCGATTTTTTTTAAATAATGTTATAATAGCTAGCAGTTTAAACACTTTGATTACGGAAAACACGAATGCTCTGTCAAAACGCGGGTGTTGACTTTTGACGCATATAAAAATCGTGTTTTGTGAACCATACTTGGATAATATCCATCACTGTGGATAGTACTAAAAAAATGTGCCGCAGCCAAAGTATGAACCGCTGAAAATTAGCCTGTTATATTCCAGTGTCTAAGCTTACATACCAAATTTAGCACAGTCCGTCCATCCACTTAGGCGTGAAAGTGTCAAACATCTCTACATCCAAGTACAGAAGATCAGGGCATGAAATATAGATATTAGATGAATAAGCAATCATATTTTATCAGGGGTAGAAGACTTCCTTTGCAGGAGGTCATCTAGGTGGGTACTCCAACAGTGCCAGTTATTCTACCGCCTGAGCAGTGATGTGCAAACATTACTGTGCTCCGGTAGGAGGGCACTGTAGCTAGTGAAATTACTGGGCTAAAGAGTCTTACATCTTATGACTCTTGAGTAAGAAGCGTTGGTGCAGTGCTCCTAGAATTACACATAATTGTGAAATCCTAGGTAACACTGTACTGATTATGGGCAGCGTTATCTCTTAACATCAGGAGAGCGTCTTGCTTGTCTTCTACTTCATCACATAAAAAAAAAAAATCATCAATTGGTCGGCTTAGGCTCACAAAACACACTTTCCCGAAATGTGCACCTTTTCTAAGAGTACACTTTCCGCAAATGTATAAAATGTAGTCTTCGTAACTCTACTGACGAAGACATTCCACGACGACCAATCAATCAGAGGATAGTTCAGAATTTCGCGGGGGATAAAAGAAAGTTATGAACTATCGCCTCGGCATGGTTAATTTATGAATTTTATTTTTGGTTAGCACTCCAACAGTTTTTAATCTGGGGAAACTTATTAGAGCTATTATGTATTTGCGTTAATTATTCCTAAACATTATTTTAGAAATTGAAAGCATCACCGAGGTAAACTCAGCAGAGGAAGCGGATAAAGCCACAGAAGTAATAACGGAGAGAATCACCAAGTTGAAACAAGAGCAAGCCGACTTGAAGGCTGAATCAGACGCGGAGGAGAAGAAAATGCAAGCATTTGTTGATGAAAGCCGAGATGTTCTTGTAAGTTGTAATAAACGTTTTATATTTTTTATTAGTTTAAAAAAAAGGAGGTTTTTATTGTCGGATTTTTTTTATGTTCGCCGATTAGTCGATCTTTTTCGTTTGAAAGGTTTATATAATATCCTTATGGTTATGTATTAAATAAAACAGAATGGTTAAAAACCTAATTTCGGAGAAAAGCGAGACAAAATACAAACCTTTTTTTTTATGCAATGAAGTAAGAAGACGAGCACGACGCTCTCCTGTTAGTAAGAGATAACGCTGCCCATGATTAGTATGCAGAATTTTAAAATTCTAGGTGCACTGCGCCAACGCAATGCAAGAGTCATTAGATGTTAAGAGTATTTAGCCCAGTAATATTATTTTGGTCCTGAAAAATAATTACCAATATAAATATCTCGTAATTCCAATAATATTACACAGCGTATTTGAAACCTCCTTTTTTGAAATCTGTAAAAAGATTACAAATGAAGTTAACTACCGGAAATAACACAAGTTCTAATCTGTTGGTAACCCACTTAATATAACATGTATTTTATTACAGTCACGCCACAAACAAAAAATTTCAAGTAAAGAGACGGAAATTCACAAGAACAAGAGGGAGCTCACCAAGCTTGAGAAAGAGATCAATGCGTCTAACGAATCCAAGACACGCTTGGAGGCTTTGGAGCAGAAATTGACTGACGCTGAGACGTAAGTTTTAATCGGATAGCCCCTTAGTAAGCCATACAACATAAAGCCGCTAACCCACATACAAATTTGTCACATTGTCAAACACTATGTTCGTTAGTAGTACTTACGTGCAAACAAAATTGTTGCGTATCATGCAACACAAAAAAAATTGTTCGTACCTGCGTGCGCAACTTTACGGTCGGAACAATTTTAGCAAAAATTTAAAAAAGAACAGGTGGGATGTGGTCATATTTTGTAGGCCTAGTTAGTATAAAAAACGTATCAACGTATAATATAAATTCTCGGCGTTGTGGCTGCGATTCTCAGCTGGCTTTCCGGAGACAGGCGTGAATCGCCGAGTGATCGCCGCTACATTCCGACAACTTTCGTCACCCGCTCTAAGAGTAGATGGAATGGACCTTAGTCTTCATCATCATTATCAGCCTATGTTCGTCCACTGCTGGACATAGGCCTCCCAATGGCACGCCACTTAACTCGGTCCTCCGTCTTTCTTCTCCACCCACTACCAGCGACCCTCCGGATATCATCGCCCCATCTCGCCCATGGGCGCCCTACACTACGTTTACCGAGAAGCGGTCTCCATTCGAAAACCTTAACCTTATTTTTTGAAGTAAAACTTCTTTAGGCGCGACTAGGGAGTAACTCAGATTTTTTTTCTGACGGAAGTAACGCTTACTTTTTTTTTTCTGACGGAAGTAACGCTTACTATAGTCTGTGTAGTTTCCGCCATTTAAAAATAATAATTCTGATTGGTTGTAAGTATATGTCATATACTATGGTCTGTCTAATTTCTTTTTTTTTTTGAAGTAAAACTTCTTTAGGCGCGACTAGGGAGTAACTCAGATTTTTTTTCTGACGGAAGTAACGCTTACTTTTTTTTTTCTGACGGAAGTAACGCTTACTATAGTCTGTGTAGTTTCCGCCATTTAAAAATAATAATTCTGATTGGTTGTAAGTATATGTCATATACTATGGTCTGTCTAATTTCTTTTTTTTTTTAAATAATATGGCAACATGTGCATTTTGCCAGTGTCGAGTAAAATTCGTGAATGTTCACGGGATATTAAATTGAAGTTTTACTTCAATCGCGCGTAAAGGTTACACGCACACACTTTTTTTAATAATATGGCAACATGTGCATTTTGCCAGTGTCAAGTAAAATTCGTGAATGTTCACGGGATATTAAATTGAAGTTTTACTTCAATCGCGCGTAAAGGTTACACGCACACACTTTTTTTAATAATATGGCAACATGTGCATTTTGCCAGTGTCAAGTAAAATTCGTGAATGTTCACGGGATATTAAATTGAAGTTTTACTTCAATCGCGCGTAAAGGTTACACGCACACACTTTTTTTTTAATCTATGTCCTTAGACCTTAACCTTATTTTTTTTAATCTATGTCCTTAGACCTTAGTCTTATTTTTTTTTATCTATGACTTTAGTGTTATCTGTCACAACAATCAATACAATGATATATTATTTTCAGTGAGTACACTACAGCGGAGAAAGAACTCAACCCAGAGGAGTGTCAGCAAGAAATCAATGATGATGAGAAAGCTATTGAGCAACAAGACCAGGACCAAGATAAACTTGCCATTAAGGTAAGCGATAACGCCTACCTATTACAGTTGGCAGTATTACCTAAGTATTCTATAGGACAATTACCATTAACCTTCTAATATTATAAATATGAAAGAGTTTTTATACTTTTGATGCCATCTCCTAATTTCGGATGTCGGCAATCATCATCGCAATATTTTCGAGATAGCCGCGCTTTTTTCACGCCTAACGTCTGAACTGATTGAGCAGAAATTTAGGAAAAAGAGCACTTCCTGTAGCCTATGTATAAGTCCATGGAATTATACATAGGCTAAATTTCAGCTGGTAAAACTGCTAATTGAATGTAATTTTTTTTTATGTGGAGAAGTAAGAAGACGAGCAAGACGTTCTCCTGATGTTAAGAGATAACGCTACCCATAATTAGTACAGTGCTACCCAGAATATCACAATGATGTGCAATTCTAGGTGCACTGCACCAACGCTTCTTACTCAAGAGTCATAAGATGTTAAGACTCTTTAGCCCAGTCATTTCACTAGCTACAGTGCCCTCCTACCGAAGCACAGTAATGTTTGCACATCACTGCTCAGGCGGTAGAATTACTGGCACTGTTGGGGTACCCACCTAGACGACCTCCTGCAAAGGAAGTCTACCCCCGGTAAAATGTAAAATGTTTAATATGTTTTTCATTTTTCAACAGATCACCGAGCTGCAAAAACAAAGCGCCAAGTTGAAAGAGCGCGAAATGATCGAGGGTATGCTGAAACAGAAAGAGAAGGAGATAGCGGTCATGCTCAACAAGCACAAGGTGGCTCTCACGGAGATACTCGGCAGTGTGCCGGAGAACAACTTCGCTGTCACCGTTAACAAGTTTGAATGCGAGATCAGGGCACAGGTTGATGGACTGAAGAAGAAGCTTAAGGAGAAAAATACTGAGGTACGTAGCATGATGACTACTTGGTTTCTGTAGATAGCGGTCAAATTTAACATGCACTCGTGGTTGCAGTACTAGATTTTGCAAATCGTTACTTAGGACATGTTGTTAATGTATCACAACAATAGTGGGGATATGAGGTGGTGTCCTTACAATGAAGGACAGCACCGTCATCGCACTTATCGTTCCCAGAGAAACCCCCATCTAACTCAGTTTTCTTGAGATCTTCCTAAACCAGCCAGAAGTCTGTTTAGAGACTATCAAATCCAAACCGGCGACGGGAGATTACCACACAATGGGAGTGTCTCTTTTTGGAAGATGAACGTGAGGTTTTGACGGTGGTATTCCTTCTTCCATTGTAGGTATTCCTTCTTCCATTGTAGGTGTTCCCCATTCCAAGGACACGTGTTTTTAATGTCAATTGATCTACGTATCTGCTAGATATTTCGTATAATGATAGTTTTGTTTCAGTCGACAAAGTTGGACATGGAGCGCAAGCACGTCCGCGAGGCGCTGACGGAGAAGCGAGCTGAACTCACGCGCGCCGAGGACAAGATGCACGAGGCTTGCGGCGCTGCTTCCTACGACAACACGCTCGCCAAGTATACCGCCACTGTGGACAAACTGCAGGTAACATTACAACACTTTGCACACAAAACGAGGTGAAGCATTCGTCTCAACATCTGTTAGGGGAGCTGTGATGCAAAAATACAACATCGTTAACCCAGCAGGGAAGGGCCAAATTGCAGGTAAGCCAGCAATTTGCCCCTTCTTTTGGTCGGAGGAGTCCTACATCCCGCTTCGCCCCCCAGCGCAAGTCGACGATGCTATTTTTTCCACGACATTTTACCTGAATCAAAAAAAGTAACTTCTCTGAAAGATCTTTCAGTCATACGTTTATTTTATGTAGACAGACTTGGACATTAGATTTTTGATTATACTAATATCTAAACTCGTAACTAATTTAGTAAGCATTGTATTATATGTTCTATATGAATCTTCAATTAAAAATAAATATTTTCTTTCTTTCTTTAAATTTTATTTTTTCTTTTAGGATGAACAAAACATTCTTCAATCGTCGATGTTCATATTCGCGAAGTACAAGACTCAACTGAAAGATAACAGCTGCTGTCCCCTTTGCAGCCGCGGATTTGATAACGAGAACGAGGTAATTTATATTAAAAATAAATAGGTACATATATTATGAAGTTTATAAGAACAGAGGGCCTATTGGCTATCGTGAAACGACATGTAAAACACTAGAATCCATAGATAAAATTGCGTACATTACTCGCTTAAACCTCCTTATTGATATGAATAAAATAACAAAAGCAGCAATGTTCATTGAAGCTGTCATAAACATAGTGGGTGAGAATTAGCCAATAGGCTCTCCGATTACCCTACTTATGCTGCGAGAGTCGAGGATGACCTATACATGGTAAAATTTATTAAATAACTAGTTGCTAGAAAGTTGAGATAAGGTTTTCAACGTGAGTTGCTGCAAAAGTTGCATAAACTGGCAACTGGTTTATTTTATTCTTGCTATTTAAAGTTCTTTAGTAACTGGAGAATAGTTTTCTATTGATGGTCAACCATGGTTTAACACATAACACAACAGCTGTGTTTTTGAGGTCAGAATGCGAGTGCCATATTTTTCCATATAAAATTAATTTCAAGCCCCTGGGATAGTTCTATAAAACGCTGTCGCAGCCACTGTGTTTACACATTGACTGCGGAAAACACAACAGGTTGAGGTGAGGTTGGAACGCGAGTGCTGAAAAACACAAACTTTGTGTTTTGCCAAAGGATTTTTTCATACAAAATTAAAGCCAATTCAATCAATTGCGGCCGCCGCCGCAGTCAATTTGTTAATGGACAGTGATTCAAGGACAATAATAATTGAATAATATAATCTATTTATCCTTAGGTGACAGATCTGATATCCCAACTCACAACGCAAGTGATGAACGTCCCCTCCAAGCTGGAGAAGGTGACCGAAGACTTGCAGCGATCTTCCGCCAAGAAGGACGAACTCCTCGCCATGAAGTCTTTAAATGAAAAGATCAACAGCCTCAAGGACAAGGAGATACCGGAGCTTGACGCCAAACTGGCTGATACTGATGCCGTAAGAATCCGACTAATATTATAAGCGGGAAAGTTTGTAAGAATGTCGGGATGTAAGGATATATGGATCCCTTTTCCCAGTGTGTGAGGGGCGATTTGGGGGAAAGGGGCTCCATTAACATTTTTTTCGCTTGGTGCTTTATGTATCATTTCGATATGCCGTAGTTGGTCTATTATGATCGATTAACATTAGTTGGATGCGAAAGTTTGATTTAATACTATCATAAAAACACAGCCTCCTAAATTCAAGTTTTTACGTCAAGAATTTCTAAATTGGACTTGCAAAAATCCTTTTATATAATTGCAAGTAGAAGTGGAGTTAAGTGGATGTACCAACGAGTTCTTAGCCTAGGGAGAAGATACGCGGACTTATTTCTATGTGAAAAATGCTGGCATTCTGGCGGGGGGAGAGGCAACGCACACTAATACAACGATTCCACACTAATGAATTTTCAGTCATGTCGCTACGAACGCTTACGTCAAAATTATCCAACACTACCATAAATACACGCACACGAACATAATACACACACAGAAACCGCTTGCATGTGCACTAGATGACGCACATTTTACGTTAACAACGGTAGTGCTTGAAATTATCGATACTCACTATCGATACTTTGATCAAAATATTATTGCATATTATGACGGAAGGTTATAAGAGGTAGGTATAATTAGGTATTTTTCGTAATCTTATATTAGGTTAAATCAGTTAAAAAAATATTTGGCTGAACTAGTGAACCAAATAAACGCGTATCTTGTTATTAAAATTTATGTTGTACTACCTGCGCCCAGCGGTTTTACCCGCAGTACTTATGTAGCCTATATGTTATTCCAGGGTCTAAGCTATCTCAATACAAAATTTCAGCTGCTTTTTACACATAAAAGTGTTATCAGTGTTAGGTATATATTGAAAAACAACAAGAGAATCAATTTCGAAAGAAAAAAATCTCAATAAACGCAACGAGTTCTTAGCCTAGGGAGAAGATACGCGGACTAATTTCTATGTGAAAAATGCTGGCATCTCTGGCGGGGGGAGAGGCAACTCACACTAATATAACGTTTCCACA
This sequence comes from Hemithea aestivaria, assembly GCA_947507615.1. NCBI lineage: Eukaryota > Metazoa > Arthropoda > Insecta > Lepidoptera > Geometridae > Hemithea > Hemithea aestivaria. The sequence goes on along the minus strand of OX382335.1, from coordinate 10,179,363 downwards.
CTAATGAATTTTCAATAATGTCGCTACGAACGCTTACGTCAAAATTATCCAACACTACCATAAATACACGCACACGAATATAATACACACACAGAAACAGCCTGCATGTGCACTAAAGATCATTCACAGTTATTTTACCTCTAGCCTTTACGTTGGCTAGCCTGAAAATTATGTTGCCATGTCACGTTAGTATTGACTTCCCCATTTTAACCCCCAACGCAAAAACGACGAGGTGTTATAAGTTTGACGTGTCTGTCTGTCTGTGTGTTTGGTGGAAATCGGTCCAAGATGGCCGCCGCTACAAAATGGCGGATTACTTTTTTCTTTCACAACTCCCTCAATATGGATACTAAATGAAAGGGCTTAATAAGTAAAATACAGCCTACTATATAAAATTTAAAATCCAAGATGGCCGCCATTAAAAATGGTGAATTGTGTATTACGTTTGGGGCGGGGGTTTTTTAAATTTTTTATTTAATTCACTTGTATTATTTTACAGTGCTGTAGCAGGTAGGTACTTACATGAAATTCCTGTTTCGAACCTACCTAATATTTTATATCATACTAGCTTACCCGGCAAACGTTGTTTTGCCATATAAATAATTTCCTAGTAATTTCTAGTGTAGACAAAAAATAGCTTACTTATTGGAAGTATGTATGTATGTTAGAATGTGTATATTGTATTGTATCGGCGCGGAGGATATTGATAAGTTTTATTGCAACCTTATTTTGAATTATAATACTGGCAACGTAGTAGCCAATGGCTTTCCTTGGATCAGGAGGTGGATGGAAGACAGATATAATTTGTCAGAACGGTCGAGCAGTCGATTTATTATTTTAGTAATGATTTTAATTATTGTGTAGAGATAATTTGGAGGAGTCCATCCACCTTTAAAGTGTTTGCTGATCTAAAGCATGAATAATATCCACCATCTCATCTTAGCTCGTGTCACTTGTTGAGTACTTTTGAGGTTATAAAATCACTTGATTAACTAATCGTGCAAAATACACTCAAAATTGATAATTTAATTATTATTAGAGTCCGACCGAAACTGGTTTTACGGCCGAAACCGAAACCGAAACCGAATGTTCGGCCGAGGCTTTAGTTTCGGCCGAAACCGAAACCGAAACCGAAACTCACGTGGTCAAGTAAAAAAATCTCTAAAATACTGAAATTTGGCGCATTTTACCCATTATTCTGCATTAATTAGGACATGAAATGGAAGCACAGCATAATATTAAGTTTGTTGCATCATTTGTAATATAAAAAATATAACAATAATATTTTAAAAAAATTTAGGCTTCCGTGGTCACCAAGGAAAAAAAAAAAAAAATAATAATTGGGGTTTATACTCCAACAGAACAGGTTTCCCTAACTACACTGTCAGAGTCAAATCACAATTTATAGGTTGTGTGGCTAACCTATATGTTGCAGTTTCAGGTCGCCGAGATTACCACAGGGCCTGCAACATGACCTAACGACTGCCTCCTACATATCTTATAGGAAACAGCCGGGACCCACAGTTTTACGTGCTTTCCGAAACACGGTAGCGTCCAGGCGAAAATCTTTGCCACACTGAGATTTGAACCCAGGACCTCCGGCTTACAAGCCGGACGTATGACCACTGGGCCACGGACGCTACAAGGAAGCCTTATAGTTTCGCTTTGTCTGTCCGTCCGTCTGTCCGCGGCTTTACGGAGAAACTATAAAACCTACCTATAGTCCTAGAAAACTGTAATTTTGCACAGCGGAGGGCAATGATTAGGGTAAGAGAACGGTTACAAAAATAAATTTCAATCAATTAATTTAGGGTACCTCCCAAACTTAAAATAGGGATGATATTTTTTCTGGCTGATCCCATCATTTGGGGTATTATTGAATAGGTATTTTAATGAAGGACATATATCAAAGGAAATTTTTCAATTTAATGATCCATTTGAAAGATATTCAAGTTTATTTTTTTTATTTTTGGGCGTCCCCCGCCCTCTAAAATCTAAACTACTGGCTTTCAAACACTGTTAAAAATTACGAATATAGTTTCAACCATGAACTTTCCAGGAAAACCATAGCAGTTAAGATACTTTTATTAGTTTTAAAGATATCGTTGATGAAAATTAAGGCAGTAGATATACGATTTGCCAGTTCTACGGAAGCCTACATTGCGCGTAGTCTGAATTCCGCTTAGCCTATTTATTTAAATTAAGTTCTTAAAGCAAAATATTTATCAGTTATCAATTATAACCAAAACACTAATTGTTACTGTTTTATTAACCCCTTGATCCAGGAAAAACTTCCAGTTCAAATCAAAATTGACATCTATAATTTCTAACTTCTTTAAAATGAGGTTCAAATTTGCATGCGCAGGTGCGACTTTCGGTCGGACACTAATTATTATTGATAAAATAGGAATGATTAAAAGTTAATATGAGAGTTACACTGATATAGCAAAATAATAATTGTCAACGTTACTACTACACTTGATGCATAAACAATAATGATGGCCGACAACTGTGTAGGGAGTGAGAAAGAAAGGAGACCGGCTTCGTTCTCATCCCTACTCCGTGCTGTTTACTGGGTCAGAAGTGACACCTGTAGACATCTGGCGGGGATAACTAATTAAATGACGATTGATCAGTTTTCGACCGGAGAGGAAAAATGATTAAATTACTAAAATGGCTATTAAAAAATAAGGGTTGATCGTAGAAGGGTGAAAATTGAGGATTGTATGTATTTTTGTATGTTGTATCATAAAAAAATAGAAATTAAAAATTTTGTCTAAAAAATAAAAAAAAAATTTAGGGGTGGACTACCCCTAACATTTAGGGGGATGAAAAATAGATGTTGGTCGATTCTCATAGATACCGGATAAGCACAAAAAATTTCATCAAAATCGGTCAAGCCGTTTCGGAGGAGTATGGCAACGAAAACTGTGACACGAGAATTTTATATATTAGATTGATAGTTCGCAGTTACCAGTTGTTCATGTGTTAACCATCCGATATTTTTATAGATAAATTCATTTTCTTCATAGGAAATTAAGTTTATGGGCATTGGTAAAGCTTGGGATTATAATAATAATTATTAAAACAACGAGTACAAGTGACCTTATCAAGTACAAAAAGTAACGTTTTAACAAAAAAAGTGCAAGCATTTTTGAGCCTTTCATACCATACAATGTCCCTACACTATTAACTTTAAGTTTTAGATTTTGATAAGATTTCTACTAAAAAGTCGATATCGATATTTTATTTGTCTCGACATGTCCCAACTTGATTTTTGTTCCAGTGTGGCCATTGTATAACTTTAAATTACCTTTTTTTGAGAGTAATAAATATTAATTTGTAATAAAATATTCAATTAAAAAAAAAGTCTAAAGAAAATTAGAAAAAAATTCAAGAAGGTATGTACCTAATAGAAAAACTTGTAAGAAAAATGTAATGTATTTAATTTTTAATACTAAATTGAAGAATTTTGCAAAGGCAGTTTTTGGGAAAAATATCATATTATTAAACGTTTTTTAGTATCAGGGACCTACGCTATGATTGTTTTGAAATCGTTTTTGTGAAAATCGCTAGATTGGTTGTCTCGTTTTCCTTTTTGAACATAGGGTGGATAGTGTTTGGGACTGGCCGACCCGCGGTTTCACTTTATGTTTTGATTTGTTATAATAACCTAGTACCTACTCTCAGATATATTTATATAGTATCAGATATATTTATATAGATTTTGAGATATCCAGGCTGGTTATTTATACATGTAATAATTAGGAATGTGAGTGTTTTTATTTTAATGTGTATAATAATATGAATACTGGTTTTTAGTATTACAATAACGGGCGTAAAATAGACGTTTATAATATTATATAACTACTCATACGTAAAATTTACCCCAAGTTAGGTCCTGCATGATTTAGTGGCAACACATAGTAATTTTTAGTATTTTGCTTATTTTTTGTATTTTTAGTTGATATTTCGACAAAATTATGGTTAAATATGGAAAGTAACATGATCCTCTTGTAAATTAAATGTTTTCTCATCGCGTTTTGCACCATAAAACGCTACAATTGGCCAATTTCTGCTCACGACTTTCCCTGTTGCGGTCGTTTGCTGAATGACGCGTTAGTGTCACAACTAGTTTTAATAAACAAGCCGGATTGGGAATGAGTGCTTTGTATGTGTGTGTTGGCAGCGGGGGTCGCCTAGTGGTTACTCATCCAGTGGCTTTTTCATCCGAGGGATGTACATATTTCGGTTCTTTCATTGGTGTTTCCATTTCAGAAAATAAAAGCGTGCGCCGAAGCTATAGACGAGTTACAAATGGCCCTCATTGAACCAGAACAAAAGATGCAGACGGCGAAACAAATTCACGGAGATATGCCGCACTTGGACCGATACATCGCTGATAGCAAAACTATTACAAAGAACGTAAGTTTATATTATTATGTTTTATAAAAGATATTTATTAACCTAATCATCCATGTGGCTACTTAAATCTTACCTCCATTTTATTTTTGTATTTTTGCACTTCTCCAATATCGCATCAAAATCGTTTAAAATAAAAGGAAGATTACAATAACGTATATTTTCTTTATCAACAGTTAGAAAACCTAAAGAACGCGTGTGCGTCGATAGAGAACGACATGACGCTAGATGAGGCCACAGCGAAGCACTCCGACATGAAGCACAAGCTGACCACGCTGAGGACTCGCGTCAAAACATCGCAGAAGAAACTCAACGCGTACAACAAGAAACTGCAGTCACTGGGCGATAAGAAGAACAAGATTAAAGAGGAACTTCTCAATGTACAGAAGAAGGTTAGTTGAATTGCTGAATCGATTTATTATGAGCATGTTTTTTTTTTGAAACGAAGTTCCTTATCGCGCGTTGTGAAAGGGGGCTTGACGGAAAAAATTCTTACAAAAATTTGTCACGACACTTTTTGCTATAGTAAGCTGTGCGGCGTGCGCATGTTTCTCTGTCTGTCTCTCTCTCTCTTTCTTATAGAAAGCAAGCCAGATATTTTCATTTCTATAGGAACTTCGATCCATCCGGGTGTCCCTTGACATCTCTCAAGTTTTTTAAAATTCATTATGGATTTTGTATAAATATTATATTTTTTAAAAACTCTTACTTTATCTCATTCATTATTTTAAACCCTGTGTAGGGGGGTCTATTATTAAGGTACACCACATTCTACATGCCAACTTTCAGGCCAATGGGTCAAGCCGTAAGGGATAGGCGGATTTGGGGGGAGAAATCATTGTGGAGTTACGAATTTTGCTCATATTTCATGGTCAAGATCATAATTTTTTTCTCGGGGCTAGCCGCAAGCTGCTCGCACACTTATTATTAAGGTTATCTGAATTTTCTAACTGTTCAGAGCGAGCTAAACACACACTTTTCGTAGTAAAAAATATAAAATTTTTGCCCATTTGCACCTTAGGGGGAACAAATCGTGGATCCGCTCTTGCCGTAAGGCATGAAGAAGTAACACACAAACACCTTATAATACTACTCGTGTTATTACTCACGATTCACATTGGACTCAAATCATAGTTCTAGTTTTGTCTGAATATCTATTATTGTCTATACTTCTTCCTGCTTAATATTTTATATGCGGAAGTAGTGATGTGTGTTTGTGACCTCTTCATGCCTAAACGGCTGAGCCGATTGAGCTCAAATTTGGTATATAGGTAGCTTAGACCCTGTAATAACATGTACTTCTCAGTGTGTAAAATTGCCGGGCACAGTAAGTTTTTAAATAATTATGATCAGAATAATGTCAGAGGGCCTATTGGCTATCGCCAAACGACATGTAAAACACTAGAATCCATAGACAAAATTGCGTACATTACTTGCTTAAACCGCCTCATTAATATGAGTAAAATAACAAACGCAGCAATGTACGTTGAAGTTGTCATCAATCGTAGTGGGTGAGAATTAGCCAATAGGCCCTCTAGTCTCAACCCTAGTATTTATTTTAGGTACAAGATCTAGTGAATCTCCAAGAAACCAAGAAACAAGTGGAAACAGACAGAGAGAGGCTGCAGAAAGAGCTGCTAGAGTTGCAAGACGGACTGGCGCCGCTACAAGAAACTCTCAAGGGAAACCAGGAGGCGAAGAACGAAACTGTTAAGAAATACAGGTAATTTATACACTTCACATTAATTATTACAATGTAATATCAACATGGTTTAGTTTGGCAATTGGATTTTCTGTAGACAGGTGACAGGTGTGTGGCCAACCTGTGGTTAGTCCTTGTTTCTAGATAATATTTCTTTTCAACAAAGTTATTTTTAAAACAGAAAAAGCACATAAATTGTATTTTGGAAACCCTCTGCCATTTTTGTGTCAAAGTGGAAATACTTAAAATATATAATTATTCACAGCTTTGGAGAGACATATGTATTTATGAGAGATAAATTTCAAAATTTGTCATATTGTGCTAGTGATAGAGTCGCACGTAAGGGCGAAAATCTTAATTAGTAGAGTCTTAATTAGTGATGTGCAAACATTACTGTGCTTCGGTAGGAGGGCACTGTATACTGGGCCGAAGAGGCTTAACATCTTATCTCTCAAGTAAGAAGCGTTGGTGCAGTGCACCCAGGATTATATCTTTGTAAAATCCTGGGTAGCACTATACTAATTATGGGCAGCGTTATCTCTTACCATCAGGAGAGCGTCTTGCTCATCTTTTCACTTCGTTGTAAAAAAAAAAGACGTGTGGCACTCGGAGACTGCCGCGGTAAAGCTATTGCATAGCATTTTTTATCAACTTATGTAATTATAATTATTTATTTTATTAATGCAGTATTTATCTATAGATGGAAAAACTAAAAAGTATCACCGCTGTGCCGGTCGGAGTGGTGGTGTTAGGTTTTTTTCGTTACGGAATTTCTGGATTCGGTCCCCACGCTCAAGGCCCGCGATAGAAGCTATGCAATAGCTTAAAAATTTCGTCCATCTCACGTTTTATTGGTATTTCCCAGGGCATTGGTCGAGACCAAGAACAGTTACATATCTAAAGTAGTGAACGCCTTCGAGAAAGTGAAAGCGATTGAATTGGAAATCCAACAACACATTAACAAGAAAATCCCCGCTGAGATGGAGAAGTTAAAAGAGGCCAATGAGAGACTTACAGAGAGAGAAAAAAAAATCGCCGAAGATAAACTAGCACTGGCTGCTAAAATTGACGCACTCAAGGATGAAATTTCCAAACAAGAGGTAAGTGTATGCTAAATTTATCTTACTAATAATATAACGTAAAAGTTTGTGAGAATGTATGGATGTATCTTTGTTACTCTTTCACTCGTAAATGGGTGGACCAATTGAGCTGAAATTTGGTGCCAGTTATTCTACCACCTGAGCATTGATGTGCAAACATTACTTTTAACTGGTGAAAGGGCACTTTAGCTAGTGAAATTACCGGGCCGATGAGTCATCTTATAACTCTTGAGTAAGAAGCGTCAGTTCAGTGCACCTACATTGTTACTAACACATCAGTATTATTTTACATCATTGTGTAATCCTGGGTAACTACTGATTATTATGGGCAGCATTATTGTTTACCATTACGAGTAGGAGAATGTTTTACCTGTCTTCTTACTTTTTTGCATAAAAAAAATCCAGCTTTAATTATAATACTTCCCACAGATATACAAACGCGATTTGAAAGACAACCTGAAACTGCGCGACACACAGACAGAGATAGAGAAATGTCAGAAAGACGAGGAGGAGATCAACGAGAAGTTGAACGGAATCAACCGCGACATGCTCAGCGAGAAGGAACCCTTGATCACGCAGCAAACTAAACTGTTCCGGGAGAAGGCACACACTGAAGGTGGTTTGGATAAGTTAAAGGTAAGAAATTGGATTTATCCTTACTTTTCTAGCTGAAGTGGCAATGAGGAACCCTTGATCACGCAGCAAACTAAACTGTTCCGGGAGAAGGCACACACTGAAGGTGGTTTGGATCAGTTAAAGGTAAGAAATTGGATTTATCCTTACTTTTCTAGCTGAAGTGGCAATGAGGAACCCTTGATCACGCAGCAAACTAAACTGTTCAGGGAGAAGGCACACACTGAAGGTGGTTTGGATAAGTTAAAGGTAAGAAATTGGATTTATCCTTACTTTTCTAGCTGAAGTGGCAATGAGGAACCATTGATCACGCAGCAAACTAAACTGTTCAGGGAGAAGGCACACACTGAAGGTGGTTTGGATCAGTTAAAGGTAAGAAATTGGATTTATCCTTACATTTCTAGCTGAAGTGGCAATGAGGAACCCTTGATCACGCAGCAAACTAAACTGTTCAGGGAGAAGGCACACACTGAAGGTGGTTTGGATCAGTTAAAGGTAAGAAATTGGATTTATCCTTACTTTTCTAGCTGAAGTGGCAATGAGGAACCCTTGATCACGCAGCAAACTAAACTGTTCAGGGAGAAGGCACACACTGAAGGTGGTTTGGATCAGTTAAAGGTAAGAAATTGGATTTATCCTTACTTTTCTAGCTGAAGTGGCAATGAGGAACCCTTGATCACGCAGCAAACTAAACTGTTCAGGGAGAAGGCACACACTGAAGGTGGTTTGGATCAGTTAAAGGTAAGAAATTGGATTTATCCTTACTTTTCTAGCTGAAGTGGCAATGAGGAACCCTTGATCACGCAGCAAACTAAACTGTTCAGGGAGAAGGCACACACTGAAGGTGGTTTGGATCAGTTGAAGGTAAGAAAGTATCATTTACCCCGGACGCAAAGAGGGGTTTTGACGTATTGGTTCTTTTATCTGTGGCACCACAGATTGCAAATCTACTACTTAGGCTTGTAGTAGAATTTAATTTTAGTTTATTTTAATTATTTTTCCTTATCAAACTTTGACCATGCTATGTGTTTCTGAATTATTAAATTAACGACCCAATATGTTACATTATACTTTCTTAATTATAATTAATTTGATGTTGAAATACTTATGCCTGAAGCCTTCTTGGCTAATTTGCGCTGGTGGCAATCATTATAAGCCGACAAAAATAAAGTAGTGGTGGTAGTGGTAAGGCATTTTTTTTAACTTTATCGCGTGTTCCAATAGTATCTTATAACGACAAATTAAAAAAATCCTTTAACTTTAGTGCTCTATGACGATGGCGACGAGACGTGTTAAATACACTCAATTTTTTTTGGATTTCTGCAAAGTAACGCCTAATTCCATTAATTAAGTGCCAGTTATTCTACCGCCTGAGCAGTGATGTGCAAACATTACTGTGCTTCGGTAGGAGGGCACTGTAGCTAGTGAAATTACTGGGCTAAATAGTCTTAACATCTTATGACTCTTGAATAATAAGGTGCAGTGCACCTAAAATTGCACATAATTGTGAAATTCTGGGTAGCACTGTACTGATTATGGGCAGCGTTATCTCTTAACCGTCTTGCTCGTCTTCTTATTTCTCCACATAAAACAAAATTAGGTACTTTGTTTTAATCAATACTTTTTTTATCAGGACAAGCTGAAGACGAGTAGGAATGAATTGAAGAAAGCGATGGCGAAAGACATCGAGAAGAAGTACAGAGAGAAGGTTTACGAGCTCCACGTGACCAAGGTGATAGACAAGGACATCAAGGATTACGCTGTCGCTTTGGAAAAATGCCTCATGGAGTTCCACAAGGAAAAGATGGAGAATATCAACCTTATTATTAGGTTTGTTCACACATTTATGATCAAACCCGCGTCGGCATCCACTGGTGTTGTAGACATCTATTATGGCACATCTTTCTTTTATCTGTTTGTCAATTAATCCCCTGACTTTGTTCCCTGTTCGGGGTCGGCCCTCCTGATACTGTTTCGACACCACTCTTGGCGATTTGGGTCATTTCAGGCGCTAAGTCTAGAGTCAGCGTGTCATTTTGAATGGTTCTTGTCCAGGTTTTCGGCTCTCTACCTCTTTTACAATACAATAATACTTTATTGCAAACCTGGTTACAAGAAATTGTTTCACAAGTAGACAATACACATAAAGCTTAAGGTATACAATCGGCGGTCTTATCGCATAGAGCAATCTCTTACAGACAACCTGGTTGTAAGGAATATTAAGAACATGTATAGAGGCGGTGTGCAAATACTTCTGGAAATAAAGTTATCTATTGTCCTTCTATAATGGAAAGAACTTGGCGGGTCATGTGGCTTTTCTATCTGTTTGTGTGTAAAAAAATAAACATACAAATGGTATATGGTTGTTATGTTTTGATCGAAGCTACCTTACCTCCATTAGTCGTGGCCCTCATGTCCTCACGACCTTCTCCTCCTCCATCCATGACCTTCGTTGATGTTCCGTCATCTTGTCCTTAAAAGCTACCTTATGAGTAATGAAAGATATTCTTTTTAGGGAATTGTGGAGAAAGATATACCGAGGCAATGACATCGACTACATAGAGATCAAGACTGAAGGAAGCGTTTCGACGGATTCAGACCGGCGCAAATATGATTACAGGTACTATTTATACTCCTTTTCTACTATTACTTCTTATTGAAGTGAAACTTCTTTATCGGCGTTGGAAAAAAAAATACCGTCACATTTTTCGGTTACGCGTCACATTTTTCCGTTACGCGCCATCTTTTGTTTCTTGCCCCTACCACGGTTGGTTCAGACGAAGAGTACTTTCACTTTCTCCAATGAAAATGAATTTAAAAAATTTAAAATTTAAATTTAATTTAATTAAAGAAGTTTCACTTCTTACGTGTGTACACTAGTACACGCACACATTTTATTAGTACTATTATTAGTTTTTGATTATCTTCGCCAGACGATCAAACTAAGATTTAGCAAAAAAATATTTTAAGTTGAAATTTGAAAAAAAACGATAATGGGTTGAAGGTGGTCTAGGTTTTGCTGTGAGTTCAGGGAGTAGTAACGTCCTCTTGTTTCGGATGCCGAGAGTCAGTTTGGGACGCTGGGTTATGTTATCTGGATACTCACTAGTGAACCGTAACCGGTAACGGGTCGCAAGTGAGTATCCGGCTTTAGTAGAAGTTTTTAAGAAATACAACTTAATGACACAGAACGGCGCCAGATCACTTATTACGAGATGAATTCTAGAAAACGCAAGACCTGAATGCGATCCGCCCAGATGCCGTATTGGCTTATTTACACTGGTGGCAATCACTATAAGCCGACCAAAATAAAAAGTTATAGACATATCATAACAGTTAAGATAATAGGCATCACTCAACTTAGTAGCATAACCCAACCGTGTATCATATTATGTGATTGTTTTCAGAGTGGTCCAATGCAAGAATGGTGTTGAGATCGACATGCGAGGCAGGTGCAGCGCGGGACAGAAAGTGCTGGCGTGTCTCATCATACGACTGGCGCTAGCCGAGACATTCAGCTCCAGGTTTGTTTCTATACCTTATTTTTTTACTACTTTAGCTGAGTCGTTTTACCCACTGAAAAGTAGCATATTCAAGCAGCTCGATCGTGCCGCAACCGCGCATTCGAATTTGAACCTTATTTTAAGAATAATAGAAGCTAATAGAGGCTAATTTTGTTTAAAAGCGGTGGTGGCCTCTGGGTCAATATATGTTCTATGTCTCTAAGAGTAACCAATTAACATACCTTCGCCAGAAAGAGCCAAATATATCAGCCTCATCTGCAGAGTTAAGATGCGTAAAACTACACAAGCTTTTATTACAAGTTTTAAAATAAAAAATAACTGATTTTCATAATGCTATTTTAAAACTACCGTGAGTGGTATCCATTATAAATACGAAACCGTGGTTGATACATATCTAAACGAATAATTTACGTGAGTACAGCCGTGTCGTATTTATAATTTCATATTGCTGTTTCAGATTCGGCATTCTGGCACTTGACGAGCCCACGACAAACTTGGACGAAGAGAACGTCAGGAGTCTGTGCGGCGCGCTCGGTGAAATAGTACAAGAGCGCATGAAACAAAAGAACTTCATGTTCATCATCATCACCCACGACAAGGAATTCATCGAGTCCCTCGGGAACATCGATAAAGTCTCACATTACTACGAAGTCTCCAGAAATGATGAAGGCAAATCCAGGATCAAGAGAGTCAAATTCCTTTAACTTATAAGTTTATATTTACTTTTTTATATTGTCAAGTTTTAAGTGTAACCATTCCCTGAATAGAGGCCGTTTGACTGAATTGGACTGAGTCATTATAACCTGACAAAAATTAAATGTTCTTTGAGACACAATGCTAAAGTTGCAACTTTGTCGCGTAACTCATGTTTAATACAAATATGAGTTACGACAGTAAAGAAACACCTTTTATCTTTACTTATCCATGTCTCCAAGAACATTTTAATTTTGTTGTCTTATATTGTCACCAACCCAAGTTAGCTCATATAGCCTCTCAGATTAAAATGTTTAATAGATAAGAAGGCTGTGCCTTACAGATTATTATTCATTTAAATCAACAATACATTACTATGAATGAGTAAGAGATAATAAATAATTCTTTTAAGTTGATTATATAATATGTTGTTTTATTCATAACTGATACAAACATAAATTAACATTTAATTAATTATCAATATTACCTAAGTTAGCATTGCATAAAGGGTGGCGCAGACTACAGCCGCGCTGCATAGGAAAACATAAATGTTCCTATATTAGCAGGACTACATGAATATTCATATTTTATACCCATATTTGTTATGCGTTGTGCAGCACGAGATGCTATAGTCTACGCTAGCCTTACTTAGCTCTAGCCCTTTCGTAGTAACTGCGTATATTATTTCCGTCTTAATCACAGATTTTCAGTATGTGTTATTTTCTTGTTATTCCACAGATAAATCTGTGAAATGGACTGTGCATAATTCTTAACCGATTCGTTGCGACGTCTAACTTTTAAATGTGGCGTCGAACAAAAATAACGTGACACTGTTCAGTGCCCAGCGCCATACGATTAGATGACACGCATGTGTCTTCTGGCATGCGGAAAAGAAAACAGTATTTTCAAAATTTGTAGTAATAATCAAGTAATTTCAAAAAAGTGATGGCACTGAAACGTGCCATACGCAACGAATCGGTTAATTGATATTTATTCCCGTAATACTGCTCAGTGGAGCACACAGTTCATTCTGATCAATATGCAAAATCTTTTTCTCCTGCAGAACACTCAATGTTACCCCTAATAATTCAGCTATTTGCGTCGAAGGGAACGATTGACAGAGGCACTTCGTTATATACGGAACTAAATCTTCCGTATAACACATGCAGAGCGACACAAAATTTTGCCTTTCAATATCTGTAAACGCCTGTTGCTCTCGATGATAAAACGCTACTAAAACTTGTACAGATTTTGAAAACGACTGCCTAAAAGTATCGTACACATCTTCGACGATATTCAAAGGCGCTGTGACTCTAAATGAATTGAGGACAGTGAGCATTCCATTGCAATACTCTGCTAAAGGATAATAATCCAGTAAATTTTCTGGTGGTCCAGTTGCACTTTCATTGATTGGTCGGGAAACGTTTTTGATACTTGGGACTTTGTAAGAGCGCATTTGGTTTTCGAAGTGATTGTCTGCTTTTTCTAAACCACTGTGGAATTGGACTAAGATGTTGTTTCGGTAGAGCGGTGTCAAAACGCATCGCATGTCGGCGCCGACTCTACCGAACGATAAACAGAGGTACATGCATTGGTTTAGAAGGGACTCGAAGCTTGCCTCATCTTCTTTTAGTAAATCTTCGTTCAGCATTTCACATAGGTCTGCAACCTAGAAAGAAATTTGTGATCAATTAGTTTTTAGAGTATCATGTTTGTAAGTCATTGGTATCACCGGCGCGTAAGTTGAACTAAAATGGCTGCCGTTCGCGTAACTTTGTTATAGCCCTCCTTCCATCGCACCTTATTTGAGGCGCAAAGTGATTATTACGCACCTATGTCACAGTTCAATATGTGCGCCGCGGACTACAATTATTAGTATAATAATTATTATTCAAAATATTTATTTGTGTCACCTTTAATTTTAGCCAACATGACAAAGCACTGGTTCCACTGAGCTCGTCATCTTTCGCCTTCGAGTCCTGGGAGTCTGACAGGAATATAGATTTGTGTTGAGTGAGCACATTAAATAAATGTATCCTGTGTAACTCTACCAGTCTTCTGAGTAATTTTTCTGAAGCTGAAACAAATAAAAAATAATAATTATGGAATAAAGAGTTAGCTAGTTTTTAGGAAGTTGCTGATACAATAAGTGATAAGGATTATTATGATTTAGTAAGTTGCTGCGTTGGTGTCTTGGTGTGCTCAAGTCATGCCATGATGTTACCTCGCCAACTCTGTACACGGCTTATTATTTGAACGACTACGCCGATATATATTGATAACTAGCTGCGCCCAGCGGTTTTACGCGCTGTACTAGCTATCTTAATACCAAATTCCAGCTCAATTGGTCCACCTATTTAGGCGTGAAAGAGTGACAAACATACATGCAGACATCCATACATTCTTGAAAACTATCATGTTTATAATATCAGTAAGATTATAAGAATCTGGGCAGCACACCATTTTTCTAGGTAGAGACATCTTTGTTGCACACATATCACATTATCATCTGTTGTCTCTTGCTAATGCCAATCTCTACGAACAGCATCCTCAAGTCAACATATAAACAAATTAACAACATTCTAAACAGAAAATAAATTCTCACATTCAGTATTCTTGGCATCTTCTAATGCTTTCTCGAACCAGGCATTTCTAGCTTTCAGGAAATGTAGGTGCAGTCCATCAGAGGAATTATTCTTTCCTCCAACATAATGGATGTTGTCTTCATCTTCAGTTGACTTGTACACTGTGTTTGCTCGCCGAAGGTATCCTAGAATCTGTTCAAATTGTTTATTAGAAAGGAAGAAACTTTTAGAGAATTGCAACTAATTACTAAAAGATAGGTTTTGCCAATGAGGATGATTTTAAGCAGGTGGAAGAAGTAAAGAAATACTAGTTGATATTGTTAGAAAAATAATCTATGTGTTATTATTGGGTCTAAGTTAAATTTCTCCCCAATAGGTCTTTTAGGTCAAGTCTTAGGTGTTAAGAAACATCCATGCATACATCTTTCATGCACCATTAGTATTTATATTAAGTAGCATTGAGTAACATCATCTACATCAGCATTAAGTAAACTTGAATTTATATATTTTTTATACAACGAAGTAAGAAGACGAGCAAGACGCTCTCCTGATGGTAAGAGATAACGCTGCCCATAATTAGTATAGTGCTACCCAGGATTTTACAAAGGAAAAATTCTGGGTGCACTGCGCCAACGCTTCTTACTTGAGAGTCATAAGGTGTTAAGACTCTTCAGCCCAGTAATTTCACTAGCTACAGTGCCCTCCCACCGAAGCACAGCAATGTTTGCACATCACTGCTCAGGTGGTAGGCGGTAGGGACTTGAGTTTATATTATAGGGCAGTTAGAGCAATTTGAAAAAAGTTGAATGATATAAAACTTTTTTTTTTTTTTTTTTTTAAGTGGCAAATGCCTTTATTGAGAAAAACAAACTAACAATACTACAGCTACTACAGCAGTAAAGAACACTTTTATTAACCACAGATCGGCCACAAGCCGATCTACAGAAAATCCAAGCGCTCCAAACCACTGTCAGTTGGCAGAGTGCCCAGAATGCTGGCAGCATTGCCACGTTGAATGGCAATATTTATACGTTGGGCCAAATATACCCCAGCATTTTGGTCACACGTCGCCTCGACCAAGCGCTCAGATAAATTTTGGAAAATGCGGTGAGCTCCCGGACCCCAAGGACCCAAAGTCTCTACCCCAAACGGCTCAAAAATGTAACCGCTATCGAGGTTAGCATATTTACGCCGCTTGAGCCGCTCAGCAGAAACTGCCGCCGCACCAGCCGCAATTTGAGTCTCTGGAAGATGTGAGGGCGCCAGTGTATCAACGCAAGTCGCGTCCCACACTAAC
The DNA here is from genome assembly GCA_947507615.1 of Hemithea aestivaria. NCBI lineage: Eukaryota > Metazoa > Arthropoda > Insecta > Lepidoptera > Geometridae > Hemithea > Hemithea aestivaria. The sequence goes on along the minus strand of OX382335.1, from coordinate 10,163,407 downwards.
GGCCGACCTAACTTCCAGGGAATCAAAGTCATACCGTCAGGTCTTTTACCATCGTCACGCATCAGACCATTCGGTTCGAGAATGGCTGCTACATTGGCGCTGGTAAAAGCCCGGCGAATGATGTCGTTGAGACTGGAGTGGCGGGAGATTCGGCCAGCGCTCCGAGAACATGAGAGACCATGGTGACCGAGTTCGTCGACTGCATTACCACACTGACAGCGGTGACCTACATAACATGCTGCACCCAGGCGCAAACAAACAGCTACACGAAAAGCAGATGAATCTAAAAGATTACCAGTATTAATGGAAGGGATGGCTTGCAACCAAAAACCAGATTCCCTAACAGAGACTGCTAGAAGTCGGGCACGGTCTGACGAGTTGGGACACGTTTGTATTAGACTATTCCGTGCCAACTCGCAGAGAGGCCCATCCCACAGTCTCTGTGAAGATGGTACTTTAGGTAAATCGGTATTGGGGCAAGCTGCAACCCAAGCATTTTTTGCCTCAGCTGAATTAGCTATAGCCAAAGATGATAATGCGGGGTCTCGCGAGGGAGCGAGTATTTTTTGAATGAGATTGTCCGAACTATGCACTGAGGACAAAAAAGCCGGGAGAGCGACACTAGAAATTTTACGGACCCCCAGGCCCCCAAACCTGATAGGTAAGGAGGCTTGAGATCAAGCCCTGTCATCCAAGCTCAAATATAAAACTTACTTGTAAACATTGTGGCAAAGGAAGGTCATATCTCAGCTGGTTGAAGAGATGATAAAGTGTCTCAAACCATAATGTCATTATCTCAGATGTTGTATTCTGCAATAAATAATTAGGGTACTATCAAATTTGATCGATCACCATTGGTCCATCTTATATTGGAACACGCCAACTTGACTTGTGCTTTGTGACTGCCCTGGTGTCAGGGCACCAGTGACAAAGATTCTTCAAAGAGAAAAATCTATAAAAATAACTGCCTCCTACGTACCTACATTATAGGCAACCTAGCCCATAAAAAACTCGCAAGCGACTTGACCGGGCCAGTACTCCATTTGAATTTTGGCTTTAATTTAAGGATAGCTAAGGAGTTAAAACTATCAAACGAAGCGTAGGACGTCTATCCACAAGGTGGACAGACGACCTTATAAAGGTCGCCGGAAGACGCTGGATGCAGGTCGCTTCCAACCGGTACATATGGAAGTCCAAAGGGGAGGCCTATGTTCAGCAGTGGACGTCCAATGGCTGAGATGATGATGAAGGAGTTAAATGATTTACCTGAACAAATGGAATGTCCGAATATCTCTTAGACAGGTTACGGACAAATGTGAAAATGTCCAGAGCACTCTCGTAATCCTCTGCATTGAGAGCTTCACGCATCAGAGATGGGAGTTCCAAGAGCTCTAGTAGTTTGTCACTTTGATTGCGGATTGAACTGTATCGACTGAAAACATAAAAATTGTTAATATTTGTAGAATACTTTTAAGGCAGAGAAAGTTAATGTTGCATGACAAAGAACAAAATCAGTTCAGCTTCAATTCTTTGTCTTTTAAATTACATTTTTTTTTCTATAGATATAAAATAAAATTAAAATTAAGCAAAATAGGTAAGCAAAACCTACTTTCTACAAATATTATTATTACTTCTAAAGGTTTATTACTTCTTCACAGAACAGCAAAACTGATTTAGTTAAAATTTGATTTGTAGATAGCTGACTCAGGGAAAACAGATTACAGGCTATTTTTAAGGTGATAAACCTACTCAGAATACCTAATAATAATAATAATTTTCTATAGTCCAGTATGAGTATGCTGAGCAAGATGAGTAGATGAGCAAGATGAGTAGATGAGCAAGATTATAGTTACCTTTTCTCTTTCACAATATTACCAGCAACCTGAGAGAATCTCTCACATTCCTGCATAAACGATGGTGTGGTCTCCAAAAAGTTTTCTAAGGATTCTTTCGATTTATCCAAGTCTTTTCTAATTGTGCGAGATATTTCAGCTGTCTCCACAAATGTTTTGTAATTTGTAAAAGCTAGCTCTTGGGTCTGTTCGGTGAGCTGCCGCATTTCTTCACTCAATCTTTCAGGCTCCTTTCGTATGAATTCCCAGTTTTGCGAACCCAACTTCTTGATATAGTCAGTAACATCAGAGAATGTTTCCACATTTTCTGTAAGCAGTAACGAGTATATATTAACGGTTATAGTAGAATTGACGGCTCAATTGAGGGTTTTACTGCAAAAATAATAACACAAATCCTGTGAATAAGTGATATTAATGTGAATTGTGGTGTACCTACCTATTGAAGAGTCAGGAAATAATAATTGACACAGCTCTTTTAATTCTTGAGACATTTTAACAACGTTTTTATTGTTGCTGTTCAATCAAACGAGTCTTAAAAAATATTTTTATCAGATTTTGCCATGTAAACACATTTTCATTGATACACTTTAGGGATGGGCAATTTAACAAATGTCAGAAAACAAAGCATCGATAATCGATATTATACGTGTTCTTCTAAAATTTGACATTATTAAGGTACGTCCACATTGTTATGACTTTTTTTAAACAAGTTTTTATTTTATTACCATCAAGCACTTTATTAATCGTCACGACTAATGAAACGAGCTCAAACTCGACGGGGTTGCATCGTTTAATTACGGAATTCTTTTAGTCACCTTCCAGCTCCATCATCAGACCTTGATTACTGTATATTTTTAAAATGCTCGTCAAGACGAATCAAGTGAGCCCAAACTCAATGGGGTTGCGTCGTTTAACTACGGAATTCCTATGGTCACCTTCCAGCTCCATCATCAGACCCTGGTTACTATATATTTTAAAAGTACTCGCCAAGACAAATCAAATGAGCCCAAACTCGATGGGGTTGCGTCGTTTAATTACGGAGTTCCTATAGCTACCTTCCAGGTCCATCATCAGATCAGCTTTATGTCATAATTATATTATATTATCATCCAATTTATACATGCATACAAAATTTCAGCTCAATCGGAAACCGGGAAGTGGATCAAACTACACATATTGTAATATTATTTCGATGTGAAGCCTACGGTGGTTGAAACGCGACTGAATGAATTTCGCGACAGAACGCTCTTCAAGACGCGGGACAAGTGTGATCACCTCGCGACACGACACACGGGACGGGACGGGATCTTATCAATGTGGACGTACCTTTATTCATCGTGTGGTATTATTTTAAATGTTGCTTGAGCTCAAAATTTTAATCTTCAATCTCATAATATTAATCCGTTTTCCATCGTTTGGTGGTTAACTTTCCACGAGACATTGTTAAAATTATTGTGGTAGCAGGCGCGGATCCAGACCATAATTTTGGGGGGGGTCAGCGGCAAGTTTTTTTTTCAAACCAAGAATATTTTTGGAATCTCGTTTCAGCGTAGTCTTGAAAATGCGCGTTTTGCTTGTTCCGAGAAGCAAGGAAACTAAATATTCTTATTTATAAAAGCGCGAGCAGCTCTCTGCTCGCGCTTTTATAAATAAGAATATTTTGTTAACTTGCCACTAGAAGCAAGCTAAACGCACATCATTCGTGCTGAGAAGTTTAAAATTTTCTCGGCGCTCGCAGCGAGCTGCTCGCGCTTTTATTAATATATAGTATCATTGCCACTCGATGCAAGTTTAACGCACGTCATACGTGCTGAAAAATTCAAAATTTTCTCAGCGCTCGCAGCGAGCTGCTCGCTCTTTTATAAATAAAAATATTTAGTTTCCTTGCCACTCGGACCAAGCTTAACGCACATCATTCGTGCTGAAAAATTTAACATTTTCTCGGCGCTCGCAGCGAGCTGCTCGCGCTTTTATAAATAAAAATATAAAGTTTCCTTGCCACTCGGAGCAAGCTTAACTAACGCACATCATTCGTGCTGAAAAATTCAACATTTTTTCGGCGCTCGCAGCGCGCTGCTCGCGCTTTTATAAATAAGAATATTTTGTTAACTTGCCACTAGAAGCAAGCTAAACGCACATCATTCGTGCTGAGAAATTTAAAATTTGCTCGGCGTTCGCAGCGAGCTGCTCGCGCTTTTATTAATATATAGTATCATTGCCACTCGATGCAAGTTTAACGCACGTCATACGTTCTGAAAAATTCAAAATTTTCTCAGCGCTCGCAGCGAGCTGCTCGCTCTTTTTAAAAATATTTAGTTTCCTTGCCACTCGGACCAAGCTTAACGCACATCATTCGTGCTGAAAAATTTAACATTTTCTCGGCGCTCGCAGCGAGCTGCTCGCGCTTTTATAAATAAAAATATATAGTTTCCTTGCCACTCGGAGCAAGCTTAACGCACATCATTCGTGCTGAAAAATTCAAAATTTTCTCGGCGCTCGCAGCGAGCTGCTCGCGCGTTTATAAATAAGAATATTTAGTTTCCTTGCCTCTCGGAGCAAGCTAACCACACGTCACACGTGCTGAAAAATTCAAAATTTTCTCGGTGCTTGCAGCTAGCTGCGCGCGTTCGATATATAAGAATATTTAGTTTCCTTACCACTTGGAACAAGCTAAACGCACATCATTCGTGGTGAAAATTTCAAAATTTTCTCGGCGCTCGCAGCTTTCTGCTCGCGCTTTTATTAATATATAGTTTCCTTGCCACTCGGTGCAAGCTTAACGCACGTCATTCACCGCACGTGTGACGTGCGTTTAGCTTGTTCCGAGAGGCAAGGAAACTAAATATTCTTATTTATAAAAGCGCGAGCAGCTCGCTGCGAGCGCCGAGAAAATTTTGAATTTTTCAGCACGAATGATGTGCGTTAAGCTTGCTCCAAGTGGCAAGGAAACTTTATATTTTTATTTATAAAAGCGCGAGCAGCTCGCTGCGAGCGCCGAGAAAATGTTAAATTTTTCAGCACGAATGATGTGCGTTAAGCTTGGTCCGAGTGGCAAGGAAACTAAATATTTTTAAAAAGAGCGAGCAGCTCGCTGCGAGCGCTGAGAAAATTTTGAATTTTTCAGCACGTATGACGTGCGTTAAACTTGCATCGAGTGGCAATGATACTATATATTAATAAAAGCGCGAGCAGCTCGCTGCGAGCGCCGAGCAAATTTTAAATTTCTCAGCACGAATGATGTGCGTTTAGCTTGCTTCTAGTGGCAAGTTAACAAAATATTCTTATTTATAAAAGCGCGAGCAGCGCGCTGCGAGCGCCGAGAAAATTTTGAATTTTTCAGCATGAATGATATGCGTGAAGCTTGCTCCAAGTGGCAAAGAAACTAAATATTCTTATTTTTAGAGCGCAAGCAGCTCGCTGCGAGCGCTGGGAAAATTTTGCATTTTTCAGCACGAATGATATGCGTGAAGCTTGCTCCAAGTGGCAAAGAAACTAAATATTCTTATTTTTAGAGCGCGAGCAACTCGCTGCGAGCGCTGGGAAAATTTTGGATTTTTCAGCACGTATGACGTGCATTTAGCTCGCTCCGAGAGGCAAGGAAACTAAGTATTCTTATTTATAAAAGCGCGAGCAGATCGCTCGAAATGAAAGATACTGTACAGTTTGCTACGAGAACCTACGGATAATTCGTAGGCGATGACCGAAAAAAATAGGACCTTAGTAAAAAAAATATTAAAACAGCGAAACAATTTTATGATTTTGTACGTAAAGCTTGCAGCTAAGAGAAAATTTCCTTATTCCAACTATGAAAGTAGCGTAAAGGTGCAGACTGTGGTTACTACAAAAAGTGTGTGTGTTTAGCTCGCTCTAAACAGTTAGAAAGTTCAAAAAGCTTGCTGCGAGCGCTGCGAAAAAATTATAATCTTGACTATGAAATATGCGCAAAATTCTTAACTCTACAATGTTTCTGGGGGGGGGCCTTGGCCCCCTGCCCCCCCCCACCCCTCCCTATATCCGCCTATGCTATTGCACGTTCACAATCCACGAAATAACGAATTAAAGGTGTTGCATTCCCGATTTTATTAAACACACAACAAGTGTTTTAAGTTTTATCCAAACAAAGCATTTACTTTCGTAGTAAAAATCATATTATGTTAAAAGAAAATATTAACATATTTTATACATATTATAGTATACAGACACGAATATTACGATACAATATTATCGATACGATACTAAATTTAGTAATTTGCATCCTTTTGTTGCGCTCCCGGTAGAAATGACATTGACTTACAAATTTTTGGCTGATGGCTGTCACTTAAAGATCTTCCTCTAGTCTATGGTTTTTGACACGCCATTCAAAATGTGGAACATTTTTGTAGAATACTTAGCATAATGTATCAATCTATCTCTTTTACGTTATTAAGGTTTGAGAGAGATAAAATGACTGATCAATGCTACATTTTTTTGAACTACGCAGTCACAGCGTCTTTTTCAGCCTCGTTGTCTATGGAATTAACTAAGATGAAAATTGGAAATGGATGATAGCCATTTGCTCAGTGATCTAATTTTTGGGAAATATACTCATTTGGGCATTAATTTCGTCGTAAAAATAGTTTGAACTTAATTGGTAAGTTATTATTTTGGTATAACCTCCAAAATTATAGTTACAACTTTGGTTATATTTTTGTTTTCATTGGTGATGAACTATCGCTAAGTTCTATGATTGCGTCATGTAAACGTATAGATATGTTAAACATCTTTAGTAAATGCGTTACCAGCTTTGTCCTGGGTCAAATTCGCGTTTTTTCCTTATTTCTTTTCCTATAAATAATGTTTTAACTATACCGAGTTAACCTTTTCTTTTGACAGGGATAACCTAAGCGTTTTTTTTCCTTTTGATTTCCTGACACCATTTTTGTTCCGATGCACCATTTTATCGTTACCATTATCGTCTCTTTTTGAAGAGCATTGTGCTAAAATTGTTTCCTATACAAGTAAAAGGCTAATGAATAAGTGATAAGTGTTTTCAGGAAGAGTTAAAAATAAGGTTATGTTGATGTTTTGATCATAGATTATAGGGCTGTCAAAGATACCTTGTTCCTTGTTAATATTTTCTCTTGCATCTATTGATTTTAGTGCATAAATCAGCATCTGAGTTTAATTGTTCAACAAGTAATACAATAGAGAGGTATCAAGCCTATAGTACAATGAGTAGGAGAATAATTAATTAGTATTAGAAGTGTATAGTCCTTGTAAATATTCATTCAATGTACCAAAACTTCCCTTAACATTATAGCTCAATCCAGGGACAATGCTGTAGGGGATGTAGGTTAACATTTATATAGGTATGTATGTCAAATTTCACCTCAGTATAACAAAGGAATAGATTTGTTGAACTTTAAAAGTTGTTAGTCCAAGTGTTAATATTTTTCACTTCAGTCAAAAACAGAGGTTGATATTATAAAGGTGAAAGTTTGTATGTGAGTGTGTATGTTCATAGGCGGATCCAGGATTTGGTTCTGGGGGGGCCAAGGTGCAGACGGGGAAAAATATAATAATTTTGACTACGAAAAGTGTGTGTTTAGCTCGCTCTGAGCAGTTTAAAAGTTCAAACACCCTTAATAACATGTGCCGAGAAAAAAATTATAATCTTTACCATGAAATATGTGCAAAATTCGTAACTCTGCAATGATTCTGGGGGGGGGGGCCTTGGCATCGGTTCACAAAACACGATGTTTGTGTTTGTCACTGCCTACCTTACTATATTATAAAAAAATTCAGCATAGTTCAGCTGCTAGATGAAAACAAAGCCGCTTGACTTACCTTTGCATTTATAATATTATTAAGATAAGATAGTACTACTTTCTAATTAAGTATGGTTGCTACCCTACCTAGAAGTAGTAGGCTATGAGATGGCAGGTTAAAGCCCCCCAGGCATTGGTATTGGTATTGGTATGCGGGCTGTTTTCCACAATTAGGCCTCGTGGGTTGCCGACGATTTGGAGAGCGACCTCGGGGATCCGAGGTGTTGCACCCTGTATTGAGCCACTTCTGTGCATTCAAGAATGACATGAGCCGCTGTCTCTTCCTCCTCCAGGCATGCTCTGCAAAGAGAAGCCCCCAGGCGCTGAGTGATGATGTATAACACATTTTTCGTGGGATAATAAATAAAGGATAGTTGGAAGTAGTATAGTAGGATGGTAGGAAGTAGGATAGAGGGAAGTTGGACACTAGGAAGTAGGATATATGGAAGTTGGATAGTACAAAGTAAGGTACTATACTATGTTTCAAAAACAAAGATAATTTTTAGCTAATTTGCAGGGTTTAAAGGATCAATATCTTAATAAATTGCATATATATATATCGGATATTTTTCATAATATATCTGATATATATCATAAGATATATCGGATATAACAGTTTATGTGAATATATCTATGATATTTTCATAGATATACAACCTTCGAACCCCGCAAAAATTATCTTTGTTTTTGAAACGAAGTATAGTTGGAAGGAAGTGGGATGGCAGGAAGTAGGATAAGCAGGATGGCCTTAACTTGTGGCTACCATCTGTCATCATCATTTACCTTGGAATGTTTTTATTAATTTGTAGTTTTTTTTTTCAGATTTCACCAATGGAGATCAAATAAGACAGATCATGGATGGGGACAGAGAGTTCAACCTCCATTGGGGGGGAGAAGTGGTGGTAAAGGTTAGCTTTGTACGTTTTACTACTCTTACTTACATACAAACATTGATCTTTCTTTTCCTTAACTGAGATTTAAAATAATCTTCATATGACAAAAGGCATGTTCGCTGAAATGCAAGTTGATGGAATCCATGCCATTATGCGTAAGCGGAGTGCATTAATGCTTAAGAGACTTCGTGGTGGAACCAATAGCATCCTGAATGTGCTGGCAGATAGGTGGGACTCCCACTTTTTTGCCCACTGGATGCAGTTGCATACTGCTTTAACATAGTAGGCTGAAATGTGCTAAATGCCTTACTTCCTTATTTATTTTTAATGGTGATACTACTAACCTTAGGCTAAGATTTAATTGTAAGTACTAACACATCTATGGACCATAAAATAGTCTGAAATAAATTTTTTTTATTTTTTTTTATTTTAAAAGAATTTAAATTTTAAAAAGTAAAATATTTTAACACATTGACTGCGGAAAACAATTGCTGTGTTCTGAGGTCGGAATGCGAGTGCTGAACAAGTAAAAAAACACAAAGGCTGTGGTTTTTCAAAGGTTTTTTCCATACAAAATTAATTTCAGGAACCTGAATAAGTTCTATAAAAAGCCGCCAAAGTGTTAAAAAAGTTAAAATTATTTAAATGCTCTGAAATACCCTATTTTGTTAACCTAATAATGAAACAAAGTGATAACTTGAGTTTTTATTTCAGCATGATCCAGATAATGTAGTTCATGAGGAGGTGTATCAAAGTGTGCTTGATAATGTTCACAATACATCATTTGGGAACATGGTAAATATAAAATACTAGCGTATGCTCGCGGCTTTGCCCGTGTGCCAAAATCCTTAGCGGAAATCTACGTCGTAAACCTATCTGTATTCCGAATTTCAACTAAATCCGCTCAGTGGTTTGGGCTGTGCGTTGATAGATCAGTCAGTCAATCAGCTGTGTAAATTGCAATAAAGATTATAACAATTCGTTAAGATTACTGCTTGATGGAAGAATAACTGGCAAAGGTGTCCACACCCTGGCAAATTATCGCCAGGTGAATAGGTGTGGTATTAAAAATAAAAAAAATGGTTGAGAAGACGTCATTTTTGGTGGAAATTACATTCTTGTGACTAATCATGAACAAGAGGAATTATAAGGAAAGTACTTTCATTGGATTTCAAAGAAAATGTAAAGACGTTTTGGGTAAAGGGAGGAAGATAGGTGGAGAAAACGTTGCGTTTTGTGTACTGATGCTATCATAAAAAAAAAGTTGTACCTACTAAAAATCCGTTGGTGCCAAAGTGCTAAACAATACTTATTTGTTTCAGTCAGAAGCAATAATAGACAACACGGACCAAATGGCGGCAGAGAACCTGATGTTCCTAGCACAGGATGTGGTGGGGTACACCGCTGAGCTAGCAGAGGATCCCAATGTTGAATGTGTCACAGAAGAGGTCATCACTGATGACTGGGTCATGCCTGCAGGACAAGAAAGGTCAGTTTGCTGGAGATTCACGAGCTTAAACTTTTTTTAACCCTTAAACTCCCGAGCGGCTCAATCGGGCCGCAACCACCCCAAATTAAAGCCTAAATTCAGGCTTTAATTTGAAAAGAATGCAAGAAACTAATTCCATCCACCCCCGCTAAAAATAATTTAAGCGCTAGTAGATGAGGAGTTAATGATAATGAGTGACAAAACAAGAATATCAAGTTGTCACTTTCCTGTCCCCCTGAATCCAAGCGGTTGACCTCATGCTACAGTTGAAAGGGACAGAAACAAAATACTTCTGAAGGTAATAAAGGTCTAATTTGTATGTCAGTATGACCCAGTTCATTACAAAGTGAAGTGGGTCAAACAATAAAACTGAGATTCTGAGCAGGACAACAAAATGTACCTCTAAGCATGTCACTCTTGTGAATAATGTGTATAATGTACATTTCACTTACTCAAAAAGTGAGACTGACATATTTTCAGTTTTATTTGATGCATTTTGTAAGCCATATTGATAGACATTTTCCTCAACAAAATCTGCATATGTCACATCTTTTGTTTCTCATTTAATTCACAGACTCACGTGCTATTGTCATATGAAAATCTTTGCTAAAATTAATTTTAATTCATACAGGGTGGAAGTGCCATTAGAACATTTAACAAATCCCGTGCAAGATGTTCTAGAGGAAAACGATGTTGATGTGCCACTGCCTACAGATCAAGTGAGTATGCTTCACTCAACCTTTAATGCTATGTTATATACTGAATCGAGCATTGCCGAGGTGAATATGCTAAATTAGATACCTAAATGGGAGTTTATGTACTTCCCAGGTAGGAGGGATTTACCCTGCCTGCTTGACTGGCAGTATGTCTTTAATAACAGACACTGCAACATCAATGGTATTGCCAACGTTTATAGGTGACGATAATGTCTCATATCAGGCGGGCCATCTGCTTGTCTGTCATTGTATAACATAAATATTTAACTTTACATTGCCCTTAACCACAATGTCGCTTTAGCTTTAACGATGATGCAACTGTAGATAACAGCAGACTTTTAAACCGGGCTAAATTCCTCTGACTAAAAACGCTCATTGGCTAACTTCATGACTAAAAAGATGCTTTGAATATAATGTCTGCGATCCCAGGACGAGTACACGGCGATGCGTCCGTGGCCGTGTGACTTTTGCTCGCGTCGGTTCCGCAAGAAGGCGGCGCTGATGAACCACATGGTGGCGCACCAGAGCGACCGGCCGCACGCCTGCAACCTGTGCGGCGTGCGTTACGTACGCAAGTGTGACCTCATCAACCATCTCAAGGTCCACGCCTACGTACCCGACGATGCGGACTCGCATGATATCGGTGAGGCTGGTTCAATATGTAACAATATGTCCTAATGTTCAACCTGTGCGGCGTGCGTTACGTACGCAAGTGTGACCTCATCAACCATCTCAAGGTCCACGCCTACGTACCCGACGATGCGGACTCGCATGATATCGGTGAGGCTGGTTCAATATGTAACAATATGTCCTAATGTTCAACCTGTGCGGCGTGCGTTACGTACGCAAGTGTGACCTCATCAACCATCTCAAGGTCCACGCCTACGTACCCGACGATGCGGACTCGCATGATATCGGTGAGGCTGGTTCAATATGTAACAATATGTCCTAATGTTCAACCTGTGCGGCGTGCGTTACGTACGCAAGTGTGACCTCATCAACCATCTCAAGGTCCACGCCTACGTACCCGACGATGCGGACTCGCATGATATCGGTGAGGCTGGTTCAATATGTAACAATATGTCCTAATGTTCAACCTGTGCGGCGTGCGTTACGTACGCAAGTGTGACCTCATCAACCATCTCAAGGTCCACGCCTACGTACCCGACGATGCGGACTCGCATGATATCGGTGAGGCTGGTTCAATATGTAACAATATGTCCTAATGTTCAACCTGTGCGGCGTGCGTTACGTACGCAAGTGTGACCTCATCAACCATCTCAAGGTCCACGCCTACGTACCCGACGATGCGGACTCGCATGATATCGGTGAGGCTGGTTCAATATGTAACAATATGTCCTAATGTTCAACCTGTGCGGCGTGCGTTACGTACGCAAGTGTGACCTCATCAACCATCTCAAGGTCCACGCCTACGTACCCGACGATGCGGACTCGCATGATATCGGTGAGGCTGGTTCAATATGTAACAATATGTCCTAATGTTCAACCTGTGCGGCGTGCGTTACGTACGCAAGTGTGACCTCATCAACCATCTCAAGGTCCACGCCTACGTACCCGACGATGCGGACTCGCATGATATCGGTGAGGCTGGTTCAATATGTAACAATATGTCCTAATGTTCAACCTGTGCGGCGTGCGTTACGTACGCAAGTGTGACCTCATCAACCATCTCAAGGTCCACGCCTACGTACCCGACGATGCGGACTCGCATGATATCGGTGAGGCTGGTTCAATATGTAACAATATGTCCTAATGTTCAACCTGTGCGGCGTGCGTTACGTACGCAAGTGTGACCTCATCAACCATCTCAAGGTCCACGCCTACGTACCCGACGATGCGGACTCGCATGATATCGGTGAGGCTGGTTCAATATGTAACAATATGTCCTAATGTTCAACCTGTGCGGCGTGCGTTACGTACGCAAGTGTGACCTCATCAACCATCTCAAGGTCCACGCCTACGTACCCGACGATGCGGACTCGCATGATATCGGTGAGGCTGGTTCAATATGTAACAATATGTCCTAATGTTCAACCTGTGCGGCGTGCGTTACGTACGCAAGTGTGACCTCATCAACCATCTCAAGGTCCACGCCTACGTACCCGACGATGCGGACTCGCATGATATCGGTGAGGCTGGTTCAATATGTAACAATATGTCCTAATGTTCAACCTGTGCGGCGTGCGTTACGTACGCAAGTGTGACCTCATCAACCATCTCAAGGTCCACGCCTACGTACCCGACGATGCGGACTCGCATGATATCGGTGAGGCTGGTTCAATATGTAACAATATGTCCTAATGTTCAACCTGTGCGGCGTGCGTTACGTACGCAAGTGTGACCTCATCAACCATCTCAAGGTCCACGCCTACGTACCCGACGATGCGGACTCGCATGATATCGGTGAGACTGACTCAATATGTAACAATATGTCCTAATGTTCAACCTAGAATAGAATAGAACTTTATTCACGGCTATAAAACACAGAAAACAAAAAAAAAACCTCAACCAACCAAACCAAACCTGTGCGGCGTGCGTTACGTACGCAAGTGCGACCTCATCAACCATCTCAAGGTGTGATGAGTAAAAATTCATGGTAAATAAAATAATAGCACAAGCTTGTGAAAAGCAATCAATGGACTCAGTCTCTCAATCTACCCCGTATCTGAAGTGACTTAGGGTCCAGTGAGTACTGTCAAACTCGTGTAAATTTCTACCGTTCTTATCAACTCTTGGTGTGGAATTGTTGTATAAGCACGTACATTTGTTTCAGAAGAAATGCTAGAGAAGAGCCAAATCGTGAGACCAAAGAAAAAACGCGGCCGACGGAAAAAGATTCCGGAACCAGAAGAGGTATTATATTTTAGACTCCATTTTCAATTAATTTTTCATGATTATAATAATATGATGATATCAATATGTATTATTATCATATATGTAAAGTATTACCGGGGGTAGACAGTAGACATCCTTTGCAGGTAGTCGACTAGGTGGGTACCTTAGGGTGTCCCGTCGATGTATGGGGAAAAATTTTTTTGGAGCTACGCTAACGCAATAGGTGTCGAAAGTTGCGAAATTAAACACATATTATGAATAATCTAAAAAATATGATTTTTTTTGCCATCTTGAGGGCTCTACCTCGCTTTGAAGTTTAGAGAATTGCCGATTTTTATGGCCCTGATCTGTATATTTAAAATTAAGTCAAAATCTATGTTTAAAGATTTTTTTTAAAATTAAAATGTATAAAATAAACTACAAATAATCAAACTGCATAAAGCAAAGCCCATTATAAATTTATTATCATTGGGAATTTTAACTTGATTTTGTGTCAAAAAATTATAATTTTTGCTCCAGATTACAACTTGGTCCAAAAAAAATACCGCTGGAATTACTGTTGTTATATTTTGTCAGGAATTAAATATCAGCTAAATATACATATACACAGATAGTGTATGTTTCAGTAACTCAATTTTGCCCAGATGTTTATTTAATCATGGTTTAAAGGCCGTCAATAGAAAGATGACGCAGAACCGACGATGCTCTAGCTTAGTACTCATTCCTTATAATAATTTAGATATTTTCTCTAGCAAAGAAGTTTATATTGAGTGTTTTAAGTATACTTCTTTCAATTTCTCACTCCTTTTCAAAAGGCCAGATCCTGAAAGTAGTCCCTATTGATACATAACCTATTGACGAGAAGGTTTCTTGAGAGCGTTTCTTATGACAACTAATAACATTTTTTTCAGGTTAAAATTGAGAGTTACTAATCACAATAATAAATGTAATGATTAGTCGTCTTGTTGTCTTTATAAACTGTATTTTGCTTGATAACAAACCAAATCCGAGGCATATAGGACGTATACTTGAACCACGTACTTGACAAGCAATTGTCAATATTTTGTTAGATTAAGAGTACGATTAGCAGAAGATAACCATCTCGTGGGCACTTATTTCCATATTGACGACCATATAGGATCTGAAGTACAACATCAAGGCAAAAAATAAATAATGAAAACACTAAATAAGGCATACGAAGCACCCTATTGTAAAGATTTCCTCATATTGTGGTCGAAACGGAAAAATCATAAGCAATCGCATATATTCCTTAATTTTATGGGTCTGAAATGTAGTAATATCATACCCACTTAAATTTTACGTGGTTCTTCAATAAATAAAATACAATTAATGAAGTCATTTTTAGTTTGTAGCCGATCATGGAATTTTAGTTTTGGTCACAATACAGCACATGTAGTTTAACTTCGTCTCGAGCTTTATATAACCAAAAAGTCGTTTACACTGCAAAAAATGCTATATTTCTTCTAATAATACAATATAGTCATTAATACATATGACAAAAAAATATTTAGTTGTGTAAATAAAGGCCCAAGTGTCAATGAAAGGAAGTACCCAAAACAAGTTGAAATTTGAGGGTACTTGCGGATTTTTTCAGAACTAAAACACGAATTTTATGAAGATTAATTTGCTTTCAAATTATAATATCGGATATCTACTATATCTAAAACTAGAAAAATAATGATATTTTATTGTTTCAATATAAGGAAAAAATTATGAAAAAATGAAAAAAAATTAAAACTTTTACGATCGGTAGAGCCCTGAAAATAATTTTTCAATGTAAAAAAAAATATATTTTCTTAATCTGCGTAAAATTACGCAACTTTCGAGAGGTGTTGCGTTTTCAAAATCAAAGAAATACTTTTACGGGACACCCTAGGGTACCTCACTGTATTAAATTTATAATGCGCAGCATTTTCTCTTACCATCAGAGAGCCCCTTGCTAGTGTTCTTCTTTCCATTAAAAAATATCCCTGGACAATGACCAATTGATTACCTTTGCCTGCTTACTTCAGCGATTGCTGGATACTGTTTTCAGTTTAACGTCAGTTTACCAGTGATCACTAGACTTTTCGTTCAGTCTTAAACTCCTTAAACTGTTACATTATCCCACTCTGTTCTATTCAACTCTTCTCCAGCTAGTACCTACTGCGGCGCGGGGGGAGGTCAACCCCGTCACACGCAGATAGGTAGATAGGTAGTAGCTGTGGGTGTGTGAATAAAAAAACAGCTCTTTTAATCACAGCTTTAATGTCCTTAAACAGTTACACAGCCGCACACGCAATTCCGCACTTTGGTAGGTACAAATAGCACTGGGTCACTGGCCTGAACACTGGGACACTCGCGGCGGCACGACGCGGTAGGCGTCGGCTCCTTCCTCGTCCCCCAACAGCCTCAGCGACTGCCCGTAGGTAGCAACAGCAGCGCTGAGTAGATCGCAGCCGGTCCAGCCAGAGTCTAGGCTGAATGTAGTTGATGCTCGGGCAAGGTGGTAGAAGGCCGAAGAAGTTAGCCCGTAGAGTCAAGCTGTAGAAGCTACCCCGAAGAATCTAGTCGTAGAATCCTGGAACGGATACAGGTATCCGAGTGTGAGGATAGTTTCAAATAAGCTGCCTGCCAAACTTCATCGCTAACGGTCGCGCAGCGTTAGTCCGCGATCCGAGTGATTTGAATACCAGCCGTTAGCCGCGGTGAAAAGCTAGGCAGAGCAGCATGAAGATGTTACAAAGGTTCTATAGTGCGTGGGAAGCTAATAGGTGATAGTAAAGCACAATAAAAACTCACCCTAGAGGGATTCCGTAAGGTTTTAGTACTTGTGACGTTAGATAGACCGGCCGCACGTATGCTTCGTAAGGGAGCGTGCGGCTCGGACCGCAGCTGGTCGCGTAATGCCGGTCGGTTGCCGCCCCGCCCCTCGCCTGCGCTCGCGCCGGCTTTTGGGGTCCCGTGGCGTTTTATTCAGTTATTAGAAAACCCTTGCATATTAATATTTTTATGAAATTAATTTATATGTTAGTTTTATGAAATTGTAAATAGTTATTTTTGGCTTTATTAATTTTTAGTTTTATTATTGGTATAGTAGTTAGGTAGTTAATTGTGTTAAATTGAGATTAATTTGTCGTAGAACGGAATATAGGTTAGTGTTCCGTCTAATATTACTAAATTTAAGTAACGTGCTAGACGCAACGTTACAGTACCATGTCAGCTTCCTAACGGAAGCTACAGTAGTTGTAAATAAATAGGCGAGTCGTTTTCACGTACAGAACTCGTGGGAGAACATGCGGTCGGCGCGCACGCAGCAATGTAATAACAACAGTTTACCAGTGATCCTAGACTTATCGTTCAGTCTTGAACTCCCCAAACTGTTACATTATCCCACTCATTATTCTCCTATCTATAGTACCGTGTCAGCTTCCCAAAGGGAGCTACAGTAGTTGTAAATAAAGAGGCGAGTCGTTTTCACGTGCAGGACTCGTGGGAGAACATGCGGTCGGCGCGCACGCAGCAGTGGTCGCGGCGGCCGGCGCGGCCCGAGCGGCCGGAGCCCCCGCGCCCTGTGGAGCCGCCGCCCGAGCCGCCACGCGAGCCCTCGCCCCCGCCGGTGGTTACAGACCCTTCTAGACCTTTCGTCTGCAAGCATTGCGGCATTGGATTTGCTAGGGAGAAGGCTCTGCAGTCGCATTCGAGGGTGAGTTGTTCTGTTTTTTATCATGTTCAAACTGTGTTCGTAGCAAGCGCCAATCGCATAAGGTTAATGATAAATAATGGGGCTCACAGAAAGTAAATTCAAAAGTAGTGTTAAAGATATTATATTATTATGAGTTAAGATAGTTAGTCAATACATGGAAGATAAAGATGCCTGGAAATTTCAGCTGGCTTAAACAAACAATAAATTACTAAACCGAGGTACACATTGCTAATGTAATAAAAAAATCCCTGTGAGTTTCTTGCTCATTCTCCTCATGGAAGTGCTTTCGATAGTCTTAACAATAGAAAACCAAATAATTGTGAAATTGACTCTGTTTTGGTCCTTCGAGCCGGATCAAAGAGATTGGTTGGCGTTTGAATGTTTATAATGATTGTTTGTCTGATACATTGGTGTATGGTGTAGGTGCACGGCGGCGAGTCCCCCATAGAGTGCGGCACGTGCGGCGAGCTGTGCTGGTCGCGGGCCGCGTTAGAGGCGCACTCCGCCTCCAAGCATCCGCACCTCGCGCCCGCGCTGCACCACTCCGGGACCGAATCACCTTCTGGTAATACTTTGCAACCTCCTACGTCACGTGATCACAAGTCACGTGACCCCCGCCAGCTTCACCACCCGCCACTTTCATTGCGCCTTCCGATCCTATTTCCGGTTACCTTGAGGGCTTGTAGATAGTAGAGTTAAAGAGTGGTGAGGGCACATACTCATAGTCACAAATTTTCGTAGAATATACGTTGAACACAAATCGCAGCAAATGAGCTCCCAAACCACCAATGTACTGAATTATCAACCACTCTGTATATATTTTAGGAAACATAACATGTTTTATTGGTCTATAGGCCTTCGGTTAGGGAATTCGATGGTGTGCATAACTCTAGTCGATTTTTGGGTTGACTCCCTTTAGATCATCTAGATGTGTGATTATGTATGTATCTTACAGCAAAATGTAGTTTGCTCGAGTCGTTTGAAATCGTTGGATGTAGACCTGTAGACGGTAACCAACCGCGCTTTATAATACATCAGCAGCACTGACAACAGTATGTACCCATGTTCGGTCACAGAAAATTTAGATATTTGAATGCAATGCATTGAGTCAGACATTGGGGCAGGGACATGAAGCGAATTTGAAGGCATTTTTACTGGATGAAACCTTTTGTAACCTACTCGTGTTATTTCAGATGAAGACATGGAGTACCGCCTGTCGCCGGAGTCCCGCGGCAGCGGCGGCGTGAGCGAACGCGTGTTTGATTCAGGGCGCGGGCCGGAGCTGTTCTGCTCCGACTGCGGCGTGGCCTTCCAGCGCGCCGACCTGCTGCGGAGGCACGTCGCCGCCGCACACACGTGAGTCTCGCTCACTGTACATGTATAGCTCTGTCTCCCTTCCGAGCGCGTGTTCAGTCGGGGCGCGGGCCGGAGCTGTTCTGCTCCGACTGCGGCGTG
This sequence comes from Hemithea aestivaria, assembly GCA_947507615.1. Classification (NCBI taxonomy): domain Eukaryota; kingdom Metazoa; phylum Arthropoda; class Insecta; order Lepidoptera; family Geometridae; genus Hemithea; species Hemithea aestivaria. The sequence goes on along the minus strand of OX382335.1, from coordinate 10,144,632 downwards.
GCCTTCCAGCGCGCCGACCTGCGCGCCTGCAACAGATTCAAACATTTTTTATGAATTAACGCACACTAAAGCGGTATGTGGGAGCCCCTCTGAAGATTGGTAAAGTGAGGTACTCGTGCGTCACATCGTAGGTCTATTTGTGCGGCGACAAATACCCCCGTACACATTGCCTTGACCAATTTTACGGGGGCTAAAGATGCATACCGTCCTGTGGTCGTAGCCAAATGAAGCTCACTAATGCGTTAATATTGGTACACAGATACAAGGTGTCGTGGAGCGCGAGCGAGCACGCGTGCGAGGTGTGCGGCGAGCGCTGCGAGGACGCGCTGCAGCTGCTCGCGCACGCCGAGCTCCACGCCGACACGCACTCGCACGCACACAGGTACACACACACACGTACATACACGCACACACAGATAGGTGCCTTCATGCAGGTACGTACATGCGCGCACACAGGCACGTACACACAGAGGTACATAATATACGAATAACGAATACATAAACGTACTTGCACGTACATAGGTACATACATACACACATGAACGTACTCACATAAGTATGTTCACACACAGGTACGTACACACACGCACAGAGGAACGTACACATACATGTACACAGATTTATATACGATACGAACTACGAACACATTAACGCACTGCACGTACACAGGCACGTATACGAACCCGAAGACGTACTCACACGCACATACTTCCACTCATCCTAATTATATAAATTAGTGTACACAACTGAACCCGGCAAATCAATGTTCACAATGAGGTATGGGTTTTTGTTACTATACCTTATCCACTCACACGTCCGCGCTTGAATCGCTTCGCGCGCTCACTACTGATACCTACTAAACGTCTATTTTCTAGCAAACTTTTAAACCATTTTCAATGAAAAAAAAAAACATTATATAGTTAAAACTATAAAGAAATAAAATATCGAAAAATTTTTACTCAAATATTAACACAGAGCATATAAAAAAATGCGGACTTGGCAATATGTGTTAATATTCGGTATTTTTTTGGTTTAAACACTTTTTAAAAAATACCTCTCAATATTTCTTATTTTTACCATGCATATTATTAAACTAGAATATATAAGCTTTGATTTGATACTAAAATATAATGACTTGAAAAGTAAAATTTAGCACAATAAATCAAAACAAACCACCCATTATTGTATAAATCTTCAGCGCCTAGAACAAAATACTGAGAATGGAAATATTAAATCAATAAATTAAAACTATTTTAGTTTATATTTTTTAATTTTAGATATACGTAACTATTCATGTTGAACTGTTTTTCTAAATTTACGTTGTTTTTTAATAAAATAATAGCGGATTGAAATTAATCATGGAAAAATATTACGAAACGCGGAAAACGAGACAAAGATCTTACATGTCGACTTTAAGACATGTAAAATTGTTCTAATTTTATTTTTTTCCTTACAAAATGTACTAATTTCGAAAGATAGTATCATGAGGATCATAACAATAAATAATTTAAAAAAAATAAAGTGATTTATAAACATTTTAAAAGCAGATTTCACTGGCACACATGAAAACTTCGAAACCTTAATTTAAAAAAATATTTTTTTTAATTTTACCAAGAACTTGACTTCAGATTTAATGATCACAGATTAAAAATATTTATTACGAAGCCATTTACAATCAAATTTACGCATATTTTTAGCATTTTCATAGATAAAAACATGTTTTAAAGAAGCAAGTCCTTAGGACCGCTATAGCGGTCGGGACGTTTGAGTGGTTATAGTTTTTTACTATACCTACAATAAGTCTAATTGTCTAACTGTCAATAACTTATATATGTAGATTATCGTGAGTAATTTTACACAAAGTTTTTGTTGCAGATCGAAGAAATTGGCAAGAGGACGCAATAACACATCGACGTCAAATAGTTCTCGTCAATTCCCGTGCAGAGAGTGTGGTACGTATGAAGAATGCATACATCGCAATAACACGAATGTGGTACGATCCTGACACACCTCTTTCGCTTCCTCAACTTTCATCACATTCTTCTTACACGTACGCCGGTTCTTGGTACTCTTGACCTGGCCTTTCCTTTGAACGACATTTATTTTTTCAAAGAAAGTACGCGTAGTTCGACCAATAGGGATGTTGACACATGTTACGAATTCATATAAACTTATGTTTTTCACGTAAAAGACAGTATTTAAAAACCTATAATCACATTTTAAGGATCTATTTACAAGCCAAAATTGAATAAAATCAATTTTAATTTTAATAATTTTTACTTATTGTTACGCGAATACGAACGCCAATCAGAGCGCGTGACGTCACACCACTGGCACGCACCGCACCGCTGACTTACGCTTCCTATGAAATGTTCCTGATTTCGACACATTTTAATTATTCATAACTTAAAAACCACTGAACCGATTTTGATGCAACTTATACTGTGCCCTAAGTTGGTCCGAATTTAAGCAAAAAAAGTCAATAACCAAAATGGATCTTATATTTTCAGAGAGACATTTTAGTTATTTGACTTTATTTTTGGTTTAAGTATGGACCAACTAAGGGCACAGTATGAGTTGCATCAAAATCGGTTCAGTGGTTTTTAAGTTAGGAATAATTAAAATGTGTCGAAATCAGGAACATTGCTTAGGAAACGTAAGTCCAGCCAGTGATGTGTCGTCACGCGCTGTCAGATGAAAGTTCGGAACGTTTTAACCGGAATTCAAAAAAACATTTTTATTTACGTATTTTTAAATTGAAATTTCATATATTTTTGCATAAAAATATGATATTCGTGTATAAAATGGGTCTATCTATCATATAAAAGCAATTCCAAAAATTAGTCAACATCCCTATTGCGGCTTTCCACTTGCCTTATTTATCTTTCGTCAATCGCCTTTCATCCATTCTCTCTACATGTTCGAATTTTCTATTTATTCTTTTCTCTATTTCAGAGAAAGGGATGCTTTTTACAAGCTTTTATTTACTTTCACCTGTCTGTTGTCTGTCTGTCGGTCTGTCTGTCTGTCTGTCTGTCTGTATGTAATCAAATCTTGCAAGTTAAATTTGACCTACTTCCCGGTGTCCGATTGAGCTGAAATTTTGCATGCATGCATAAATCGGATGACAATGCAATATTATTAGGACATGGAGCTGATCTGATGATGGAGCGGGAAGGTGGCGATAGGAACTCCGTAATTAAAAGACGTAACTCCATCGAGTTTGGGCTCATTTGATTCGTCTTGACGAGTACTTTATGGTAATAATAATAAAAGCTTATTTTAAAAAGTTATTTTTTAAATTTCACTTGTTTATGTTCAGAGTGCACATGATTAATGGTTCTCAAGAATGTTTAGTAATCCTTTATCTAAATGCAAATTTATAAAATGTAGAGTATAATTATGATGTGTATATTTGCAGGCAAAGTGTTTGGATCTCGCAGCTCGCAGCAGATCCACATCCGCATCCACACGGGCGAGCGGCCCTACGCCTGCCGCTTCTGTTGGAAGGCATTCGCTGATGGAGGCACGCTCAGGAAACACGAACGGATACATACCGGTATGTGGTACTAGCGTTATTAGTTAAAAATGTATTAAGAGCGTATATATCGAATGTCACTCTCTCGCTCGCATTATTTGACACATTTTGTAATATAAATTCATATAATAAACTTTTTGAAAATTCTTGAAGAGGGTCGCTGCACAAAATTATTACACGCTAACTTACCCGTTTTATCCGTGTTATTATTCTTCTTCTTGGTCGTACCCTCATGACTGAGGGACGTGATCATGGTGCCTCATCGGCTTTGACACCACTTCCTTCCATCTATGCCGGTCCTGCGCCATTTGGATTGACGCTTGTAGTTGCGTGTGTTATTATAGCCTATGTGTTATTTCAGGGTCTAAGCTAGCTCTATACCAATCAGCTCAATCGCTCCACCCGTTTAGGCATGAAGGAGTAACAAACATACACACACTCACAAACTTTCGCATTTATAATACTAGCTGCGCTCAGCGATTTTACCCGAAGTATTGAAGCCTATGTGTTATTCCAGGGTCTAAGTTATCTCTATGCCAAATTTCAGCTCAATCGGTCCAACCTTTTAGGCGTGAAAGAGTAACAAACACACATCCAGACATCCATTCTTACAAACATTCACGTTTATAATATTAGTAAGATTGAGTGTTAGTTATGTGGTTACACGAAACTTTGCTGGTGCAGCTCTGACATGTGTTTTGCCTTTACACAAGTCGTCAGAGGAAAAATAATTCAGGTGTTCCATTAATGTAGCCCAGAGAAACCCACCTTCTCTTTCATGGCATCTACCAAATCTGGAAAAAATTTAAGATGCCCGCAGCCTAGCGCTTAGACGGACTGAACTATACCATTCGTATTTTGATATGTGTGCAGGAGAGAAGCCGTACGCGTGCGCGGTGTGCCCGCGAGCGTTCAACCAGCGCGTCGTGCTGCGCGAGCACGTGCGCTCGCACCACTCCGGACCCGACCGCGCTAACGGTCAATATTACTATACATTTACAACTACAGCAGGGCTATGATGCGCACGTCGACATAATGTCGCCTGAAATATGCTTTAATGTGAATAATACTCTATGTGGCTGTCATAAAGTCGAGATTTATGCACCAGTGAAATGATTTTGTCGTTAAAACTCCTATGTCAAAATGATCTCACTGGTGTGTAATTCTCGACTTTATGACAGCCACATAGAGTATTATTCACATGAAAGCAAATTTCACGTGACATTATGTCGACGTGCGCATCATAGCCCTGCATGTGTATGCAAAATGTCACCGGACCTTTATTGCCACATTGCGGCATGCAAATCTTTACAAAACTTTTTTACATCAACTAATTATAATTAAAAAAATAAATGTCAATACATGATATGGATTACATTATACAGATTATTTTACTAAATCTGAGATAGAATAATAAAAGTTCTCTCAAGGCCATGACCTAAGTTTCTGAGGGAATCTGCTGGTAAAAACAATGGTTTGAACATTAAGAGCGCTTAGTCCGCGAGACACTCGCTCGCACTATTTGATACATTTTGAAATATGAATTCATATAATTAACTTTTTGAAAATTCCTCAAGGGGGACGCTGAATAATATTATTGCACACATTAATATTCTTGTCTATATTATATTTGTTTATAGGTGGTCCACTATATTGTTGCGTGGTGTGCGGGCGCACATTGCAGTCGAGCGCCGAGCTGGCCTCGCATCTCATACAGCACTGCGACGCTAACACCGCCATGAAGAGGCAACCACAGGTATCGTACTCCTTTCTTAGTTAAGGACTTATTTTTGAGCATCATCGGGCTAAATTAGGAATAGATTAGAAACTTCTTAGTGATTGAGCAAAAATTGCGATAGTGTTTGTGATTTGATTATAATAAATCTAGCAACAATGGTTACAATATTTTATAGGCTCGTGGACAGTTGGCTCCTCGGACTGACTGACTATGGTTAGTTTTATTTTCTGTTCAATAGCCCTATATATATAATATAATAGTATCAATAGCCTATAGCCCCTTTGACTTGAGAATCAAATATCTTTTCAATAGTGGTCGGTTACACAAGTGATGAAGTGATCTAAGTTAAGACACCTTTATTTTATTTTTTGATTATGAATAAAAGTAGGTATCTCTTACTAATTATATTTTTATAGAGTATAAAATAATAGATAATATAAAATCATATATATAAAGCTAGGTTAAGGATGTGCGGTTTACTAGCCAATATAATATTATGATGCAATACTTGGACACATAATTATCGCTGAATCACATAATGTAATTAACTTACAGACTGGTCCCCGCAAATACAAGCGACGACGGAAAATGAAGAGCTCCGTGTCGCCAGTGCGGCGCGAGTGGCGCTCCCCCTCATCATCACCGCCGCGGCCCTCGCCCTCCCCTCCGCCCGAGCCCGAGCCCGAGCCCGAGCCCGAGCCCACACGCACTCGCAGGCGACGCCGTGTCGTGCCACAGGCCAGGATCACTAAGCAGGTAATGTATTACATTAGCTTCTTTATGAAGGCAGATGAAGAGCTCAGTGTCGGCAGTGCGGCGTGAGTGGTGCTCTCCTTCCTCGCCGCCGCCCGAGCTTGAACCCACACGCACTCGCAGGCGACGTCGTCTCGTGCCACAGGCCAGGATCACTAAGCAGATAATGTATCGCTTTAGCTCCTTTGTGAAGGAAGATGCCAATTTGCCCCCTAAGCTAAAAGCCCAAGCTAACGCTATAAAATGTGTTGATGCAATACATTAACACATTGACTGCGGAAAACACAGCAGTGTTTTTGAGGTCAGAAGGCGAGTGCTCAAAAACAAATGTTGTGTTTTGTCAAAGGGATTGTTCTAAAAAACGCCGCCGCAGCCAATGTGTATATTTGTACGCGTCGCCCAGAAATCTGAAACTCTGAGATTTCTGTTGTAAGAGTTGTAATCCTGTCTGTTATGAGGATTGTGATCCTTGCTTAGTCCAAGATACTAGTCTATTATAGGTTTCCTTTCGTTTTAGTCTGTCCATCAATACTGTCAAAATATTAAATAAACTAGAGTTCTTATCTAAATTCATACATTAAAAGAAAAGTCAGGGTTATTTTCGGGCTCATCCTTCACATTATTACTATCAATTTCAAAATTAGACTCACATATTGCTCTTACAGCTGTATATTATGTAGATGAATTCATATTTTGTTCTCTTATCCCTCCTTAAATGTACATAACTAACTTGACTTGTATTATATCCACAGATGAGACCGCGTCGTCCGCCGCGGCATCCGGCCGACGACTTACGCGCCATCGGTCCTCACTCGCCGTCGCCAAAACGCGAGGCTATCTCACCATCGCCTAAACGTGAGGTTATCTCACCATCGCCCAAACGCGAGGTTATTTCTCCACCGCCAGACGAAGGCGGGCCCTACAAGTGTGAAATGTGTTCCATGGAGTTTCCGCGACGCGATGCATTATTGTTACACGTGCCTGTACATATATGACGCACGGTTCGACGGAAAGCTAAGAAACATTGACTATAGTGAAAGTGTTTAACATGAATCACTTTTGAGTGGATACAGTTATTGAAACTCTACAGTAGTAGCAGTAGTAGACTGAGACACAAGAAACGTCAATGAATGATCTGTAGGTGTGTTCATCTTGTGGCTACAGTTATTGCAAGAAAATCTGCAGCAGTTTTAGATCAGACAAGAAGGGTTTGTGCATATTTTGCCAACTACACCAGCATAGTAAAATAATTATAGCAAGTGGGCCGACTGGCGATATTTAGGAAAATAAATAACTGAACATCGCTCGGAGCATAGGGTTGACATTTAAACTTTCTTTGTTATTGAAATCATTTTTTATCATTAGTCCGGTCAATTTAGACCAAAAAATGAGAGTGAAGTTACATAAAGTCCCAACAAGCTGAATTTTTGTAAAGTTGTTCAAAACATAATTATAAACAATGTCTAGAAGTTCCCCATCATTCCCCTGTAAGGAAAAAAAATAATTCAAGGTCAAAGGTAAAAAAATGAGTATTTCGCGATTTTCAGCATAACGGTAAGTTTTATCATAAAAATATCTTAGACAAAATTGTAGATCATAAAATTGTCTACAAAAAATTAGGCTCGAACTATGTCTAAACCAAATTGTAGCTTAATGGGGTCATTAGTTACTGATTTCGTATTCAAACATTGACCTCCTTTATCCCGCCTTAGAGGTTGATTTTTGGAATAAAAAGTATCCCATATCATTTTTTAGGACTTGGTCTACCTTTGTACCAAATTTCAGCTCAATAGGGCCAGCGGTTCTAAATTTACCATACAAACTTTGACCCCCCCCTTACCCCCTCTTTAAAGTTAAATTGTGTCATAAAAACTATTCAATGTTCCTCAACACAATCCCTACAATCGTTTTACAAAATTTCAGCTCAATCGGGTAAACGGTTACGGATTTGCATACAAACGTTTTTCGGGAATAATTCCTTTTCCTGAGGGAATTTCAAAAAATCGCTTCTTATTGCACGATGAAATCTTCCAAGGAATACGCTGTCCAAATTTCAGCTCAATCCGTCCGGCCGTTTGGGCTGTGCGTTGATAGCACGAAAGTGTACGAACGATTTTATATAAGAGATTACAACTTTTTGAATCGTTATATCTCAAAAACGGTGGCTCGTAGAAAAAAAAGTATTAAATATTTTTTTGTAGACAATTTTATGATCTACAATTTTGTCTAAGATGTTTTTATGATAAAACTTACCGTTTTGCTGAAAATCGCGAAAAACTCATTGTTTTGACCTTTGACCTTGAATTAAATTTTTTCCTTACAGGGGAATGATGGGGAACTTCTAGACATTGTTTATAATTATGTTTTGAACAACTTCACAGAAATTCAGCTTGTTGGGACTTTATGTAACTTCGAATGTCTAAATTGACTGGACTACATTGCAATCTGTAAAGACAATTTGCGACAGGGTGCGTCTATGAATGTCGGATACCGAGGGAGATTGATATTTGCGTAGGCGTCGCGTATACGTAACAAAGGTATGTTTGGTGTTGGCTTACTTGCTTTAATTTTACTATGCCGATAGTCTCTGCTATGTATAAAGTGTTTAAACGGAAAGAGGAACAGTGATTATGAAATTAGTGAAACAGAGTGAGTGAATTAATTTGGAAAGTGCCTGTGTATAAAAATTAAAGCTCTATACGAGATGTGAGAGAAGAACTATTGAAAATTTGAAGGCACAACTTAAACTGAAATGTTCTCAACTGTATGGCGCAAGGCAAAAGGCTGATAGTAGATTCTACCGAGGCAGAGGAGACTGCAATGCACTCACCTCTCCAGTTGTGAGCCACAGGTACAACAGAAGTAGGCATCTAGGATGAAGTTATGCTCCCAGATCAGATACAACCAATCACACCCTTGAAAATCTGGAAGTACTTGGAAGCTATGGGTTAGGGAAGAATATTTAAATTTCATGTATTATAAGCATCTCAATAGATCAGTAATAATTTAAACGGCACTTAGCCCCTTGAACTAATGCATCTTTAATAATAATAAGACAACAGAAATAGTGACTAATGTGTGTGTGAAATTAGTAAATAAACCATAGACTTAAAAATAACTGGATCATATACTTGAAAATGAATTACTGTGTAAAGAAACTTCTAGATGAGATCCTCGATAGATGAGTTCTGAATGCACAATCACTTGTAACTATATTCCAATAGGTCTAAGGTGCACACTTTGTATGTGATTGAAATAATTCTTCCCCATTAGCAACCCTTTTAGCCTGAATGTTCAACTCAATACTAACCTAATTTGTTTCCAAGCCTTGAAATATTTTCATTGTTTCTTATGACATCACATTATGTACTTACAAGATGAGGTTTACACCTGTGCAGGTATGATGCGCACGTCGACATAATCTTGCGTGAAATTTGATTTAATGTGAATAATACTTTACATGGATGGCACAAAGTCGAATATTACACGCCAGTGAGATCATTTTGTCGCAAAACTCGTATGTCAAAATGATCTCATCTCACTGGCGTGTAAAATTCGACTTTATGACAGCCACATAGAGTTTTATTCACATTAAATAAAATTTCACGCGAGATTATGTCGACGTGCGCATCATAAATCATAGCCCTGCAGATTTTAAGTTATGCCTGCCAGTAACAGTCTCAGTGCCAGCTTGGCATTATATGAAGGGGGATAGGATTGTGTTATTAAACTATTCAGTTATAAAAAATAATGTGTAGCTTTCAAATCTTAATATAATGTATTTAGTTATTGGAGAACTCTAAAGCCAAATATCTACTTTAATCTTGTGTGAAAATTAATAGTAAAGAATACAATAATAGACACCATAATACATCTTTTTCCTTGTTGTATGTTTCAGAAACTGAGTAGGTGTGTTAGACAATGTCTAATAATAATAGTAACCATCAATTTAGAATGAACATCCATAGCCTGGTCCAATTGGTTTCCATTAATCAGCAATAGTCCTGTCACTTGGCGGAGACTGTCTTTGAGCCCATTTTCTATGGATGGACTCACAGACAGACTCCAATAAGTGTCACCCATTACATTTATATTAAAAGCTCAAAAGGGCCTCTGCGCGTTGGGCTTTTTTGTCTCCGTGCAAGCCTATAAAAAGGCCCGGGCTTAGCCCGTGTTTAAGAGCGACATAATAATAATATTACTTATTACCTCTAGAGGTAAATTATTGTTGTATTTCTCTTATTGACTGATTAATCGGTTAAATGTAAATCTATTCTTACGCTAGTGTATAATAAATGTACATAAATGTGTGTATATAAATTATATTTGTGACGATTTTATCATTTTTATGTTTATAGTACAAAATACTTGTGTTTTGGGGGTTTTTGACATTTTACTTGTTCTGATCTTGTGATCATGGTTGAATCGTGCCATGTTGATGTTGGAATATGATCACCATTAAAATATTGCTGATTGTATATAATATAATAGGTTACTTAATATGTATGGTTTTCGCAATATCTATGGATATTTATGCTTATATAAGGTATATATTAATTTTGCATTTGGTACATTGTGTCTGTTGTCTGTATACTACTGCCTGAAATAAATGAGTTTTACTATTATTATATATTACTAGCTGCGCCCAGCGGTTTTACCCGCTGTAATATAGCCTATGTGTTATTCCTGAGTCTAAGCTTTCTTTATACCAAATTCCAGCTCAATCGAACCACCAATTTAGGGCTTGTTCACGTGTACCCGCGGGCGCGGGCGCGGGCGCGGGCGCGGGCGCGGGCGCGGGCGCAGGCGCGGGCGCGAAATGTCAAACATATGACGTGCTATGAAGGTGTTCACGTACAACGCACGTGCGGTGTGAGCAAAGTCTGTCGCGCCCGCGCCCGCGCCCGCGCCCGCGTGTTATAGCGTGAACAAGCACTTAGGCGTGTAAGAGTAACAAACATTCATACATCCAATCCATGTTTTAGCAACATAAATTGCTGGCCTGGTTTTACTTTCTATTCGTATATAATGCAAAAAGTTGAAGTGCGGCTACACCTAGATTTAGCCTGTTAAACTTAGGAGTAGCCGACCGCAGTCGGTTAAAGTTAGGTGTAGAAGATTTATTTTCGGCCTCACGCGTTTTAAACGTGAGACAAGTTTGTTATGAACTTGTTTGATTGTTTTTCTTTGGACTTTAGCCGTAACATATTATATGTATATGTGTAGTTTTCAAACAAGTACTTAAATGGTTCTGCTGAAATTCTTATCAACTCTTTTAACCACAGACTTCAATGGTTGATGTAAATCAGACTAGTTTCATGTTTTTACGAGTATGAAGTACTGTACTTGTGGTACATAATAATGGCTTGTTTTTTAATTTTATTTGAATTATTAACTTGTTTTTATTGTTATGTATCGATATTATATTTGCGGGTTAACTTTTAACCAAAAACTGTTTTTAAATAGTAAAGACAAATAATAATCGCATACTTATTATAGATTATGTATGTATTCTTTTCTTTTATAAACTGTCATTGCTTTTAAACAAGATTCTTTATAATTGGTGCTAATGAATTGAATAAAAATTATATTGTTTTTGGGAACCATTTTGTGAGTTATATCGCGTAATATTATAATAATTGTCGTGCAATACATTCCCCAAAATGCATGGTAGTAGATTTAAATCAATGTTGAACTGTTCTGAAACTTGGAATCTTCGCACATGACGCTTAGCGGGTAGTATTATAGACGTATATATGTACTCACTTTAAATTAAAAGTGCTTCTTCCCTGGATACACATTCTAAAACATATATTTTTCCTTGCTTGACAACCAAGCTTAATAGCGATCTCTTCTTCTCTTAGCGATCGCTAATGCGATAAGACCGCCAATTGTAACACTGTTCAATTTCAAATGTTTTTTATGCTGTATATTGTTCGTAATTTTTTGTGTACAATAAGTGTTATCTATCTATACTTGCAAGGCGAAAAATTTACCAAAAAGAGTTAGCTCAAGCATATAATAATTCAAGATACAGTTCGCCCATTCATGGCGTTTACAAACCCGAAGTTATACCTCGCGCGCGATTTGATATCTCGAGATGCTTGTGTGATTTCTCACAGTGACAGCGTGTAAACATTCACATACACACGTGTAGTTGTTATCTGCGACTTTTTCTTTTCTATCCATTAATTTTATTATAGGGAATGAGCCCTGTAGTGACCCAAATGCGACTACGATACGATCACGAGCGTGTACGAAGGACCTTATTGTTTTTATATGTCTGTACTGTAATTGATAGTAAATAATAATCAAAATGAAGAGTTAAATTGTAAAACATTTAGTATTATATAATATGTGTAATGTACATCACTGTCAATTTATAGAATAAATGAGGACTTGGTGTTTAAACTTATGTATTTCATTAATTAGTTGGTGAGTGGATAAATATGATTCTTCTGTTCGCAAAATTCCTTCCAACTTCCAACCAACCAGGAGGTTGTCTGTAAGAGAATGTTTTATGCGATAATACCGCCGATTGCTTTTAAGTTTGTTTTGTTATTATAATAACTTTTGTTTGTGTCTTGGTATGCAATAAAGGACATAGGCCTCCCCCGTGGCACCCCACTCAACTCGGTCCTCTGTCTTTCTCCTCCAACCGTCCAACCATGCGTGGCGTGCCATGGGGGTGGCCTATGTCCAACAGTGGAGGAACACAGGCTGATGATGATGATGATGATGATGATGCAATAAAGTATATGATTGGCAAACCAGATCTAAGAAAAAAAAAATTGCGTACAATTTGATAAATTGTACATTTCGGGAAAGTGTGCACTTTGGAAAAGTGTACTTTTTGGGAAAATGCGCATTTCGGGAAAGTGTGTTTTCTGAGCCAAATAAAAATCTATTTCAAATATACATAAGATTTATTTTAACAAAGGCACAATATTTATGATAACTATCATCACAGTGAACATAAAAACCTATTTTAAAAATACTTACAAGCAGAACAAATCAACATGCTAAAACACTAAATAATATCACAACTGATTTGTATAATCATTATTATAATTGGATTCTATCCAAAATACCTATCTTATACAATAAATTCGTCATCATTACAGATATAATTTTTTTACCATTAAAAGTACATTTTGAGGGTAGGTACAAAATTTTATTAATATATAAGTGAAAATACTTCCAAATACTGAGTTAAGTTCTAAAATGGGTAAGCTCACTTTCATACGTCGAGCGTGTGCTGAATCTTGTACTACCTTGTTTACAGACATATCATAATATCAAATTATAGCACCTATGAGAGTCCGACCGGATGTAATTCGGAAACGCGCGGTGGGAAAAGACTGCGCTAATTCGTATGTGTGAAAGCGCACTAAATATAATAATTATGTTTTTAATGTAACTTTGTCAAAAATGTTGTGTAAAAAAGAAATACTGGTAAACTAAATCCACTACATAAGAAGATCAAGTTCATTTTAATTTCATCCTCTCTTTTTGAATAAAAACAGTCTGTTGTAAAAGTTTTGTGGAGACGGGATGGACACAATTCAAAGTTTAGGAGTGTTTAGTCAAGAGTCAGGACTTAAATGGACATTGTACAAGATTCGAACAAGTTAAAAGGATCAAGATTGTATGGATGTATTAAATGGTGTTGCCAGTCGTACAAAGGTAAATTCAACAATTAATATTATAAATATTAAGTACACTAGTGCTAATAAAATATAAGTAATGGTAATTTTAGTTCTGCAGTTGAGACTCGATTGTGCTCTATGATCTACGCTGTTGTGACCTTTTTCTTAGGCGCTTTACAGACTCAGCAGCTATTGCAGCAACTGGGTCTGGCAACTTTCGCAACTATCCGGCTAGGAGCTGTTTCATTGTTCTATGACCACTGCCGAACACAGGCGCATCTTGCGAATTTAAGTGCTTGTTCACGCTATAACACGCGGGCGCGGGCGCGGGCGCGACTGACTTTGCTCACACCGCACGTGCGTTGTACGTGAACACCTTCATAGCACGTCATATGTTTGATATTTCGCGCCCGCGCGTTCACGTGAACAAGCCCTAAGGCGTGTTCGATTTACATAGCTATTGCATTAAAATAATACTACTTATATGAAAAAGATAGTTGCCACGAAATTGCCAGTGCTAATTGGAACAATAGTTGTACTGGCTGCTAAGCGCCTAAAAATCTCAAGAAAGTCAGTTTTCAGTTTTCTTTCTTCAGTCAGTAGGACCACCTATGACAAGGTATAGTCTTAGATCTAAAAGCCAGCGGTGCTGCCGACGCGTCGGCGGTCGGTCTTGGGGATGAGGTAGCCTTCGGAATCTCGTGCCGTAGCGACGATGGCCGCGAACCCTGCCGTCGGACCTAGCTCCGTGATCGCGTGACCTTTACTCTTCAGGACTTCCAATACTGACTGTGGAGAGAACAGAAAAATAAGTTTAAGCTTCGTTGAGCATACGCGCGTGACGTGATTTAGCGGAATTTGCTCGCTTTCTTAGTCTTCTATATACGTATAGCCGGCTTAGTATACTGAGCCGACAATTCAATTCAATTTTCAATTCATTTATTCAAAAACAATATTACATTGTATGTGAAATTAAAAACAAAAATAATAATAAAATAAGAAATTACATTAAATAAATTACACAATAAAAATTATATGTGATTAAAGTAGATACCTACACAATTAAAATAAAAATAATTAAAAAACAAATGTCAACAATTAAAATCATTCAAATTATTACATGTCATATATTCATTTACATCATAAAAACACCCCTTCATCAAAATATTTTGCAGTCTAGTTTTAAAAACCTTATAATCTAGTATTCCTTTTAATTCGGTAGGCAGCACGTTATACAGTTTAACAGCCTGATAGCGAGACGTATGCCTAGAGATATTCAGCTTTGGAAATAATTCAGTCGCCAGATCTTTGCGTCTCGTATCAAGTCTATTCCCTCTGCTCCAGACTTTCATATTTACTGGGATGTTTTACGACGTCCAGAACCGTAACTAGAATATACAGGCTGGGAGCCGTGAGTATTTCAAGTTTTTTAAAATGTTCTCGGCAGGACTCCCAGGGCGGGATTATAGATGTGAGGCCGGTATATAACCAATCTTACCTATCGGTTAGTTACCAAAAAACCCATTTAATACCCAAAAACACCGTAAAACACCATTTAAAACCTTTGGAATTAAAAAACATTTTTTTGTAATTATAACTACATTTCTTGATTTTTTCGAGACGCAATAGGTGTCTTATGTCCATATTAGCTGCCCCCAGCGGTTTTACCCGCTGTTCTATATAATATTATAGTCTATGTGTTCTAAGCTATCTCTATACGAAATTTCAGCTCAATCAGTCCATCAAGAGCAGAGATTACCTAATGTATTTATAAAAACAAAGGAGTAATAAGTTTAAAAGCTCCTTCTTTGAAAAAAATAATATTATCATAAAGAAAATTATAAAACCCTTTAATAAAAACAATCTATTATTACTCCTACTCTTTCAGACAAATCAAATGAACCCAAACTCGTTTGAGCTGCGTCAGCAAGTGGCAAGGTGCAAAAATATTATAATGTTTGCTACGAGAAGTGTGAGTTGAGCTCGCTCTGAACAGTTAAAAAATTCCAATATCCTTAATAACATAAGAGCGAGAAGCTTGCTGAGACTGCAAAAAAAAATTGCAAAATTCATAACTCTAATGTCAAATAAAAGCTTGTAATAATTTAATTCGATTACTAACCAATCTAACAAAATTCACACACTCACATTCTCACCTAAACTACACGCACACAAACGAAAAAGATTTGATTACAGATAGACAGACAACAGATCCAACACCTATCAGTTGTCTGTCAAATAAAAGCTTGTAATAATTTAATTCGGTTTCTAACTAACAATAAAATAATAATGAAATTCACACACATAAAAATAAAAATTCACACATTCTCACCTCGCACACACACAAACGTTAAAAATTTGATTAAAGATAGACAACAGACCTTTCACCTGTCTGTTGTCTGTCAAATAAAAGCTTGTTATAATTTTGTTCGATTTCTAACTAACAATTTTTTTCAATATACTACGAAGTAAGAAGACGAGCAAGACGCTCTCCTGATGGTAAGAGATAACGCTGCCCATTATTAATACAGTGCTACTCAGTATTTTACAAACGTACGATTCTGGGTGCACTGCGCCAACGCTTCTTACTTGAGAGTCATAAGATGATAAGACTCCTCAGCCCAGTAATTTCATTAGCTACAGTGCCCTTCTACCGAAGCACAGTAATGTTTGCACATCACTGCTCAGGCGGTAGAATAACCGGCACTGTTGGGGTACCCACCTAGTCGACCTCCTGCAAAGGAAGTTTACCCCGGTAAAAGTAATAATAATATTCACACACTCACCAAAGCTACACGCACACACACAAACGTTTAAGATTTGATTACAGATAGACAGACAACAGACCATTCACCTGTCTGTTGTCAGTCAAATAAAAGCTTGTTATAATTTAATTCGGTTTGTAACTTAACCAATCTAACCAAATTCACACATTCGCAATCTACCTATACTACGTACACTCACACACATACATAAAGAGCAGTGCGGGCCCGCACAATACGGCAACGTCGCATGACTAGGGCGGATCCAGGATTGGGCCCTGGGGGGGAAGGTGCAAAAATATTATTATAACGTTAACTACAAAATGTGTGAGTTTTGCTCGCTCTGAACAGTTAAAAAGTTCATACATTCTTAAAAGAAATATGCAAAATCCGTAACTAAAATAAAAGCATGTAATAATTTAATTCAATTTCTAACTAACGATAAAATAATAATAATAATATTCACACACTCTCACCTCAACTACACACACATACATAAAAGATATGATTACAGATAGACAGACAACAGACCCTTCACCTGTCTGTAGTTAACATTATAATAATATTTTGCACATTCCCCACAGGGCCCAATCCTGGATCCGCCCTTGTCTTAAGTGCGACGTTGCCGCTTGGTGCGGCACCGGCACTGCTCTTTATGTATGTGTGTGAGTGTACGTAGTATAGGAGAATTGCGAATGAGTGCATTTGGTTAGATTGGTTAAGTTACAAACCGAATTAAATTATAACAAGCTATTATTTGACAGAACAGACAGGTGAAGGGTCTGTTGTCTGTCTATCTGTAATCAAATCTTTTACGTATGTGTGTGTAGTTGACGTGAGTGTGTTAATATTATTATTATTTTATTGTTAGTTAGAAATTGAATTACATTATTACTAGCTTTAATTTTAGTTACGGATTTTGCATATTTCTTTTAAGAATGTATGAACTTTTTAACTGTTCAGAGCGAGCAAAACTCACACATTTTGTAGTTAACGTTATAATAATATTTTTGCACCTTCCCCCCCAGGGCCCAATCCTGGATCCGCCCTAGTCGTGCGACGTTGCCGTATTGTGCGGGCCCGCACTGCTCTTTATGTATGTGTGTGAGTGTACGTAGTATAGGTAGATTGCGAATGTGTGAATTTTGTTAGATTGGTTAAGTTACAAACCGAATTAAATTATAACAAGCTTTTATTTGACTGACAACAGACAGGTGAATGGTCTGTTGTCTGTCTATCTGTAATCAAATCTTAAACGTTTGTGTGTGTGCGTGTAGCTTTGGTGAGTGTGTGAATATTATTATTACTTTTACCGGGGTAAACTTCCTTTGCAGGAGGTCGACTAGGTGGGTACCCCAACAGTGCCGGTTATTCTACCGCCTGAGCAGTGATGTGCAAACATTACTGTGCTTCGGTAGAAGGGCACTGTAGCTAATGAAATTACTGGGCTGAGGAGTCTTATCATCTTATGACTCTCAAGTAAGAAGCGTTGGCGCAGTGCACCCAGAATCGTACGTTTGTAAAATACTGAGTAGCACTGTACTAATAATGGGCAGCGTTATCTCTTACCAACAGGAGAGCGTCTTGCTCGTCTTCTTACTTCGTAGTATACAATTCTTTTTTTATTGTTAGTAAGAAATCGAACTAAATTATAACAAGCTTTTATTTGACAGACAACAGACAGGTGAAAGGTCTGTTGTCTATCTATTTGTAATCATATCTTTTACGTATGTGTGTGTAGTTGACGTGAGTGTGTGAATATTATTATTATTTTATCGTTAGTTAGAAATTGAATTAAATTATTACAAGCTTTTATTTGACAGACAACAGACAGGTGAAAGGTCTGTTGTCTATCTATTTGTAATCATATCTTTTACGTATGTGTGTGTAGTTGACGTGAGTGTGTGAATATTATTATTATTTTATTGTTAGTTAGAAATTGAATTAAATTATTACTAGCTTTAATTTGAGTTACGAATTTTGCATATATCTTTTAAGAATATTTGAATTTTTTAACTGTTCAGAGCGAGCAAAACTCACACATTTTGTAGTTAACGTTATAATAATATTTTTGCACCTTCCCCCCCAGGGCCCAATCCTGGATCCGCCCTAGTCGTGCGACGTTGCCGTATTGTGCGACGTCTGCACTGCTCTTTATGTATGTGTGTGAGTGTACGTAGTATAGGTAGATTCCGAGTGTGTATGTAATGCGACGTTGCCGTATTGTGCGGGCTCGCACTGCTCTTTATGTATGTGTGTGAGTGTACGTAGTATAGGTAGATTGCGAATGTGTGAATTTGGTTAGATTGGTTAAGTTACAAACCGAATTAAATTATAACAAGCTTTTATTTGACTGACAACAGACAGGTGAATGGTCTGTTGTCTGTCTATCTGTAATCAAATCTTAAACGTTTGTATGTGTGCGTGTAGCTTTGGTGAGTGTGTGAATATTATTATTACTTTTACCGGGGTAAACTTCCTTTGCAGGAGGTCGACTCAAGCCCTACTCATCACCCATCCCTACTGCGCTCTTGCGCTTTGCGGTATACTTGCCGCAAAATGTACCGCTTGCAATTAGTCGCTAACCTGCTATTGAGCGCGTCAGTAGCTAGCTCTGCTCACATTTGATACAAAAAAAAACCCATAAAAACACAAATAATATGCCGGGGTATGTGTTGAGGTATTGCACCAACTGTTCACGCAACACGCCGAGTGCAAAGTAATAAGTTTTCATCGGTAAGTAACTAGATAAACATTTTACAATTTTATTCAAACATAGCAGCTAATATTTTGTGACATTTTCTCGTTTTGTCAAAGAATAAATATAAAGATGTGACATTGTGTGTTTACTTGCCTAGTTTAAGTTTATCTATTGATGGCTTAAGAGAAAGTAAAATCGTTAGTAAAACCTTATGTAAAAAATATCATTTATTTTAATATTATTATTTTCATTGAATCGATTTGAATATAATTTGATTATTTTTTCATTTACACACATTATTTTATTTTATCGTATTTTTTTAAATCAATTTCGGTGTTTTTCGTTGAAATGTATGGAAAAAACATTTTTTTTTCAAATTAAACTTCCACAGATCAGACATTTACATTAAAACTGTAATTGATTACCACCTTGTTTAAACATAATAAACCTGTTTTAGTACCCATATATCATATTAGGTTCGTTAGAGTGATTTTCAAAAAGGAGACCTTTTTTCGGGGCGCTACTATCGCGAATTTTTAAAGTTAAACTATCTTTAACATTTTTACCATTCATAATTTCTTATAATAAGTTACAAAATTAAATAGGTTATTTATTTTATCTAACAATTAAAAAATATTTAACCGATTAGATTTTCAAAAATGTATGAAATGACGTGACATGACATGTCAAGGTGTATCAACATAATACGTCGTTTCATACATATTTGACAAATTGGTTTTCGGTTTGGTTCTTTCACGGATAAGTGAATAACACTGCTGCCTCCCCCTTTATTTAGTAGGCAAAAAAATGGCATAAGTACGTTCTGTTTGTTTTTTCTCATCTATGATAACTTTAGATGTCAAATGGGACAATACTTCAGTTTGGCGTGTGACCTCTATTTATATATCTCGATGGGTCGACTAGGTGGGTACCCCAACAGTGCCGGTTATTCTACCGCCTGAGCAGTGATGTGCAAACATTACTGTGCTTCGGTAGAAGGGCACTGTAGCTAATGAAATTACTGGGCTGAGGAGTCTTATCATCTTATGACTCTCAAGTAAGAAGCGTTGGCGCAGTGCACCCAGAATCGTACCTTTGTAAAATACTGAGTAGCACTGTATTAATAATGGGCAGCGTTATCTCTTACCATCAGGAGAGCGTCTTGCTCGTCTTCTTACTTCGTAGTATATTAAAAAAAATTGTTAGTTAGAAATCGAACAAAATTATAACAAGCTTTTATTTGACAGACAACAGACAGGTGAAAGGTCTGTTGTCTATCTATTTGTAATCATATCTTTTACGTATGTGTGTGTAGTTGACGTGAGTGTGTGAATATTATTATTATTTTATCGTTAGTTAGAAATTGAATTAAATTATTACAAGCTTTTTTTTGAGTTACGAATTTTGCATATATCTTTTAAGAATATTTGAATTTTTTAACTGTTCAGAGCGAGCAAAACTCACACATTTTGTAGTTAACGTTATAATAATATTTTTGCACCTTCCCCCCCAGGGCCCAATCCTGGATCCGCCCTAGTCGTGCGACGTTGCCGTATTGTGCGGCGTCTGCACTGCTCTTTATGTATGTGTGTGAGTGTACGTAGTATAGGTAGATTGCGAATGTGTGAATTTTGTTAGATTGGTTTAGTTACAAACTGAATTAAATTATAACAAGCTATTATTTCGCACCCCCCGAGGAAGAAAGTCGTAACTGAAAAACACCAACTTTACAGGAGCAACAAAAAACTGATTTAAAAAATCATCGGCAACCTGAGAAAAATTTAGTATATAGCAAAAAATAGCTAAAATTAACCTCGATTGGCCTATGTATTACAATTTGCAATTTAATTAATCGTCATGGAGTAAATCTTAAAAAATAGATTTACGCTAATTTTCAGCGACACATTTTAATTAATTTATGTAGTTAACAGAAATATTACTTTATTAACATGGAACGGAAACTATAATGCTGACATAACTGCAGATACGACTTTCTGAGCGTATGGTGGCGTTACAAACTCCACGCGTAAGTATGATTTACGACGTTTTTCCACGAAAACTTTGTCTCGGTCTTTTTGCGTAAAATGAATTGCATCCTTTTTCTTCGAAAAATATATTCAAATAAATAATGTATTTCAAGTAAGCGCTTTTTTAAACGAAAAAAATTACAGACATTTTGGCGTATGTTTACATATTACGTTATTCCAATCATTTAATTTATAAAATATTAGTCGTTTCTCAGTACAAAAGAAATAACAAAATAAAAAACAGCCTTTAAATGACTCCAGTATAAGGGATTAATGTGTAAAACTTTTAACTTATTAAAATTTTGTAGAAAGATCTTGTAAATATTACTGATTATGTATTTTAAGGTAGCTTTTGTTGTACTATACCAAAAATCATAAAGGTTTCGTAATAAATTTAATACCAGCTATGTTGAGTAGTTTTACAGCTTTAAAAGTAAACTAAGTAATATTTCAGGATATATTGTATATCTGTGCAAAATTTCATCTAGATCCACTTAGCCGTTTTGGCGCAAATAAATCAGAAATATTCATCCACTCATACATTTGTATTCAATGATTAAGTCTAGTATTATGACAGGAAAAGTGTCATAATTATGTCTTTTTATTAAATTATAACATTGTTTTTCATTTATGAAGTATGTTAATGATGATTAAACCAATTTCAAACATTGCTTGAGTAAAAACAAAGTCTATGACACAAGGAAACACGAATGACTGCAAAGTGTTTCAAATACGATCAGTTATTGCGCCACTAGGTATGGATGCCGAATTGCTGGAAGCCCTGACTTCCGAAGTTGAAACGGGCTTAATAAATGGCGGGAACGGGCGGGATAGGATTTGTTTGTGTAATTCTTGCGCTACTCTCCGAAACGAATCTTAATAAAACGGTTAGAAGGGGTGACTCTTCTACAGTGTTCAAAACTCTTAGAATTCACTAGCGTTTGGTCACTCACGAGCCTTTTGGCGCTCCCCTGAATCGACTCCAGAGTCTGAAGCTGGTATTTGGGAGTATCATCCCAAAGACGAAAACAATATTCTATACATATAGGATCGGCTTTATGATAGAAATAAAACAAATGTCCCGGATGAAGTAATGTTGCACCTTTGCCAAAATACCCAACTTCCTGACAGTCTATTGAGTCTAGACTTGATGTAATTACAGAAGTAAAAGGCAAAAATGAGAGAAATTTCCAGTATCTGAACGTGATTAGCTATCTACAAACATACATTTTGGAAAGGAGAAGTTTCATTAAATCATTATTTCAGTGTTTCCTGTTAATTACAACTTAGGAGTCTTCAAATCGAGGGTTAATAGGTATTTACTAGGTCTGTGTGTCACATCTTCGACCGCGTCATCACTTACCAACAGGTGAGACTGTGGTCAAACGCAGCCCTATTCTCTATATAAATATTAAATAAAAAATAAAATTCTTTTAATAGCAAATAACTTTTATTCATCGCACCCCCCGTCGTCATTTTTTCTTTCCGTCTTTATTAGCTCTACCGCTAGATGTTATCTGCTTATCCAACAGATCAACAGTAGATTTACCAGCACAAGACCCGAATTTTTGATCACACAAGAGGTAATTCGTCGCGATTGACGTTCCATTTCATGAACGTGACAGATACACCAGTGGTTAGAAGGGCCATCACAACTGCCTTTTTTTAAAACAGGCTGCACGTTGGTGTGTTAGGCTGAAGGCTAATCAAAATCGGAGTGAGCCCTGGTGCTCATGTCTTTAACACTATCGCAGGTATTCCGGCTGGAAGCCAGCATATTCACATGATTCCACTGCGTTCTATGAACCTCTGATTAGTTATAATCAGATATAGGTATAACAAACATTGAAGGAGGCCAGAAGCATTCAGACGCTTTGATTCCGTAAAAAGAGAGCCATATAAACTGCCGAGTTCATCACGGGCGTAAATGCATCCCACACATGTGGCTTGAATTTGTCTTCAAGTGAGCCTCCGGTTAATCTGACAAATACACATCTGACGGCAAACCTATTAACGTCTCCATGAAGAACAAGAGAGCAGGGTTTCAGATTCAAAGTAGTGGTGGTAGTGGAAAATTTGAGTGCAGACGTTGAATGTTGGAGAGGCGCACTTTTAGAGAAAGGGATAACTGAAGCTGTGAAACCGTTCTCTTAGTCATTGATTTATAGAGTGACATGGAACACAGAAACTGAAGTGGAACGAGATCTTGCGCTACAGGTCATTAGAAATCAAAACTTATACTACGTCAACCGAGAGAAACTAGAATGAGAATTGCGAGGTCACTCAAACCCTCCGGGGATGTCTTTTGGGTCCTCTTATCCATCCAGTCGCTACGGGTACGATCTTGCATGCCGAGACTTTCTTTCATGACTGGTTACCTCATCATTTGCCTTACTCTCTCTACTCTCCAGATTTCAAGCTGAAGCAGGGCAGAATGAGTAACTATGATCTGCGTTTAGCGTAATGATACCCAGTTTACATAACTGGCTACACAGATACGTGTGCTGCTGGATTCCAATAACATAAAAACCAATCTCTATACAACTATTTCTTAATAAAAGATGTAAACAATTAGACTTATTTATTTTAATTCTGACTAAAGTTTCGTGAAAGAAGTGAGTAACAAGTAGTTAAAGTGATGAAGGCTGATAAATGTTTCGTAGAAGAATGTGGTAACTGTAATTGCACGACAATATATTTACGAAAATTTCTTTAAAAAGGAGTTATCTGTAGTTATGTAAAGATATTTGTAAAAATGTTCATACAAGATTGATGTAAGTGTATTTATGATGTTATTGACATGGAAAACTAGTAAATAGTGTGGTCGCAAAAGTAATTAACTTCAGTTTTATGGAGTAATTATATTTGATTTCAGTGTCGTACAAGTTTAGTTTTTTTTTAATAATTCCCTCATTTTTTGAGATAAATTTATGAAAAAAATTGACAATATGTATCGGATTTTTCTTGATTTTATTATGCAATAAAAACAAAAAGTCACAATTAGGGTTAATTCTTTCTTCTTCGAGAGGTGCGATTTGACAGAACAGACAGGTGAAGGGTCTGTTGTCTGTCTATCTGTACCTAATCAAATCTTTTACGTATGTGTGTGTAGTTGACGTGAGTGTGTGAATATTATTATTATTTTATTGTTAGTTAGAAATTGAATTAAATTATTACAAGCTTTAATTTGAGTTACGAATTTTGCATATTATATCTTTTAAGAATATTTGAATTTTTTAACTGTTCAGAGCGAGCAAAACTCACACATTTTGTAGTTAACGTTATAATAATATTTTTGCACCTTCCCCCCAGGGCCCAATCCTGGATCCGCCCTAGTCGTGCGACGTTGCCGTATTGTGCGGCGTCTGCACTGCTCTTTATGTATGTGTGTGAGTGTACGTAGTATAGGTAGATTCCGAGTGTGTATGTAATGCGACGTTGCCGTATTGTGCGGGCCCGCACTGCTCTTTATGTATGTGTGTACTCACACACACACACACGATCTACCTATACTACGTACGAGTGTACGTAGTATAGGTAGATTGCGAATGTGTGCATTTGGTTAGATTGGTTAAGTTACAAACCGAATAAAATTATAACAAGCTTTTATTTGACAGAAAACAGACAGGTGAAGGGTCTGTTGTCTGTCTATCTGTAATCAAATCATTTACGTATGTGTGTGTAGTTGAGGTGAGAGTGTGTGAATATTTTTTTTTTATTGTTAGTTAAAAATTGAATTAAATTATTACAAGCTTTTATTTGAGTTAAGAATTTTGCATATAGTACGGTCCCCAATACAAAAAAATAAAATTTCCGTGGGACACATCTCCGCCATACAGATTATTGGTATGTACTTATTTGTCATATTTTCCTGAACACGAAAAGTGCGGTAGTCACTTCCTAAGTGTATAGAGGGGGTAGTTATGACGTCACAAAGATGGCCGCCAGCCTATTCTATTGTGCGGGTTATTTCAATATCTACTAAACCGATTTACTTAAGTAGGGTGTCAAATGAAAGGTTATTAAATAAGCATCATTTTATTTCTAAGAACTATTAATTTGAAGTAAGTAAGAAAGGAAATAATTCCAAAAAACATAATTTCTAAAAAAAAAATTTCTTCTTATGTATATAACTTGGTAACCGTTAGGATAATGCAAATATAGGTTATTATAAAATATTTAGTTTCTTTCATCAGCTTTCTAAAAAACCTTTAATCATTACAATAAAGCTATATACACGGAACTGCAGCCGTTTGAATGAGCATCGGTAGCGCTGAACTCATAGCGGTAGCTAAGCGATTAGACGGATTTTCTATAGAATGATCATAGAATTTTGAATAAAAAGCATGTGCGATAGTAATGAAAATATATAATAAAATTTAAGTAAGCTGGTACGTATTCATAAGTTGTATTTACAAGTTTTTTTCTGATGTGATCAGCATAATAATAGGTAGGTGTATGTGTTGTACTAAACTTACTGATAAAATTATTAAAAATAAAACATATTTTTATCTAATTAATGTCCTCAACGTAATCTGTATGTTCTGAATAATTATACTGGTTGTAACATTTGTTACCGACATGATGTATCCCTTCTAAGCACTTTTGTTTTTTGTCATTACATCCACAACGGGATGAACACTTTCTTCACATTTTCACCTAATTCACACATTCTCACCTAAGCTACACGCGCGCAAACAAACGTTTAGGATTTGAATACAGATAGACAGACAACAGACCATTCACCTGTCTGTTTTCTGTCAAATAAAAGCTTGTTATAATTTAATTCGGTTTGTAACTTAACCAATCTAACCAAATGCACACATTCGCAACCTACCTATACTACGTACACTCACACACATACATAAAGAGCAGTGCGGGCGCAGCACCAAACAGCAACGTCGCATTTTCACACACTCGCAATCTACCTATAACTACGTACACTCACACACATACATAAAGAGCAGTGCCGGCGCCGCACCACGGTAAAGAGATACTCTTTACCGTGTATGTAGAGTTGAAAGCTGGCAACGTCGCATCGAGATTGAGTACCTACTTACTGACATTAAATATAGGCGTTACAAGTAGGTACCGTAAGTTCAGTAAGTTTGGTCCGTCCGACCAAGTGGAGAGATAGGCATTAGTTATAAAAACTACATTGATACGGTGAAAGCTCTGTGTTCGTAATAAAAAACTATAGGTTGAATAGAATTAAAAACTTTTTTGATAACCACATAATAAATATACCTACTTTAGGTATACCTAATAATTTTAATTCGGTTTTAACTAAACTCACACTCTTGCCTCGTTACGATATCGTAATCAGTTGTAGGTATCTCGACAATATTGTAGGAAATAGGTACTTACTCTCTATTGATATTCTATAAACTTTTATTAAAATTCTATTAACTAATATTTTGCTATTGTTGTTTTGAGGGTGATTTATTATATTAGTTTTGCTTCTTTTTTATTAATGTTGTATAATATTTTTACTATAGGTAGGTTTACTTACCTACTTATTGCAGGGGTATAGGATTTTTTTACTTTGGCGACATGGCATTGCTGTAATGTTAACGTAGTAGGTTTTAACTCAATAATTGCTCAAAATAACGAAGAATAAAATATTTTTTTTTATATTTGTAGGAGAGTTTTAAACTGTTTGAAATTGTGTATTTGGAGTATTATACCACAAGATTTGGAATATAACGTTTTAAATCGGTGTATTTACATCTGTAGGCGGGATGCGCATTATAGTTCGGATAGCCCTTTTTTGCAAAACAAATGCCCTTCTCATGTTATACGCGTAGCTATTCCCCCAAAATTTTATACTATATCGGAGTTTCGACTCTACAAGAGCGAAATACACGATTTTGAGCTGAGACACAGTCACTTCATCCCTTAGACTTCGGATAGCATAACAAGCTGAGCCGATAGAATTTTCCAAATACGTTAGTTCATCCTTCCAATTTAATGACTGGTCAATATGTACCCCAAGGAACTTAACGTATTGTGAAAACTCAAAAGTATCTCCCATACTAGTGATTTGAACCGTATCATGCCTATTTGCCGTGGTTTGAAATAACAAGGCTTGTGTTTTCCTGACGTTCATATTCATTTTGTTAACTTTAAACCATAACCTAAAGCTCTCAAAGGCTCTATCTATATTTACTTTGAGTTCCTGCATACTAGGCGCTGAAATAATGGCGTTAGTATCGTCTGCATACAGGATTAGATTTATATTTGGAACAGAGCTACTTATGAAACTGATAAGATCATTCAGATATATATTAAACAATAAAGGACCAAGGATAGAGCCTTGAGGGACCCCGCGTTTAATATTGCCTATCTTAGATTTCGTTACAATTTCCTGACCATCTATAACATTTTTTAATTCCACAAATTGCTTTCTGTTTGTGAAATATGACTTCAGTATATTTAATGCAGTGTTCCTTACCCCATAGTGTTCAAGCTTGGCTAGCAATATGTTGTGGTCAGCAGTATACCTGCGCGTCATGTTGCGCGTTGTGTGTTGTTGATATGTAATTCACTAGCTGCGCCCAGCGGTTTTACCCGTTGTCCTATATATAGCCTATGTGTTATTCCAGCGTCTAGCTAGCTCAATCGGTCCACCCGTTTAGGCGTGAATGAGTAACAAACATACATCCAGACATACAGACCCAGACATCCATACATTCTCACAAACTTTCACGTTTATAATATTAGTAAGATTAATGCGCCTCGGTTTGAACGAAGCGTGTTTCCTTGTACTTGTCTTCTTATCAATTATTCATGTCAAAGCTCAAATTTGCTTTCGATTCGCTAGCTGTCTAATTTCATAAAAATTTGAAGAAAAAGAACTGCAGCCACTTTACATGGATATCAAAGCAATTTGGGTAAGTACAGAATTTTGTTATTTTAGAGACAGTTGTACCTAATGTTGGTGTAGGCTTCGGCTGTGGGTAGTTACCGTCCACTGGATAAAATCGTGTTTAGGTTTAGTCTGCTGCCATCTACGTCCGCATCATCACTTAACATCACGCGAGATCGTGGTTAAAGGCTATCCTAAAACGATAAAGGAGTATACTTACGGTATCGAAGTCGGACTCATGTTGCACCTCCATGGGCAGCAGCTGATGATGAAGCCGCGGCCGGTTCATGGCGGTGGGGAGGTCGCGACCTTCCAGGATCGTGTTTCTTGTTATCTAAAAAATCATTTGAAATAAATTAGGTGAGTATTATTGAGGATCTGCTGGGGTGAGATTTGAGATGGTGAATTTTACCACCACCCCTTGTTGTCCCGTTTCGGAAAACTGCTCACGGGGAGTTTTTAGAGGATGAAAGTCCCACACCTTCTACCGGGTTTCCGGTGGTGAGGTAGAAGCCCCTAACAAAAACCGGTACCTACTTCAACCTCGCTCTCAATAAGCGAGAGTGAGACGCAAATTTTAATGACATAACTTAAAAATCGCTAGGTTGATACACCCTTGCAACAAGAGATTAAAAAATCATATCATTTTAAATCAAATCAAATCAAATTGTTTATTTGCAGGAAATACATGTTATGGTACAGTTCTTAATTATACCTATGTCTCGATACAACATATTTCGTCTGCAAGCAGACGTGCAAAAATTCATGTCATTCAAAATTTTAGTCTAATTACATATAAAATATTATTAAGTCAAAATTAATTACAATATTTTTAGCACATTAAATTACAATATTATATTCTTTAAATTCTTTTAGGGGTCTTTGAATACCTTGATTGGTGAACACACTTAAAAAAGAAGAAAAAAAATCAGTAGTAAACATTCATTTCTGAAGTCAGTTGAAGAAACAAGCGAAAGTAAGACAACTCACCAAAGAGACCTGCGTAGTGATCTTAGTGCCGCCCGCGCCGCCGACCACCAGTTTAGCCACACCGTCTTTATTGAGCACTATACTGGGCACCATGGAACTGAGCGGTTGCAAGCCTGGCGCTAACATGTTAGCCGGGGATGGAGGCAGGCCGTACGCTGAGTGCCGGTCGGGAATGGCAAAGTCGTCCATCTCGTTGTTCAACATGATGCCGAGGCTTTGGGAGCGACGGTGGCTGCCCCAGCTATGGAAGACAGAAGATGCAGATAGGAGAAGTTGAGATGATGGCTTGTCCAGGTACAGTAGGGATGATAACAGTATGATTCACCTTAAGGTGATAGCTTTGGGAGTCCAGTTTGCCATCTTCAATTTCAACAAAGTTGTTTTAAAAACCGAAAATACCTACATAATTTGTAATTTGGAAATCCTTTTGTCATAATTTTTGTATGTGTCAAAGTGGAAATAGTTCAAAAAATATTTAAAGAAACTTGTTATAATGCGGGTACTTACATGTGGTTTATAGTACTGGTGGCAGATACTACGCTGCCATCCGGAGCGACGACGACCACGTGCGCGGTGCCGTGGTCGTCGGCTCCTTCGAAGATCGCTCCATAATGCCTCCAGTCAGAGCTGGTCTTCGCGTCGTCTACTAACGCACGGAACTCCTCGGCCCATTGCGGACTTGACAGGTTGCGTTCCAACTGGTGATTGAAATAATATTTTATTAAGAAGGAACAACAAAGATTGTCACGTCACGTCTAAAAGTCTATTCATGACTTGAGAATCGAATTTTGGATATTCAAAGTACCTCTTGTAAACTTACCTTTAGAGTTCGTATGATTCTGGGAACTCACTAAAAATTCTGTGGGTGTTCCTGCAGAGCGATATATATACTGTTGGGGCTGCAGGTCGAAAGTGTGAGCGCGGCACAGACGTCTCTGGCTATGGGCTTTTTATGATGAAGAGTGACCAGTTAATCAGGTGCCTGATGGTAAGCATCATAATTGCCCATATCACCCAGTGCTTTGTTCTGCGCAGCCCCAAAATCTTCCCTTTCCACCTTGAGATATTAGTCGTTTTTATTGAATCTCATCACGCCCAGTTTTGCTGCAAACCTTGAGGCCGAAACCCAGGAACTGCTTTTAATAGCAGTCAAATGTGTGTTTCCTACTTTTCCAGGCGACTTCTGCAATAGAAGCTTACCGCTACAAAAATGCTTTACTAATCAAATTTTATGAACGAAACTCACCTCACGAATATTAAAGTCGGTGTTAGAGCGTGAAGGGTCGCCGAGGCCGGTTCTTTTTGCGTACGCGTACTTGAAGGTCTCGTTGCCAGTTAAGCTACATGCAGGCCTATGCCCAGCAGTGAGTGATTAAAGGTTGTTGATAAATGATAGTTCAACAAAACTCACCTCACGTATATTAAAATCGGTGTTAGAGCGTGAAGGGTCGCCGAGGCCGGTTCTTTTTGCGTACGCGTACTTGAATGTTTCTATGATGCGATGCCAGTAGAGCGGCGAGTCGAGGGGCGCGGCGTCGACTCCGACCCACCCGCGCAGCATGTTCAAGATGAAGGCCAGCACCGAGCCCGTGCCTGGCAGCCCTACTGTGTACAGCGTGTGCTCCGGGGTTAACTCTATACGGACCGGGTCTTGCCATTCCACCCTGTAATAAGGTACACTTCAGTGTATTCATCCACACGTTTACCACTAAACTTATTTTATTTTATTGACATTTTTAAATTTATTTTCTACACTAATTATATTATTGGCATGTTTAAATAATAAGTTAAATTATGTACTAATATTTGTTAAATGATGTATTGTGTAATGTGGGTTATTAGTTACCTGAATAAAGAAAATTTTAATATAATTTAAACTAGCTTATGCTCGCGGCTTCGCCAGCATGGTGAAATCCTTTCTTAGCGGACGCGGAGGTCTAAGTCATAAAACCTATCTGTCTTCCAAATTTCAATTCAATCCATCCAGCGGCTTAGGCTGTGCGTTGATAGATCAGCCAGTCAGTTAATCTGTCACTCTTTCCTTTTATATATTTAGATACTTATAGTCGGGCCGGCCTAAAAGGCCACATTTGACACATCATCAAAATTCCCTTACAGGGTGATCTAAAAATTTTACTTATTTTTTCTGTAAATAATATATGTCAACACTTAGCTGAACAATAAATAATATGACAACACTTAGCTGAACACTGAACACTATACTCGAATTTACAATTAACAATTTACGCATTACCATTAAAATTTCTACCATTTGGTAGATTTTTTGCCTACCATTTAACTTATTACCAAATTCTTATATCATAACTTTGTATTTAACATTTTGGTGCATTTTGTTGGTATAACATAGCATTAGTTTTGTGAATAAAAAACTTTTTCATTTTCATTTCAATTTCTGCCAAAACTACAATTAAATTTTTCTACCAAAAACTACCATTGAAATTTCTAGCAAAATCTACCATTCTTTTTTTATCATTTAGTTGATTTTTTACCATAAAAAAATCTATCAAAAACTACTATTAATTTTCTACCATTTGGTAGATTTTTCTATCATTAAAAATTCTACCAAAAACTAATAAGTAGATTTTTCTACTGTGCATTTTTGAAAACTAACGTGAGAGTTATCCATATTACTATGTAAACAAAACGACTAAAAACTCACGGAAATAATGGTCGGAGCTAGGCTCAATCCTGAGTTTCGCACAATTACGATGTCCTTCATCAGGAGCTCACGCATTTTTCTACCATAAAAAAGTCTACCAAAAACTACAATTGAAATTTCTACCAGAAGAAACGTAAAGAAGGAACAAACATACTCACACACTTACACACACACATTATTAAAAAAATTTAAAGTCCTCAACGGTGTCAATTTCGGATAAGCCGATGGTATAGATTTTATTTCTAATATAAAACAACGGTTTTTGTGGCATTATGTTTAACCAAAAAAAACTAAAAATAAAAAATACTCAATTTTTGTTTCAAGTCATTGTTGTGTTTATTTTTAAACTATAAAGAATATGTTATACACATAGATAAGAACATTGCCGAGTAATATTATTAATCTTATAAACGAAAAAATAAACAAACTTCATTAATCCGTTCGGCTACGATGGCACAGACAGATACACAAACAGACAGACAAACAAATACGTCAAACTTATAACACCCCACCTTTCTTGCGTTGGGGGTTAAAAACATTAGATGAATAAATAGGACACCCTATACAAGGTCACGTCAATCAGTTTTTAGGGTTCCGTACCTCAAAAGGAAAAAACGGAACCCTTATAGGATCACTTTGTTGTCCGTCCGTCCGTCCGTCCGTCCGTCCGTCCGTCCGTCCGTCCGTCTGTCTGTCAAGACCCTTTTTCTCAGGAACGCGTGGAGGTAACAAGCTGAAATTTATAGTGAATACTAAGGTCCATTGCTTCTTAGAGCTGTGAAAAATTCAAACTTCTAGGCCAACGCAATCAAAAGATATAGTCGAATATGTCGCAAATTTCAGCAAATTTTCGACATTACCAAATAAATCAAAACCTACGGGGCACTTTCCGTGAACTCAGAATCTTGAAATTTGGCACGAAGCAACTCCTTAGAGCACAGATAAAGGAAAAATTGCGAAAACCATAAATTTTTAATTTCATCATAAGAAAAAAATATTTTGAATAATTTTATACTTACTACCCCTTTTCTCATGAACGCGTGCAGGTATTAAACTGAAATTCATATCAAATACTAAAGCCTATAATACCTTTAAACTGTAATAAAATCAAACCTCTATCTCAACGCATTCAAAAGAAACAGCAATTTTAGCTGAAATTTTAAACACGCAACTACTCTCAAAAAACCAAAACCTACAGGGTACTTGTCGTGAACGTAGAATCTTGAAATTTGGTAAAAAGCAATTCCTTAGAGCACAGATAAAGGGAAAATTCCGAAAATTGTACATTTTTAGTTACATCATATAAAAAAATATTTTTAATAATTTCATACTTACTACCTTATTTCTCATGAACGCGTGCAGGTATTAAACTGAAATTCATATCAAATACTAAGGCCTATAATACCTTTAAACTGTAATAAAATCAAACCTCTATCTCAACGCATTCAAAAGAAACAGCAATTTTAGCCGAAATTTTAAACACGCAACTACTCTCAAAAAACCAAAACCTACAGGGTACTTGCCGTGAACGTAGAATCTTGAAATTTGGTAAAAAGCAATTCCTTAGAGCACAGATAAAGGGAAAATTCCGAAAATTGTACATTTTTAGTTACATCATATAAAAATATATTTTTAATAATTTCATACTTACTACCTTATTTCCCATGAACGCGTGCAGGTATTAAACTGAAATTCATATCAAATACTAAGGTCTATAATACCTTTAAACTGTAATAAAATCAAACCTCTATCTCAACGCATTCAAAAGAAACAGCAATTTTAGCCGTATTTTTAAACTCGTGACTACTCTCACGGGAATCAAAACGTATAGGGTACTTGCCGTTAACTCAGAATCTTGAAATTTGGTTCGCAGCAACGTCTTAAATCACAGGCACAGGAAAAATTGCGAAAACTGTAAATTTTTAGTTACATCATATAAAAAATATTTTTAATAATTATGTATTTATTATCCCTTTCCTCAAGAACGCATACAGGTATTAAATTGAAATTCATACCAAATACTCAGCTTTATAATAACTTTAAGGCGCTATGGTAAGTGAAATGTATGTTTTTTAAAGCCTAATATAGCAAACTTTTAACAAGATCTACTACTTTATATTTTAGTATGTGTAACTTCAATCTTTGAACAAGAGATCTTTATTAACAGAAACATGATAATTGTTTTTTTTCTCGATAGTTTTATTTTTTTTAAATATGCCTAATTTTCTTCCTTCCATTTAAATATTTGTAAAACTAGGACAAAAATAAACATTTAGAGTACTTTATTTGATACATAACATTCAAACGGATGGCTATGGCGGGTATTTTATCGATAAGTTTATTTAATGATTTTTAATTGAATTTTAATTCCCACGGAGCATTACCGCACGCACTCAGAACGCCGGTGACCACTGTCAGCGTCGGACCTGTGCACTTCGATCTCACCTCCACTACGATTACAGCGCGCGCGCGTTTGAATTATTTAGGAGTACTTATATTGTGAATTTCCAAATCTCAGAAGCGTGTAGGGGGTTTAATTTATTTGTAATTAGATAATAAATATTATAATCTTTATTTTGTCCTTCTAGTCGATTATTAAAAAAATATAACACACTCGTACTATATAAAATAAATATGATTAAATTAATTTAAATTAAATAATAATATAAATCTAAAATTAGATTAAATTAAATTAATTTAAATAAAATATTTATTATTAAATTAGATTAAATTAAATGAATTTAAATTATATATTAATTATTTAATAAGATTAAATTTAATTGGATTAAATTAGAATAAATTAAATAAGATTTAATTGGATAAAATTAGAATAAATTAGATTAAATTTGAATAAATTAGATTAAACTAAACTGAACTAAACTGAAATTCAGATAAAATCAGATAAATTCGAAAACATCAGAAAAATACGAAAAAAAATCAGATAAATTCTGAAAAATTCTGATAAATTCAGATAAAATCAGATAAATTCGAAAAAAAATTAGAAAAATTCTGATAAATTCAGATAAATTTGAAAAAATCAGATCAATTCGAAAAAAATCTGATTAATTCTGAAAAAATCTGGTAAATTCAGATTAATTTAAAAAAATCAGATAAATTCGAAAAATAATTAGATAAATTCGAAAATAAATCAAATAAATTCTGAAAAAATCTGGTTAATTCTGATAAATTCAGATAAAATCAGATAAATTCTGAAAAATTCAGATAAAATCAGATAAATTCGAAAAAATCAGATAAATTCGAAAAAAATTCAGATAAATTTTGAAAAATTCTGATTAATTCAGATAAATTAAAAAAATCAGATAAATTCGAAAAAAATCTGATAAATTTCGAAAATAAATCAAATAAATTCTGAAAAAATCTGGTTAATTCTGATAAATTCAGATAAAATCAGATAAATTCAGATAAATTCTGAAAAATTCTGATAAATTCAGATAAAATCAGATAAATTCGAAAAAATCAGATAAATTCGAAAAAAAATTAGATAAATTCTGAAAAATTCTGATTAATTCAGATAAATTAAAAAAATCAGATAAATTCGTAAAAAATCAGATAAATTCGAAATAAATCAAATAAATTCTGAAAAAAATCTGGTTAATTCTGATAAATTCAGATAAATTCAGATAAAATCAGATAAATTCTGAAAAATTCAGATAAAATCAGATAAATTCGAAAATCAGATAAATTCGAAAAAAATTCAGATAAATTCTGAAAAATTCTGATTAATTCAGATAAATTAAAAAAATCAGATAAATTCGAAAAAAATCAGATAAATTCGAAAGTAAATCAAATAAATTCTGAAAAAATCTGGTTAATTCTGATAAATTCAGATAAATTCAGATATATCGAATTTATCTGATTTTTTCGAATTTATCAGAATTTTTCAGAATTTATCTGATTTTATCTGAATTTATCAGAATTTACCACATTTTTTCAGAATTTATTTGATTTATTTTCGAATTTATCTGTTTTTTTTTTCGAATTTATCTGATTTTTTTAATTTATCTGATTTTATCTGAATTTTTCAGAATTTATCTAATTTTATCTGAATTAATCTGATTTTATCTGAATTTATCAGAATTAACCATATTTTTTCAGAATTTATTTGATTTATTTTCGAATTTATCTGATTTTTTTTCGAATTTTCTGATTTTTTTTAATTTATCTGAATTTACCAGATTTTTTCAGAATTAATCAGATTTTTTTCGAATTTATCTGATTTTTTCGAATTGATCTGAATTTATCAGAATTTTTCTAATTTTTTTTCGAATTTATCTGATTTTATCTGAATTTACCAGAATTAACCAGATTTTTTCAAATTTATCTGATTTTTTTTTCGAATTTATCTGATTTTTTTAAATTTATCTGAATTTACCAGATTTTTTCAGAATTTATCAGACTTTTTTTAGAATTTATTTGAATTTATCAGATTTTTCTCAATTTATCTGAATTTATTTGAATTTATCAGATTTTTTCTGAATTTATCTGAATTATTGTTTTAATTTAATTTAATTAATTGGTCCAATTTAATTAATCTAATCTAATCAATTAAATGTAATCTAATTTTGTTTTTTTTTTCAACAAAAATACGTGTATCTATAATATTTATCTCGTGTCTCATTTTTTCGATCTTGTCCAAAAATTTTAGCACATTGTAACCCCCGACGCAAAATCGACGGGGTTTTATAAGTTTGACGTGTTTGTGAATGTGTGTGTGCTAACTACATGCAAAGAATCACGAAGGGTTAATGACCGCGCACGTTTTACGATAAGCGTACGCCACACGTTTCCAACGGGCGTTCTGAGCAACTTTTGCCCGCACTAAATACCTAATCTGCTCGTAAAGCCCCGCCTTAAGCTGTAAAAAAATCAAACATCTATGTCAACGAAATCAAAAGAAACAGCAATTTTAGCCGCATATTTTCAAACTCGCAGGTACTCGCAAGGGAATCAAAACCTACAGTATATAATATTATACCCACTTTTCCTTAGGTTCCGTAGAATGCCGTAGGTTTATACGGAACCCTCGGTGCTCGAGTCCTACTCGTACTTGACCGTTTTATTGTTTTTAAAACAATAAGGATGCTACCCAATAAAATCGCGAAATCGAAATTTGAAATGTAGAATCGAATGCAATTATAACTTGGATTGAATATTTGATCATAAATAAATAACTATATTGCGATTAAAATAAAATATGTTGTTAATATTGTGATTATATTATAGTAAAATATAATGTAATTAAAATAAAATTGTGTAATGTATAGAGAATAAACATATTTTTTTATTACAGGTTTTTTTATAACTCGTGAGATGTTTCTGGCAAAACTAGCCCATGACGCCATTACATGTTTACAAAAAAAACCTATTAGAATTAAAATTAATTAGACTTTATGAATGTTTTCATAAAACTGTATTCGATTCCAACGTGTTTGAAGATCGTATCGATTCTTATCCTGTAATCGAAATAAACAAACAATGTCCCAACACTTGTTTGCTATGACTGACATCTGTCAAATGTGGCCTTTTAGGCCGGCCCGACTATAGTACAAAATAAAGTCGCTTGCCGCTGTCAGTCTGTCTCTATGGATGCTTAGATCTTTAAAACAGATTAATAAACTTTTTTATACGAATTTTGATGCGGCTTTTTAATAGATAGAATAATAATTCAAGAGGAAGGTTTAATAATATAATAGAAGAACACAGATAATTTTATGTTAGGAGCTACGATAGAGCAATGAAATGAAATGAAATGAAATGAAATGATTAGTTATTAACTTTAAATTTGTCTTTGCGCGAGATCATGATGATTACAAAAAGGTCTCAAAAGGTTCACATTAGACAATTCGTCGGATTTTTTTACATTTTTACAAGCTTTATATTACTTTCACCTGTCTGTTGTCTGTCTGTCTGTCTGTCTGTCTGTCTGTCTGTAATCAAATCTTGCAAGTTTGATTTGACCCACTTCCCGGTTTCCAATAGAGCTGAAAATTTGCATGCATGTGTAAATCGGATGACAATGCAATATTATTATGACATCGAGCTGATCTGATGATGGAGCTGGAAGGTGGCTATAGGAACTCTGTCATTAAACAACGCAACCCCATCGAGTTTGGGCTCATTTGATTCTTCTTGACGAGTACTATATGATGCAAGATGGTAATGATAATTAAAGCTTGTTTTTAAAAAGTATTTTTAAAATTTCACTTGTTACTAATTACGAAGACTAGACGCCCGATTTGGAAAATTGTTTTTTTTTGTAGGCGGTCAGAATGTTTCGTTCTTGTGCTGATGTGACTCACCTGAAGTTCCGGAGATCTTCCTCTGTGACGATACCGCCGTGGCCTGTAATGTCTTGCACGAGCCGCGCCGACAGCGAGCCGTTGTGAATCGCCTCGGGGCCCTCCTCCGCTATAATGTCCAACGTTTGGGCCAACGTTGGCTCGAACAGCGTATCGCCTTCCTTCCATACTTCGCCAGTCTCTGGGTTCACGTATAGCTCCCTGGAATGGAGATATTGAACTTCAGAGACTCAAAAATGGTAAAACGGAATGTGCGACAATGAAGCAATAGTTGCCCAGTGTATAATTAGTTATGTGCGGTTTTTCCAGTCGCTATACTGGTGGTTGGCAGTAGGCTCCGGCCGTGCCTAGTTACCACCCACTGGACAAAACCTTGTCGTCAAGCAGTCATTTTGACCGTGTTCCGACACGATGTTCTGTGAAGCCAGGGAAGGTTTTTATTCCGGTTTCTAGGTTTAGTCTGCTACCTTTACTTAGTCTCAGGCCTAGATTTAGCCAAAATGCCGCCCCCCTCCGCCGAAATATTATTTATGGGGGGGAAGGGGGGGGGGGGAGCGGTGTCATCGGCTAATATTTATAAAAAAAAGTTACGAAATATGTGCAGACTGTAGACGGACAAAAATATTCTTTTTTTTTGTATTTAAAGTGCGCGAGGAGCTCGCATTTCTCGTTTCGAAATTTGCCGCCCCCCTGAAAATTTGCCGCCCTGGGCACTCACCCCGAATGTAAATCCAGGGCTACTTAGTCTACTTACGGCCCCCATTGTCACTTAATTTCACGCGAGTATTAATAAAAATGTTACCTTTTACGAATAGAATAGAAAACTCTTTATTGAACGCCACAAATACAATACAAAAAATAAACACTAATGTGTGTGTTGGAGAAAAAAGTGTTACAGTAAAAATGTTGTAGTAAATCAATTAGCTCACCTCAAAGAAGGCTCGGCCTTGATGATATTGCTGAAGGTGTTGAGCGCGCGGCCCATGTACGAATTGACGCGATGTCCTTCCCGGCACAGCGCCGCGGTGGGCTGGACTAGTTCCCGCCAGGGCAGGCGGCCGTACTGTCGGTACAACTCGCCGTAGCCTCGCAGCTCGCCCGGCACGGCTACAGCCAGCCCGCCCACTTGCGCGGAAGCGTTCGCGTACATGTGCAGAGTCGTCGCTGCCGGAGCCCGCTCGCGAGCGTTCAGCACGCGCACCTTGACAAGTTATTATAACTGATACAAAATTCTAGTTGAAGAAAGCTGCCTGTATCCTATAGCGGGAGCTTTCTTTTGTCAAAATAAGAGCTTCACTTTAAAAAGCTCTGTACAGTTCACACTGCGCTATAGGTAGCCTTTAGCCCCAGACCCCGGCTAGTTGAACCCCGGGGCCGGGGATGACTTGTAGAGAAGAAGTTCGAATTATACAAATGGAGTAATATGACTTATACAGACGGAGAAGTGACTTATACAACACACGAATTAGTGTGACTTATACACATGGATATATTATAAATTATAACATAATAATATAACAGTCCTACCTCGCCCTTGGTCGCGTCGTACACGGTGGCCAGGAACCCTCCGCCGAGCCCCATGCATTGTGCGCACCCGATCCCTTCACAGAATAATGTTGCTATCGCTGCGTCCACCGCCGACCCATTTTTTTCAAGGATTGATCTGTAATTGACAACACGGGCATTACATTTGTTCTGTGATTTAATCTGGTATCCTCAGGCAATTATACATATGTTGTACCTTAATGTACATGAACATACCGTCCTATAGCAGCGCACTCGTGCC
Organism: Hemithea aestivaria; assembly: GCA_947507615.1. NCBI lineage: Eukaryota > Metazoa > Arthropoda > Insecta > Lepidoptera > Geometridae > Hemithea > Hemithea aestivaria. Next base: position 10,104,820 of record OX382335.1, on the reverse strand, counting down.
CATTGGCGGCGACCGCGGCGCGCGGGTACCGTTGGTACTGCTGCTGCTCCTCGGCCCACGGGCGCAGCACCAGCACGGCGACCAGCGCGCCCACCACCAGCGCCGCTAACACGCTGCCTACCACGCACCACTGTAATCTGAACGATACATTTATCAATAACATGCAACTTTACTATACTTCTTGGTATGTAAGAGTTATTTCAGCTGCACTTTGACTGTTGACTCAAAAAAAAAAACTAGAATCGGTTCGGACGTACCATAACCTCCCGGTGGGCTCTCGCCTTTGCGCGGCGGTGGTATAAGTAGTCAAACGTACGATAATTTTCGGCATCGCATTGGTACTATGTACGACAATATACTGATTGAGGCATTCGGTAACATAAGTCACCGTTAAGACCTAAGGACTTACTAAATTTATTTATTTAATATACGAGATGGTGCAGCGATGTCTCCAGGTTTAAAAAAATAGTGAAGTGATAAGAACGCCTACCAAATTCACCGCTTACCTATTACACGACCGTCAAACGCGGTGGCCAGTCAAAAAATTAGTTTGTATCGCATCTCGATAACTTTACAATTTATAATCATCACCGATATTCTTATATGGTTTATTTTTACAATTTTGTTTACGAGCAGACCAACCAAACGTGTTTGAAACTTGGAATTTGACGATTGTGATGGCATTGACAGCACGTCGTCATGACATTTTAACTTCGATCCTTATTTTCCTTAGAAAATAAAACGAACGGGAAACGGTGCCACTACTAATTCCTCTATGCGAAAAAGTCTGCTTGGTTACTGCAACGCACACCAATTTAATGATACTATGCTAATTAAGTAATTTTCGATTAGTGACGCACGTTCCCGATAATTGTCAAACACAGAAAATATACGCAAAAGGATAACAACCCGTATTGTGACGACTAAATACTTCTATGCCCGATGGTCTCTTTTTTGCAGCATGGTCGCCTGACAGTGACGTATCCAGTTGGATTTATGATCTAAGCTATTTTCATAAATTCATAACATTTAAAAGCAGGTTTTGTTAAAAGTAAATGACCTTCGCGGTGTTTGTTACCTAATCGTTAAAAAAGAAAAAAACACGAGCAAAAAACTATTGAGGAGCTATGGAGGTTTAGGAGAGCCTTATAAAATTAGAGCCGGCACATATTGGGTGCATGAAGCACGATTTGGCGTGCGCTCAAAGCAAGCTCATAAAGTCATAACATTCAAAAGCAGGTTTACAAATAACAGGTGTGCAGGTTTTTCGAATAGGCTGCAAGTGAATTCTGTAAGAAAACAACACGAATTCGTGGCAAAACCCGTACCTACTTATGTTACTAATTTGGGGCAGTTTGTAAGATGTATCTAATAAATCGTTATAAGTAGGAACATATTTTCTTAGCAAAAACTCACTTTCGAATTACTAAAAGATGCTAACATAAAAAAATCAAACCGGATTTTTTTTGCAATATTTTATATCATCCCTTAAAACTTAGTTAAACTCACAAATTTAGAGTGGGATTAACGCTAAATATTAATTAATAACTAATAATTATCAAAATTTGATAGGAAACGACGAGTCGCTTCAACGTGAATTCGAACGTGTGACGTGAATCACCCTTATTTTTGTTGTTTTTGTCACAGATTGCGGTAAGGTAGGTTATTGAACATTACCGTGACGGCGCGGCGGCATACCTAATAGGAGTAGGTGTAGCTCTATTGTATTGATATTTTAAAACAAAAAACTAGTTTGCTTTTACCTAATAACATTGCCTTTAAGCGTGCCTTTCCACCAGATATGTGCTATGGTACGTTGCTATGGATGCGTTTGAAATCCACCAATTATATTCATTGGTGCACATAGCATAGCACTGGTGAAAATGATTTTAGAAAAGCTATGTTTTTTGTATGGAAGGATGCGAGCTACGGATACATGCTACGGATACGTGTTACGAATTCTTGCTAGGGATGCGTGCTACAGATGCGTGCTATGGATGTGTGCTATGGATGCGTGCTATGTTTCGCCACCGCCGCGCCTTTACTATGGCAACCGCGATGCTAGCTACAATCATCTTACTACTAAAGGCACTTTAAACTTCACTAAATTCGTACTACGAAAGGCACCTTGAAGATGCCTTTCCACCAGAGAGCATATAGCCGCGAGGCAGCTGTGCGTTTATGATGCGTAGCTTATATTTCAGTTGCTATAGTAACGGCGTGGCGGTGACGGTGGCGAAACATAGCACGCATCCATAGCACGCATCCGTAGCACGCATCCATAGCACGCATCCGTAGCACGCATCCGTAGCACGCTACCGTAGCAAGGATCCTTAGCACGCATCCGTAGCACGCATCCGTAGCACGCATCCGTAGCACGCATCCATAGCACGCATCCGTAGCACGCATCCGTAGCACGCATTCGTAGCACGCATCCGTAGCACGCTACCGTAGCAAGGATCCATAGCACGCATCTGTAGCTCATATCCTTCCATAAAAAAACATAGCTTAGTTAAACTGTTTCCACAATTCCTAAGCTATATAATATGAATGGTGGATTTCAAACCCATCCATAGCAACGTAGCATAGCACATCTGGTGGAAAGGCACCGTAAGCCTCGACTCTACTTCTTAGTGAAAAATCTTGACTAACGCTAAAGAGATAATTTACGTAACAATTTCACACATTTAGTAATAATTATTATTATACCTAATAGCGCGGTAAAGAAATACCTACCTATATAGTAAAGCATCAATATTACATTCATTCTTCAAAAAATATGATAGGTAAGTATCCGCTAAACACATAATCTCGAATTTACATTTTTTCCTTAATAAGTAGGTTCTTAATATTATTTTGTAGCTCTGACATCACTATTTAATATTTTATAATAATAGTTGTTGAGGAAAGCGTGTCACATTTTGGGAGTTAGCAGCATCCGCGTCCTTAGGGATTTGCCCCCGACACCCTACACGTGACTCCTGGTTGGCGCTAAATGGATGCTCAAATCTGGTGGTAGGCTTCGGCCGTGGCTTGTCACCACCCGCCGATCAAAACCATGCCGCCTGAGTGGCTTGCCGCGCTCCGGCATGATGGTTGGTGTAGCCATCCCTAAAGGACGGGTCAGAACAGTTGCCTTGTGCTAGATACAGAACGTAGTGACTAATTCTGCGTTGCTTCACCCTGAAACTAGATCTGGAGGGTAGCGGGATCCGAGGCACGGTGCACCGCTGGCCGACCGCAGGTAGTTGGGGGCCCAATTAGTAAGCTAGCCACTTATGAAAGGCTGCCCCGCCAACTGTGAAAAATCCCGGGATGCGCCATCGTGCCGGTCGGCGACCGGATGAAAGGGCCCGATGGACATCCCCGGGGGGGCTCGGGCGTCCCCGCAGTCTCCTGTCTAGTTTCTCTTGGGTGCCGTATTTTCAGCTTTAGTCTAGTGTTCTGTAGCATAAGGCCTCGTTCTACTTCTGTCCTTCTGTACCTTCCTACACTTAAATAATATGAATCTGAGAAATAAGAGAACGGTTACACAGCGGCAGCACTCCCTCTCATTAAAAGTGCACCTCTCTAACATTCGAGGTCTGCACTCCAATCTCGTAGCAGTCCACCACCACCTCGAGACTGATAAACCCGCTCTCTTGTTCCTCACGGAGACGCAGATAGGTCCGCCGTCAGACGTGTCTTATCTTTGTTGTCCAGGGTTCTCCCTGGAACACAATTTTAAGCCACGTGCGGGGGTATGTATGTACGCCCGCGACTACATCTGCTATCGGCGCCTCCGGAACCTTGAAGATCCAAGTTTCTCCGTGGTGTGGGTGCTGGTAGATACCGGAACAGAGAAGATTCTCTATGCCTGTGTCTACCGGTCGCACAGCGGTGATTGCGAGATGACCAGGTTGACCGATTACCTGTATGAGGCGGCTGATGAGGCTCAGCAGAGGTATCCTACGGCCCAACTAGTGTTACTGGGGGACTTTAATGCCCACCATCAAGAGTGGCTCTTCCCATACCAGTGCACCGACCATGCGGGCAGAGAGACGCGAAGGCTCGCCGTAGCGTTAAATCTCACCCAGCTGGTTAATGGTGCGACCCGGATACCCGATGTTGACTCTCACACAGCTAATTGCCTGGACCTTCTACTGACAACAGATCCAGACAGTTACTCGGTGTCGATATCATCGACACTTGGTAGTTCAGACCACTGTCTGGTGAAATCTGTGTCGACCTACACTCCGCTCGACTTTTGCCCAACGGGCACTCGGCGGATTTGGCGATAAAAGTCAGCAGATTGGGACGAGATGCGTTCTTTCTTCGCATCTTACCCTTGGTTGCCCACTTGTTTCTCTTCGCACGATCCTTCGACTTGTGCGGATGCAGTGACGGATGTGTTGCGTCAGGGAATGGAATACTATATCCCATTCTCAGATGTGCCATTGTCTGTCAAAACCCGACCATGGTATGGAGCAGAATGTAGACTCGCTGAAGCGAAGAAACATGAAGCTTACCTAGCATGGGCGGAAGCGCGGAAACGCAAGACGAAGGATATTCGTAGTAAGAAGAGAGCCTATAACAGGGCAGCCAAGTCCTGCAAAAAAGCTTTGCGGAAAGCAAGGTTCAACCGGATTAGGCGGATTGGAAACAAACTGGCTTCTTACCCTGCGGGTAGCAAAGCCTTTTGGACCCTTGCCAAATCGGTGGAAACTAATTTCTGTCGCCCCTCATTTCCTCCACTACTCAGGCCTGACGGATCGCTGGCTCACACTGCCAAAGATAAGGCGAATTTATTCGCCTCTCTTTTTGCGGAATCTTCACGTCTAGATACTGCTGGCGAGATACCTCCAGTCTTGCCGGATTGTGGGACTTTAATGTCTGACATACACATCCGGCAATCAGAGGTTCGTAGAACGCTGCGGAATCTTGACGTGAATAAGGCTAGTGGACCGGACGGAATACCAGCGATAGTGTTGAGGACTTGTGCACCTGAGCTCACTCCAATCTTGACACGCCTATTTCGCCTCTCTCTCAAAACTGGTGTAGTGCCCAGTTCTTGGAAGCTTGCCAACGTGCAACCAGTGCCCAAAAAAGGCAGTCGTACTGACCCATCCAACTACAGGCCAATCTCGGTCACATCCATACTCTGTAAGTGTATGGAGCGTGTTCTGAACAACAGGCTTCTGACATACCTTGAAGCGAATGATCTCCTCAGTGATCGGCAATACGGGTTCCGTCGTGGCAGATCTACTGGGGATCTTCTTGCGTATGTCACCCACATCTGTAGTGAGGCCATCGAGAAACACGGAGAAGCGATCGCTGTTTCTCTTGACATCTCGAAGGCCTTTGATAGGGTCTGGCATGACAGCCTTGTCGGTAAGCTTCCATCGTTCGGGTTACCCGTTGGCTTATGCGCGTGGATTTCAGACTTCTTGAGGGAACGATCGATTCGAGTAGTCGTTGACGGCAGCTCGTCCGATCAATTAGCTATTAATGCTGGGGTACCTCAAGGTTCAATTCTCTCTGCTACACTTTTCCTGCTGCACATCAATGACCTGCTTAAGCCAGGTATTGTTGGGTATGCAGACGACAGCACGGTAGTTGAGCGATATACATCTAGCGCTAGAGCCAACGGAGATGAAATCCAGTCATGCAGAGAGGCCATGGTTGAGCGTATGAGCTTGGCCTTAAAAGCTGTTTCCGATTGGGGAGTAGCTAATTTGGTTAAGTTTAACGCTACAAAAACCCAGGCGTGTCTATTTACCGCTAAAAGGAGTCTATTCAACGAAGCTCCTTCTTTCCAAAATGTTTCTTTACCGATAACTAACCAGCTTGAGTTACTAGGAGTTACTCTCACGTCTGACCTTAATTTTGGGAGTTACATCGAATCTAAGGCTCAATTGGCTGCCAGGAAGCTGGGTATTTTGGCAAAGGTGAGGCAATACTTCACACCGGGACAGCTGCTAACGCTGTACCAAGCACAAGTCCGGTCGTGTATGGAGTACTGTTCTCATCTTTGGGATGGTACTGCCAAATACCAGCTTCAGACACTGGAGTCGATTGAGAGACGTGCCAAAAAGCTCGTAGATGACCAAAAGCTCACGGAATCTCGGCTGAAGAGCCTTGAACACCGTAGAATGGTCGCCTCGTTATCGGTCTTCTATAGGATTCATTTTGGAGAGTGTGCGCAGGAATTACACGAACTAATTCCTCCAAGCCCATTCTACCGACGGACGTCGCGGCAGACGGCAAAGCGGCATCCTTACTTAGTGGCGTTACCTACTGCCCGCACCAAGCGTTTTGCTTCGTCGTTCTTAATGAGAACTGGTCGCGTTTGGAACACTTTGCCGTCATCCGTGTTTCCCGAGCGGTACAACTTGGGTATCTTCAAGGCACGAGTGAATAGGTACCTTTCTAGGCATCTTACGTGATCCATCGTCGACCGCATTTTCACTTTCCATCAGGTGGGATGTGGTCAAACGTAGGCCTATCTCGTATAAAAAAAAAAAAAAAAAACATATAGGAACCTATTATATATCAATGCGCGTCTGAATATAATTTCTGATCTGAACGAATTTTGTTGAAATTTATCGGCATTGTCCATGTTTGTAAGTCGGTAAACTCTTGCAACTTTATGGTGAACGCACGTCTATCCGCATCGACCGCGCCGAAACACGCCAGCGAAACTACTATACTACTATATTTTGTAGGTATATTCTATTAGGTATACCTACTTATTACGTAGCAAGGGTTACGGGGGTCTACGAAGTGTGTAGAGGTTTTCTACATAATACTACGAAAAAAGAAATCCTAGTATCGTATTATTTTCTTCCTCTTTGAATTGTGTCCCTGAGAAAGGGCGCAGCTAGTAAATGATATTTAAAACTAGAGTCTAGGCTTAAAGTCTATTCTATATTATACGTCTGGTCACTAAACAATATGATTATAGGGTACCTAATAAAATGTTTACTACTTACTACTTTCCTATCTGGAAGTTATTTTCTATTGTTCAATCATACAATAAGTATTTAGTCAGGGTATAGTGGTAATATACGAAGTAATATATTTATAAACGGTTTAAAAAATTCCCAATTTATTTAATTGAAAGGTCATACCTGTGACTTTTCGACCGCGAAATGTAGTATTGTGTTGCAAGTCAGGTGTTTAGTGGTCAAGGCTAGGATATAACTAGTAGTTCGCCTCAAACTGGGACCTCGCGGCCCAATTTCCGTTAAACCTTAGACTTTTTAGGGTTCCGTACCTCAAAAGGAAAAAACGGAACCCTTATAGGATCACTTTGTTGTCCGTCCGTCCGTCCGTCCGTCCGTCCGTCCGTCCGTCTGTCTGTCAAGACCCTTTTTCTCAGGAACGCGTGGAGGTAACAAGCTGAAATTTATAGGAAATACTAATGTCTATTGCTTCTTAGAGCTGTGGAAAATTCAAACTTCTAGGCCAACGCAATCAAAAGATATAGTCGAATATGTCGCAAATTTCAGCAAATTTTCGACATTACCAAATAAATCAAAACCTACGGGGCACTTCCCGTGAACTCAGAATCTTGAAATTTGGCACGAAGCAACTCCTTAGAGCACAGATAAAGGAAAAATTGCGAAAACCTAAAATTTTTAATTTCATCATATGAAAAAAATATTTTGAATAATTTTATACATACTACCCCTTTTCTCATGAACGCGTGCAAGTATTAAACTGAAATTTATATCAAATACTAAAGCCTATAATACCTTTAAACTGTAATAAAATCAAACCTCTATCTCAACGCATTCAAAAGAAACAGCAATTTTAGCCGAAATTTTAAACACGCAACTACTCTCAAAAAACCAAAACCTACAGGGTACTTGCCGTGAACGTAGAATCTTGAAATTTGGTAAAAAGCAATTCCTTAGAGCACAGATAAAGGGAAAATTCCGAAAATTGTACATTTTTAGTAACATCATATAAAAAAATATTTTTAATAATTTCATACTTACTACCTTCTTTCTCATGAACGCGTGCAGGTATTAAACTGAAATTCATATCAAATACTAAGACCTATAATACCTTTAAACTGTAATAAAATCAAACCTCTATCTCAACGCATTCAAAAGAAACAGCAATTTTAGCCGAAATTTTAAACACGCAACTACTCTCAAAAAACCAAAACCTACAGGGTACTTGCCGTGAACGTAGAATCTTGAAATTTGGTAAAAAACTATTCCTTAGAGCACAGATAAAGAGAAAATTCCGAAAATTGTACATTTTTAGGGTTCCGTACCTCAAAAGGAAAAAACGGAACCCTTATAGGATCACTTTGTTGTCCGTCCGTCTGTCTGTCTGTCTGTCTGTCTGTCTGTCTGTCTGTCTGTCTGTCTGTCTGTCTGTCTGTCAAGACCCTTTTTCTCAGGAACGCGTGGAGGTAACAAGCTGAAATTTATAGAAAATACTAAAGTCTATTGCCTCTTAGAGCTGTGAAAATTTCAAACTTCTAAGCCAACGCAATCAAAAGATATAGTCGAATATGTCGCTAATTTCAGCAAATTTACGACATTCCCATATAAATCAAAACCTACGGGGTACTTCTCATAAACTCAGAACCTTGAAATTTGGCACGAAGCAACACCTTAGAGCACAGATAAAGGAAAAATTGCGAAAACTATAAATTTTTATTTGCATCATATGAAAAATTTTTTTTGTATTATTTTATACCTACTACCCTTTTTCTCATGAACGCGTGAACGTATTAAATTGAAATTCATATCAAATACTCAAGTCTATAATACCTTTAAACTGTAATAAAATCAAGCCTCTATGTTAACGCATTCAAAAGAAACAGCAATTTTAGCCGCAATTTTAAATTCTCAACTACTCTCAAAAAACCAAAACCTACAGGGTACTTGCCGTGAACGTAGAATCTTGAAATTTGGTGTAAAGCTATTCCTTAGAGCACAGATAAAGGAAAAATTGCGAAAACTGTAAATTTTTTGTTACATCATATAAAAAAATATTTTTCATAATTTCATACTTACTACCCCTTTTCTCATGAACGCGTAAACGTATTAAATTGAAATTCATATCAAATACTCAAGTCTATAATACCTTTAAACTGTAATAAAATCAAACCTCTATGTTAACGCATTCAAAAGAAACAGCAATTTTAGCCGCAATTTTAAATTCTCAACTACTCTCAAAAAACCAAAACCTACAGGGTACTTGCCGTGAACGTAGAATCTTTAAATTTGGTAAAAAGCAATTCCTTAGAGCACAGATAAAGGAAAAATTGCGAAAACTGTAAATTTTTTGTTACATCATATAAAAAAATATTTTTCATAATTTCATACTTACTACCTCATTTCTCATGAACGCGTGCAGGTATTAAACTGAAAGTCATATCAAATGCTAAAGTTTATAATACCTTTAAACTGTAATAAAATCAAACCTCTATGTCAACGCATTCAAAAGAAACAGCAATTTTACCCGCATTTTTAAACTCGCAAGGGAATCAAAACCTACAATATAAAATTTTATACCCACTTTTCCTTAGGGTTCCGTACAAACCTACGGGTTTGTACGGAACCCTCGGTGCTCGAGTCCTACTCGTACTTGACCCTGGTTTTTAGTTACATCATATAAAAAACTATTTTTAATAATTTCATACTTACTACCTTATTTCTCAGGAACGCGTGCAGGTATTAAACTGAAATTCATATCAAATACTAAGGTCTATAATACCTTTAAACTGTAATAAAATCAAACCTCTATCTCAACGCATTCAAAAGAAACAGCAATTTTAGCCGTATTTTTTAACTCGCGACTACTCCCAAGGGAATCAAAACCTACAGGGTACTTGCCGTTAACTCAGAATCTTGTTTTAAAATATCCTAATACAAGAACTTTAACTTTAAGTCGAAAAAATACACCCGTTTATCCTTCAAAAAATGTTTTGATCCTCTGAATAAATCAATATTCATAGAGAACTTGCCGTTACCTATGTTTATGAAATTTGGCATACCTTAACATATATTTTAAATACAGGAAAAAATCTGAAAACTTTTAATCTACTATATAAAAATAAGTCGGGTTTTCCTTCCTGACGCTATAACTCCAGAACGCACGAACCGATTTCCACGGTTTTGCATTCGTTGGAAAGGTCTCGGGCTCCGTGAGGTTTATAGCAAAGAAAATTCAGGAAAAATTTCAACAGAAATTTAAAACGAAGCCATCTGGTGGCGAAACGGAGTTCGCCGGGATTGCTAGTTTTTAATAAAATTAATTCATTTAAAAATAGCGCTATTTAAAGAACGTAATCATCGAAGTTAAGCAATGTTATGCGTGTACGTATTTGGATGGGCGCGTACGTAGTGATCTCAACTTTTTGCTGACTTTTTTGGAGAGAGCCACCAGTGGTCTGCGCTGCACTACGGTGTGCTCGTGCACCTTTATTGTTGAATGTGCCGGCACAAACTATTCTAAGTTTTAAAAAGTTTTGCAGATAGGCTACACAAATAATAATATATCTTACTGCCAGCGAAAAAGCTAATATGCCCAAGATGAAATTGTGTATTTAATAATTAAAAAGGCTGCAGCCTTATTAAATGGTCTTATAATGGTCTTTTCAAAATACTGAACCATTTTAAAATTGCGACTATCAACCTAACAAAATGTTACTGTCTTTTATGGGAGTGAATCGCAAATCTATAATGATCATCTCTAAATTATGAACCATTTTGAAATTGCGTCTATCAACCTAACAAAATGTTACTGTCTTTTATGGGAGTGAATCGCAAATCTATAATGATTATCTCTAAATTATGAACCATTTTGAAATTGTGTCTATCAACCTAACAATATGTAAGTGTTTTTATAGAAATGAATCGCAAAACTATAATGGTCAACCCTAATTTCTGTACCAATTTGAAATTGCGATTATCAACCTTACATAATGTTTTTATCTTCTAAGAAAATGAATCGCAAATCTATAATGGTCAACTCTAATATCTGTACTAATTTGAAATTGCGTTTATCAAACTACCGAAATGCCCCATCTTCAACGACAGTGAATCGCAATTACATAACGGTCCGTACTATTCGAACTAATTTCAAACTGCGTTTATCTACCTACCAAAATGTTCCCATCTCCTAAGACAGTGAATCGCAATTATATCCCGGTTACATTATTAATAAAAGATTTAACTGCAACTCTTGGGCCGATTTGGCTCATTTCTGAACATGAGAATTCTTTGCGTTTGTACTACCCGTTCGCAAAGTTCCGTCAAGATTGGAACTTCGGTAACGTGGTAATCAAGGAATCTCTTTAACTCTAGAACCCTTCGACCGATTTAGCTCATGTTCGAACTTAAAAATTCTATGGATATGTACTACGCGTTTGCAAAGTTTCATCAAGATTGGACCATCGGTTTTCAAGTTATCGCGTAACAAACATACATACAAACATACACTTTTGATAAAATATTTAGGTAGGTTATAAAAAATGTTAATAGCTCAGAAAAAAAATTATCGGCGTACCAGTTTTGAAATTATCGTCAGACCTATCTTAAAGACTTTAAGTCACTTATATCTCTGCAATACTGAAGCCTATTTGGCTTTTTTTTTACTATAAGTATTCTATTAACCTATTTAACTGGTGTGCAAAATTTCATTTAATTTGGATTTACCGTTTTTGAGTAAATGTCGATCAAAGTTAGGCACCAGAGGTCAACCGTTAAACTGGTCAAAACGCAGGCTTTTCGCGGCTCTCGACTCTAAGACCTCGCTTCGCTCGGTCGAATATGTAGGTACCTCCAAACATATAAGTGTATATATAATATATACGCGAACAGATTATTTAATGAGCCATCCAACCGAGAAATAACACTTTTCTATTGTGTTTTATCTACTACTGCAGCACGAGTAATCACAATTTTAAAAGTTATGCAATAGATTTTGATGACATATAAATCTAGAAATAAAGAAATAAAAAATGTTGACGTAACTTGATGTAAGTAGGTATTAAAAGATCGACTCATGGCTCAAAGCGTGAATTATTAAAAATATGGTTCCGATCAGTAACTTGTCAATCACTAGCAAGGCATAGTTATTTAGGCCTCACTATATGCCGAGGACCGATGTATAGCCACAACTCTACAACCGTTCTTAATGACATAGCAAGCTACATCTAGTTTATAGCTACGTCAGAAATTATAAAATGTATAAATTAAATTGCATGATCGTTATGATTCCTGATCTTTTTACAAGCTTTTAATTACTTTCACCTGTCTGTTGTCTGTCTGTCTGTCTGTCTGTCTGTAATCAAATCTTGCAAGTTTAATTTGACCCACTTCTCGGTACCCAATAGAGCTGAAAATTTGCATGCGTGTGTAAATCGGATGACAATGCAATATTTTTATAACATGGAACTGATCTGATGATGGAGCTGGAAGGTGGCCATAGGAACTCCGTAATAAAACAACGCAAACCCACCGAGTTTGGGCTCATTTCATTCGTCTTGACAAGTATGATGCAAGATGGTAATAATAATAAAAGCTTGTTTTTAAAAAGTTTTTTTAAAATTTCACTTGTTTCTCTTTACAATGTTTTTAAACTATTATTTCATAACAATCTATGTACATACACGCTACATTTACATTATTATACAAGTTGTATTTTCTACCATAAACAATGCAAACAATACATAAATCCGGTAGGCTATTATATACGTTATGTACTTTACAAAACTAAGCTTATCATTTAAATGACTTTACAAAAGGATATGATAAAAAAATTATAATATGCAATTTAGATAATGGCATATGAAAGTCCCTGGCAGAATTATTAGTGAATTAATATACTTATTATGAGTTCATAGTATTTTTTGTTTATACAACGAAGTATGAAGACGAGCAAGACGCTCTCCTGATGGTAAGAGATAACGCTGCCCATAATTAGTACTGTGTTACCCAGGATTTAATAAAGGTAAAATTCTAAGTGCACTATGCCAAGTGCCAACGTTTCTTACTTGAGAGTCATAAGATGTTAACTCTTCAGCCCAGTAATTTAACTAGCTACAGTGCCCTCATTACCGATGCGATGCAGATTAAATTATGTCAAAGTCATTCAGACGCCACTGTCATCTGTCACCAAAAAATATGTTGTCTCGCTCATGCGTGTGCGCGCTCTCTCTCTTACCTACTGTACGTAATGGTGAATGTATTTTGTAAACCGGAATAAACAAATCTTCAAGAATCTGCTGTTGTTTAAATTAATCTGCCTCAAGAACATCAGGTTATGGGCCCAGGACGCTCCCTCGGCGCAACAACTATATGATTTTTGCGAGGCACGGCAAAAATGGAGACAACAAAAATGTCCAACACAATTCCCATTGAGAAACTCGTGGGCGCAGAAAATTATGCGACGTGGGAATTTTCGATGAAAATGATTCTCATTCACGAAGACTTGTGGGACTGCATTCAAGGTACAGCAGAGGCCGTCGATACGCGAAAAGATCAGAAAGCATTGGCAAGAATATGTCTTTCGATATCTTCAGTGATAATATCGATGGTGCGAAGAGCCAAGACTGCCAAGGAAGCGTGGGATATATTAAAGAAGGCCTACCAAGACACAGGGCTTAGCCGGCGGTTATCGTTACTGAGAACTCTATTCAATGTAAAATTGCAAGATCAGTCTATGGAGACATACCTAAACAAAATCATAGATATTGCACATCAATTGCATGAGATAGGTTCACCTCTGGAAGATGAATTTGTGGCAATCATTACACTCAGTGGGCTCACCCCAGATTATGACCCACTCATAATGGCCTTAGAAAATTCAAACATCAAATTGAACAGCGATATTGTCAGAAATAAATTACTACAAGAAAGCGCAAGAAGGGGGGTCAAAGAAGAAAATAACGATAACACATCTGCACTGTCTACAGTGAAAAAGTCTACATCGTACAAGTGCTACAAGTGCAAGAAGGCTGGACATAGAATAAAAGAATGCCCAATGTGGAAAAAGAAAGAGGCAGTGGAAAATAAGAAAAAAGATGCTCTCCTTACTGCTTTATCGGCCAATATAAGCAGTATAGATTGGTATGTGGACAGCGGGGCGACTAACCATATGTGTAACGATCAAAGCATTATGGAGGACTTCAAGAACACCACACCAACGGAAGTACGAGTTGCCAACGGTGAGAAGCTGAGCACGGCTGGCTGTGGAAATGTTAACGTTATCATTGACAATTGTGAAAAAACTATTAGTGATGTACTTTATGTGCCGAAACTTGCTGCTAATTTATTATCAGTTAGTTCCTTAGTTAAAAAAGGATATAAAGTGATTTTTGATAGCAAAGGGTGCAAAGTAGTTAACAAATGTAATAGAACAGTAGCCTCAGCAGATGCAAATAATGGTGTTTATAAGTTAAATGCTTCAAAGGGTAAAAATGTGTATCAGTCTCTGTGTACAGGGTTAGGATATGGTTCAGTTTCTCAACAGGTAGAGGACAGGACGCAGGAGTCAGGCGAGCCAGGCCAGGAGGCGTCTCTGGACAGTGTGACTGCTGAAGGAACTTCACAGGAGGTATGGCATCGCAGACTGGGACACCTAAATCTGCGCAGCATGGATTTACTTAAAAAAGGTATGGCTAAAGATATTGATTATAATATTAATAGTTTTAAATCATGTGTTGCATGCGTGGAAGGAAAACAAAGTGAAATTCCTTTTCCTAAGAGATCCCAACATAGGTCCACAGAAGTGTTAGGTCTCGTGCATAGTGACCTATGTGGCCCTATGCCTGTAAAATCATTTAGCGGTGCTACATACTATTTGACCTTTATAGACGACTATACCAGAAAGACTTATGTGTATTTTTTAAAGTCTAAGTCCGAAGTTTTTGAAAATTTTAAATTATTCAAACGGGAAGTTGAAAATCAAATGAACAAAAAGATCAAAGTATTGCGTACAGACAATGGTGGGGAATATGTGAATATAAAATTCCAAAGTTACCTAAAAGAGAATGGTATTAGGCACCAAACTACGATTCCTCACTCACCTTCACAGAATGGCGTAGCGGAGCGGGCGAACAGAACAATCATGGAGAAGGTTCGCTGCATGCTCCAGGATGCAGGTCTGCCGAAGAAATTCTGGGCAGAGGCAGTGAACACAGCGGTCTACCTCAAGAATCGCAGCCCTACTAAAGCAGTCCTTGGAGCTACACCGGAGGAGAAGTGGACAGGGAGAAAAGTAAGCCTTAAGCATATACGCATCTTTGGTTGTTTGGCATATACAAAAGTAACGAATCGTACAAAATTAGATTCAAAATCGAAGAAATGTATTTTTGTAGGATACTGTGATGAAAGTAAGGGATATAGATTAATAGATCCTCATACATAGAAATGTATAAAATCTAGAAATGTAACTTTTATGGAAGATAGATTTTACTCTGAAAAGAAAGATTCAAATTGTAACAATATACAATTGATAAATTTGAACAAAGAACAGGAAAATTTAAGTCAAAGTTTAACGGGAGAAGAAGAAAATCAGACAGATTCTCTTCATGATGATACAGTTGTTTTTCAAAACAATAATTCTGAAAGACAAAGCATCATAACACTTATTGACTCTAGTCCTGAAGACAGTCATTCGTCGGAAAATTATTTTCCAGGAAATTCATCTGTGGAGCAAATGCAATTGGATGAAGAAGATGATGAGTTCACTGACACCAGTGAGTTTGCTGGTCTTGGGCAGCTGACCTGCGACGGTGATGATCCAGGGACAGTGCAAGATGCATTAAATTGCCCGGACTCCAAGCAGTGGAAAGAAGCTATGTCAGATGAGTATCAATCTTTTATTGATAATGACTGCTGGACATTGACTGACCTGCCTAAAGGAAGAAAGGCTATAAAATGTAAATGGGTTTTTAAGAGAAAGTATGGCTTAAATGGGGAAATGTTGAAATTTAAAGCTAGACTAGTGGCAAAGGGCTATTCTCAGAAATATGGTATAGATTATGATGAAACATTCTCTCCGGTTGTGAGGTATTCCACAATACGCTCATTATTAGCTATAGCTGCAGAGAAAGATATGGAAATCGACCATATGGATGTCAAAACAGCTTTTTTAAATGGGGATTTAAAGGAAACCATTTATATGGAACAACCTGAAGGTTTTCAAGTAAAAGGTCAAGGAAATAAGGTTTATAAATTAAATAAAGCCATTTATGGATTAAAACAGGCATCCAAAGCCTGGTATGAGAAAATAAACAGAGTATTGGTTGAAGAGTTACAGTTTCACAGGTCCTCGTCGGAGCCTTGTGTTTATTTCAAGCGTCATAAAGAAGAAATGATTATTCTGGCACTTTATGTTGATGATATTTTCTTGTTTAGCTCGAAAAATTCTCAAGAAAAGATTAAAATCAAGAAACAGCTCATGGGAATCTTCGAGATGAAGGATCTAGGACCAGCTCGTCACATCCTGGGGATGAGCTTAGAAAAGAAAAATGATAAATTTCTTTTAAATCAAACTACATACATAAAGAAAGTTTTACAACGCTTCAAGATGTCAGACTGCAAACCTGCAGACACACCCATGGAAGCTGGCGTCAAGCTTGTCAAAGCTGAGAAGAATGATTCAAGTATGGAATATAGAAACTTGATTGGTTGTTTAATGTATGTTTCAGTTTGTACTCGCCCGGACATCTCTCATGCAGTCAGTATACTCAGTCAATTCAATGATTGTCATGACGACACTCATTGGAAAGCAGCGAAGAGGGTTCTAAGATATCTTAAAGGTACACTAAATTATTCTTTAATTTATGCAAGGAGTAGTCTCCAGATCAGCTGCTACGTTGATGCAGACTGGGCTGCCAGTGAAGTGGATCGCAGATCCTACACAGGGTTTGTATTCTTTATTGGCAATTGTGTTGTGTCATGGGAGAGCAGGAAGCAGAGAACCATAGCTCTTTCCAGCACAGAGGCTGAATACATGGCTCTCTCCGATGCATGTAAGGAAGCATTGTTCGTTAGAAAACTATTAATTGAATTTTTTGGCAAATGTTACATTACTATGTATAATGACAGTCAATCTGCTCAAAAATTGTGTAATAGTAGTATGTTTCATTCACGAACAAAACATATAGATGTCAGGCATCATTTTGTAAGAGAAGTAGTATCAAACAATATTGTAAATTTGAAGTATTTATCAACAGAGCAGATGACTGCAGATATTTTCACTAAACCACTTACTAAATTAAAGCATTACAAGTTTGTGAAAAATTTGCAACTAAACTTATAATAAGATGTGGTTGATGTTTAATTTAGTGCCTAATTATGTAATGTATTTTAGATAGGTATGTGTTACAAGCAATATGATGTAATTTTTGTTTTTGCTTGTTATGTTTAATGTAATAAATTTATACATTCGTTGTATTAAGGGACAGTGTTAGGAATTTGGCAAATGTAATGTAATACAAGCGAATATATTATTATAAGATTAAATTATGTCAAAGTCATTCAGACGCCACTGTCATCTGTCACCAAAAAATATGTTGTCTCGCTCATGCGTGTGCGCGCTCTCTCTCTTACCTACTGTACGTAATGGTGAATGTATTTTGTAAACCGGAATAAACAAATCTTCAAGAATCTGCTGTTGTTTAAATTAATCTGCCTCAAGAACATCATGCACAGTAATGTTTGCACTGTTGCACATCACTGCTCAGGCGGTAGAATAACTGGCACTGTTGGGGTACCCACCTAGTCGACCTCCTGCAAAGGGAGTCTACCCCCGGGTAGCCTAATCACGTGAAATTATGACGACAAAAAAATTGTAATCAATTAATTTTACCGGGGGTAGACTTCCTTTGCAGGAGGTCGTCTAGGTGGGTACCCCAACAGTGTCAGTTATTCTACCGCCTGAGCAATGATGTGCAAATATTACTGTGCTCCGGTAGGAGGGCACTGTAGCTAGTGAAATTACTGGGCTAAAGAGTCTTAACATCTTATGACTCTTGAGTAAGAAGCGTTGGTGCAGTGCTCCTAGAATTTCACATAATTGTGAAACCCTAGGTAACACTGTACTGATTATGGGCAGTCGTTATCTCTTAACATCAGGAGAGCGTCTTGCTCGTCTTCTACTACTTCACATAAAAAAAAATAAAAAAAAATTAATGACGAATATCCTAAATTAATTGTTTTAGGCATCAGGATCAGGTAACAACACAATATTTTAATAAAAAACATTCTTAAATTATTAGTAATTATCCAAATTAATTAGAAACAAGTGAATTAAATTAAAAATTAAAAAAAACCCCCAACGCAATACGTAATTCACCATTTTTTGATGGCGGCCATCTTGGATTTTAAATTTTAAATAGTGGGCTGTATTCTACTCGTTAAGCCCTTTCATTTGATACCCATATTGAGGGGGTCGTGGAAGAAAAAAGTAATCCGCCATTTTGTAGCGGCGGCCATCTTGGACCGATTTTCACCAAACATGGCTAAGAACACTCTCGACTAACTCTACTTTCAAACAAAAAAAACTAAATCAAAATCCGTTCATCCGTTTGGACGCTACGATGCCACAGACAGACACATACACACACACACACAGACAGACAGACAGACAGACAGACAGACAGACAGACAGACAGACAGACAGACACGTCAAACTTATAACACCCCGTCGTTTTTGCGTCGGGGGTTAATAATTAGAAAGGGGTGGCAAACGGTATTATTTTAATCAATGTCCATTGCCAATTGCCACTCATGGCATGTAGCGAAAGTTATTGGTTACCGCGGCACAAAAAATATATTACAATAAATAGGCCAAGCGCGAGTCGGGCCACGCACAATGTAGGGTTCCGTAGTTCTAGTAGATTGAATACACTGCACAACAGCATTTTGGATGATTTTTGACGACGATTTCAAATTTGTGACTGAAATTTCTGTATCAGCTCTAGTTAAAAAGATATGACACATATTATGTTGTTTTCGTAATAAAACGCTATAAATGTAGAGATCATCATCATCATCATCTCAGCCGTAAGACGTCCACTGCTGAACATAGGCCTCCCCTTTGGACTTCCATATGTACCGGTTGGAAGCGACCTGCATCCAGCGTCTTCCGGCGACCTTTATAAGGTCGTCTGTCCACCTTGTGGGTGGTCAATGTAGAGATGATCCTAATTAATTTAAGTTTAAGTTGAAAAACTCTTTATGTTATTTGATTTTCTTGCTGAAACTGAAGGCAGAGCTATTCTTAATGCTATTCTTATTCTAAGGGCTATTCTAAATGCTCTAACAATATTCAGCCATCATAATATGTGCGTTCCAGAAGCCTTGATAGCGTTACTTCATCGAACAAAAGTTCGGGTGGAATTGCTTGCCCAATTCTTCACTTAGTACCCCAAGATTGTCATGAATATAGTCTAGGTGGTCGTGGAGAGAGTGTAACTTGATGGTTATGTCACATTCGAGCATTTGAAAGTGACGCATTAGTTTTTGGACGTGTTGAGAAAAGTCCAAATAATTCTTACTTTACAAAAAAAAAAAGGTAGCACTCCGGGAGTGCCGGCAGAAGTGAAAACTTCAATATTAACGTTGTGTTTAATTATAAATATAAAAGTACTATCATTTATGAGGTAGAATACAATGTTTATTTATTGCGCTATCGTACACAAATATGACAATTTATATGTTGTTATTTATAATATTATATCGTTATTTATATATTACCTTAAATTTTATCTCTCAGAAAAATCAACTTCCATCCATAATTTCGACGACTTTTACACCATCAACAGAGCAGAGCACACTCAGGCACGGTAGAAAGAGTGAGAGATACTAGTTCCTCTCCCTTCCCCTCGATCTTACGCTTTTTCGATCAGCATCACGTGACCCTGACGCGAGTTTTAAAGTTTTTACCCATACAAAAAAAAGTGCTCAGCGCCGCTAAAGAAGTTTTCACTTCAAAAAAATATAACCACCATTGGCCTAAAACAAAGTTTACCATTTTTAAATGAACACATTATGAGCCAGTTATGTTCCGCATACTTAATTTTTAATAAAATCAAAACAATAGTTTTATGTTTACACTAAGCAAAAATAACAGTCATCGTGATGGATCTCGAGTCCTTTCCACATTATAGCGGTTTCGTACCAAAATCTATTTATTTTCTAATTTGTCCACAAACGTAGATACTCAACACACGTAGAGGTGAGTGATAAATAACGTCACGATGAAAAAGTCACAGTTACTTAACTTATTTGAGTATCACCGTGACTTGAAACCAAGTAACAACGTTCCAAAATCACATAGGTCGTTATCTCCGTTCGGCGTCACTCCGAGTTCCGAGTCACTTCGGAGCGAATAATAACGACAATGAGCGAAGCTGCCTGCGATTTGCGATTGCAGTGACATTCGTAAATTATCGTCCGCCATCGTGTATCTTCGGTTTAAGCGCGAGTGGAAGAGAATTACTTTTTTATTTCTGGCCTGTTTTTTTCGCGATCTATTATTTTAGCGATAAAGAAATCTGTACATATTGTAAATTTAAAATCAATGTACATTGATGTTGTTGATTCAAAATAATAAACACGCCGCATTCAGTTACAATAAATTTGTGCGACAGTTCTAAGCTTGTAAAAGTGTTAAGATTATAGTACGCGGCACAAGTCTTTGGTTTTGACCATAACGGTGATAACCAAAGACTTGTGCCGCGTACTGCAGATGACAAAAATATGCCTCTATAAATTTTTGGAATTTTCAAAATTATATTAAAAAATAAAATGAAAATTTTCTGATCAACTAACTGTGTTTCTTCAAGAAAGTTTCTCGTACCAAATGGAGGGTATATCGTTATGAGAGTGATCGACGCGACCGACGTGACAAGTCACGTTAATTAATCACTGCGACTTTTTTGGAACTGGAACGACAGTCACAGTGATTGTAAAGTAACGTTTTTCCCCACCTCTAAACACACGTTTTGCATAACTTTTGGGGAATCCAAGGCTTGTCGTTAATTTCCAGGGAGTATCCAAAGTAATTTTTGTAAGCCTAAATTATGAACGTTGTCACATTCAAACGGAATTCTTTGAGCATAATATTCTCCGCAAATTAAAAAAAATATATCCGGATCATTCACACAAGTAGCCTTGACCATGCTATATTAAATTATAATAAAAAAACTTAAATTAGAAATTATGAGCTAAGTAACACTGTAATATGGTGATTTATTTGTGATAGCTATAACTCGTAAACAATAAATACAACCATGAACAATTCGCTTGCGCGATCTAATTTTACTACTAGCGCCATCTAGTTATGCATTAATAAACTATAGGTTAGGTTAGCTTTAGGTATTCTTATTTTGCTGATTTTACCGAAACTAATAATTTTATCTTAACCGCTATAGTTTTCCTGGAAAGTTCATGGTTGAAAGCATACCTCTGATTTTTTTCAGAATTTTAAAGCTAGTAGTTCAGATTTTAGAGGGGGGGGGACGCTCAATTTTTTTTTTATAACTTGAATATCTTTCAAACAGAACATGAAATCGAAAAGTTTCTTAGCAAACCGTCCTTCATTTTAAAATACCTATTCAACGATACCCCACACGAAGGTATCAGCCAGAAAAAAAAAATCATCCCCATCTTATGTGTACGGGAGGTAGCCTAAATTAATTAATTAAAAATTATTTTTTGTCACCGTTCTCTTTCCCTTATTATTACTTACCTGTATACAAAATTACACTTTTCTAGGACTTATAGTTTCTCCGCAATGCCGCGGACAGACAGACGGACGGACGGACGGACGGACGGACGGACGGACAAAGCGAAACTATAAGGGTTCCTTGTTGACTACGGAACCCTAAAAATGACTAATGTGACGGAAATGAGAAATTATACTGTAACATCGTGTACATAATAAACTATCTGCTATATTATACCTAATGTTTACATAGTGTAAGTATTTAACATACTTATATGATATCAAATGTCAACGTGTCGATAAGAACTCAAAATCATAAAACTTACTGATACGTTACCTACGTAAAATAAATAAAGGTTGAACTATTTGTCACAGTATTTTGAATTTAATTAATTTTTAGGGTTCCGTACCCAAAGGGTAAAAACGGGGCTCGTACTAAGACTTTTTTCGCTGTCTGTCTCCAAGCTCTATTTCATAAACCGTGATAGTTAGAAAGTTAAAATTTTCACAAAAGATGTATTTCTGTAGCCCCTATAACAACTAATACTAAAAATAGAATAAAATAAATAATAAAGGGGGCTCCCATATAACAAACGTGATTTTTTGGCGTTTTTATTTATAGATTAATAATGGCAACAGATAGACACTTGAAATATTCACAGAATATGTAGTTGTATATATTCTTTAAAAATAAATAATAACATTAAAATTCAATAAATAGTAAAGGGGCACCCATGCAACAAAGTGCTTTTTCGCCATTTTTGTTGTATATGAGATGTTATATATAGAAAATGGTACGGAATCCTTTGTGTGCGGGTCCGAGTCCGACTTGCACTTGGCCAGTTTTATTTTATGTTACCTTGTAGACGGAAAAAAATATAGAGACAGAAACACAAGTAGGTACACGGCCCGCCTGATGATGAGCGGTTACCGTCGTTTATAGATGTCGTATTTTTTTAGGGTTCCGTAGTCAACAAGGAACCCTTATAGTTTCGCTTTGTCCGTCCGTCCGTCCGTCCGTCCGTCCGTCTGTCTGTCCGCGGCATTGCGTAGAAACTATAAGTCCTAGAAAAGTGTAATTTTGTATACAGGTAAGTAATAATAAGGGTAAGAGAACGGTGACAAAAAATAATTTTTAATTAATTAATTTAGGCTACCTCCCTACACGTAAGATGGGGATGATTTTTTTTTTCTGGCTGATACCATCGTGTGGGGTATCGTTGAATAGGTATTTTAAAATGAAGGACGGTTTGCTAAGAAACTTTTTCGATTTCATGTTCTGTTTGAAAGATATTCAAGTTTTAAAAAAAAAATTGAGCGTCCCCCTCCCTCTAAAATCTGAACTACTAGCTTTAAAATTCTGAAAAAAATCAGAGGTATGCTTTCAACCATGAACTTTCCAGAAAAACTATAGCGGTTAAGATAAAATTATTAGTTTCGGTAAAATCAGCAAAATAAGAATACCTAAAGCTAACCTAGCCTATAGTTTATTAATGCATAACTAGATGGCGCTAGTAGTAAAATTAGATCGCACAAGCGAATTGTTCAAAGAATTCCGTTTGAATGTGACAACGTTCATAATTTAGGCTTACAAAAATTACTTTGGATACTCCCTGGAAATTAACGACAAGCCTTGGATTCCCCAAAAGTTATGCAAAACGTGTGTTGAGTATCTACGTTTGTGGACAAATTAGAAAATAAATAGATTTTGGTACGAAACCGCTATAATGTGGAAAGGACTCGAGATCCATCACGATGACTGTTATTTTTGCTTAGTGTAAACATAAAACTATTGTTTTGATTTTATTAAAAATTAAGTATGCGGAACATAACTGGCTCATAATGTGTTCATTTAAAAATGGTTTACTTTGTTTTAGGCCAATGGTGGTTATATTTTTTTTTTGTAAAGTAAGAATTATTTGGACTTTTCTCAACACGTCCAAAAACTAATGCGTCACTTTCAAAGGCTCGAATGTGACATAACCATCAAGTTACACTCTCTCCACGACCACCTAGACTATATTCATGACAATCTTGGGGTACTAAGTGAAGAATTGGGCAAGCAATTCCACCCGAACTTTTGTTCGATGAAGTAACGCTATCAAGGCTTCTGGAACGCACATATGATGGCTGAATATTGTTAGAGCATTTAGAATAGCCCTTAGAATAAGAATAGCATTTAGAATAGCTCTGCCTTCAGTTTTAGCAAGAAAATCAAATAACATAAAGAGTTTTTCAACTTAAACTTAAATTAATTAGGATCATCTCTACATTGACCACCCACAAGGTGGACAGACGACCTTATAAAGGTCGCCGGAAGACGCTGGATGCAGGTCGCTTCCAACCGGTACATATGGAAGTCCAAAGAGGAGGCCTATGTTCAGCAGTGGACGTCTTACGGCTGAGATGATGATGATGATGATCTCTACATTTATAGCGTTTTATTACGAAAACAACATAATATGTGTCATATCTTTTTAACTAGAGCTGGTACAGAAATTTCAGTCACAAATTTGAAATCGTCGTCAAAAATCATCCAAAATGCTGTTGTGCAGTGTATTCAATCTACTAGAACTACGGAACCCTACATTGTGCGTGGCCCGACTCGCGCTTGGCCTATTTATTTAACAAAATATTACTGACCCGTTTAGATTCAGCACCCTGACTATTTTTTATTATTATACTCTTCTTAAGGTACTTGTATTAAAATATGAGTTATGTTACTACTTGAAATAAATGGATATTTCTTTATATAAATATAGGTAGGTACTGGACACTTAAGTTTATTCAAACATTTCCCGAAAAACATTCTTCTATAAAGGTACCTACCTGCCCATATTATGTGTGCATCTGCACTGAGTGTCTTTTTTTTGAAGTATCAGTAAAAAATCTGAAATTTACAGGGGAGTTAGTAAAAATATAGTAAAAAATAATGCACAGGGTCTCGAATTTCTAAAACTTGAATTGAACGAGATATGACCAAAAGATTAGGACACTCAATCCTGATGCGCCGCTAAATACGAATATTTTCAAAAGTATTGACCCTAGGATTATAATTTTTAGTTCTGGAGTTAGTAAAAAATTTCTAAAAACTTTTGGGAAATTTTCAAATCAATAGAATGTGCCGTTACAGATTTATAACGGTTTAACTAGGACACTCAGTTCTTACGCCGTAAGGATTGAGTGTCCTGCTAAATATGGGTTTATTGGAATAAATACATAAAAATAACATTACCATCTTGTAGTCTGACCCTCAAAACAATTTCTAAAAGAGAAACTATGTCGAAAAAGCTTACCCTTTTAAAATAAATGAAAGATTTCATTTTTACGAAACGTCTGTACTGAGTGTCTTTTATTTTTGAAAAAAAAGGGTCAAATAGTAGTTTTAGAAATTTGGCACTTGGTGCAAAAGTTTTTACTAATTGAATACTAAAACATGATATATAATTTGTTTTTCTAAATTGTATATTTTTAGAGTAAATCCACTTTTTGCGGTTTTCTGTGAGTGTCTTTTTTTTTCGAGGTTGAGCAAAATTAATGAAATTCACAGGGGAGTTAGTAAAAAATTAGTAAAAACTTTTGTAGTAAGTGGCGAATTTCTAAAACTTAAATTGATTTTTTTATGAGCAAAATACTAGGACACTCAATCCTTACGTTTTAAAAAAGTGAAAAACCTCGATATCTCGGTAAGTATTAACTTTTTTTTCAGGATTTTTTTTTCTAGAGTTAGTAAAGAATTTCTAAAAACTTTGTAAAAAAAAATATACAGGCTAACACGTGGTGTTACTGAGTTATAGCGGTTTAATTAGTTTCACTGAGCGTAAGAACTGAGTGTCCTAGTTAAACGGCTCTACAGACAAAATTAAACCTCGTAGATAAAAACAACTTATATCCACGAGTTTTACTAATTTTTTACTAACTCTGGATATAAAATTCATTTTTGTAAGTTTTATATTTTTTGAGAAAAACCACATTTTCATGTTTTTCACTGAGTGTCCCATTTTTTTCAAAATATCAAAATGATTTTTTCAGGAGAGTTAGTAAAACATTAGTTACAACGTTTGCACTAGGTGTCGAATTTCTAAAACTAAAATTATTCTTTTTATGATCAAATAACTACAGTCCAGACGCTCGAAAAACATGAAAAACCTCGATATCTCGATAAATATTAACTTTTTTCCTAGGATTTTTTTTTCAGTAGTTAGTAAAAAATTAGTAAAATCTTTTGCACTAGGTGCCGAATTTCTAAAACTGAAATCAAATTTTTTATAATCAAAAAACTAGGACACTCAATCCTTACGTTTTAAAAAAGTGAAAAACCTCGATATCTCGGTAAGTATTAACTTTTTTTTCAGGATTTTTTTTCCAGTAGTTAGTAATGAATTTCTAAAAACTTTTACAAAAAAAACCAACAGGCTAACATGTGTTGTTACTGATTTATAGCGAATAATTAGTTTCACTGAGCGTAAGAACTGAGTGTCCTAGTTAAACGGCTCTACAGACAAAATTAAACCTCGTAGATAAAAACAACTTAGATCCACGAGTTTTACTAATTTTTTACTAACTCTGGATATAAAATTCATTTTTGTAAGTTTTATATTTTTTGAGAAAAACCACATTTTCATGTTTTTCACCGAGTGTCCCATTTTTTTCAAAATATCAAAATGATTTTTTCAGGAGAGTTAGTAAAACATTAGTTACAACGTTTGCACTAGGTGTCGAATTTCTAAAACTAAAATTATTCTTTTTATGATCAAATAACTACAGTCCAGACGCTCGAAAAACATGAAAAACCTCGATATCTCGATAAATATCAACTTTTTTCTTAGGATTTTTTTTCAGTAGTTAGTAACGAATTTCTAAAAACTTTTACAAAAAAAACCAACAGGCTAACATGTGTTGTTACTGATTTATAGCGGTTAATTAATTCTGTTTTACGGAGCGAGCTAAATGAATAAAGCCGTGAGTTGTTCTCACCATGAATAATTCTTATACCTGGGCACTATTATTCAACTGACCACTATTTAATTTGTTGGCAATACTTTCTCTCTGATAACATACACGTTCAAACACTTGGTTGCCTCCCGACTCCCGGTGCCCAACTTTTACGAGGCTGCTGACTTTGGGAGATCAACTTTTGCACACAGAATTAACACACTCTCACACACGCACATACACACACGCACATACACATACACACACACACACACACTAACACACATAATACACCTAGTGAGCTGTTTAATTGGATAAGAAGGAGGGCGCCGGCAACTGCAACATAGTTTTATAAACTATCGCAATTTCCAACGTTCATGGCGTTTAGGATTAACGTGTATTTTAAGCGCAAATAAAGATTTATTATTTATATTAAGGGGTACGATTTTGCAAATTTACGCTAGGGCGTATTACAAGACGGATGTCGCAAAATTTAATAAAATTTATAAGAAACCAGTTGTTTAAGGATTTAAAATTTTAAAATTGGCGCCAAATGTATTTTTATTTATGTTATTGGCTTTTATTTATATTGTTATGATTTTGCAAGTTTACGAGGGCGTAGTGCTAATCCATTCGCAGCTAGCAAAAGGAGCTCATAGTGAATAGGTCACTCATACAAATACGCACGAGTGGTGTATATTAGCGCTGCAGTACCTCATTCCCGCGTAAGTAAGACGGGCTCGCATATACTTACAGTAACATGTGTCAGGCAAGAATAGAATAGAAAACTCTTTATTGTTCACACAAATACAATAATATAAACTTAGAACTAAGATTACACAGAAAGAAGTGTTATAATTGGCGGTCTTATCGCTAATAGCGATCTCAAGGCAAGCTTGGTTGCAAACCTGCACAACGGTAAGTAAATCATTATACTGCCTGAGCATAGGCTCAGGTTGAGATTTAACAACCTCTGTGGCGCGGTGGGCTTATACCCGCCTGCAACGCAAAAGGTTGCGGGTTCGATTCCCGCATGGGACAAATGTTTGTGTGATCCACAGGTATTTGTTTCTGGTCTGGGTGGTTTTCAATATCTATTATAAGTATGTATTTAAAAACGAACAGCATATAAGTATTATATCCGTTATCCTAACCACCATAACACAAGCATTTTTTTTTTTTTTTTTTTTTTTCCTATGCTTGGTCCCCCGTGTGTGGTGACAGGGACATTGGCGTTCGGTACGCATTTTCCTCTCGGTCTTTCTTTCTTCACCTTGCGTGTCTCTCACGCATTCTATTTTCGTTCATCTTCTTTCGTTTCTTCCGCGCGTGCTGTTCCTCTCAATCACAACTTTCATAATCTTCTCAGCATACTCCAAAAATACTCCTACTTTCTTTCCTCCTATAACACTCGCTACACTTTCATGCGTCACATCCACTCCCAGTTCCTGACGAAGGTCCTCCCTCTGACGCTCGAAGGCTTGGCACTCAAACAGGATGTGAGCCACCGTTTCTCGCACGTCTGGGTCACACGTGCACGATGGTCTTTCCTTGCACTTGAACCGATGCAAATACTCGGAAAGCCCACCGTGTCCCGTGAGGATCTGAGTCCGGACACCAGATGGCGCAAACTTCCTCACAATCCTGTACGCCCTCAGAGCGCAGGGGAAGAACATCTTCGTCACCGCCCCGGTGGCCCCATCCTTATACCTTTGATTCCATTCGTCAAGCGAATCCAGCCGTAGCTGTTGCTTGACGAATGAAACCGGACACATATCATAGTCCGGCTCTCGATCCAGTCTTAGTGCAGCATCCTTAGCGAGCGAATCAGCTCGCTCATTACCTGCCACCCCAATATGTGCCTTCACCCAAAACAAACTCAGCTTTTGGTTCAGAATTTTCGCTGTCCTGATATTCTGTCGCACTTTGTTAGCTATGGGGTGGAGGGAGACATTATTAACTACGGTCTCGAGCGCCGATCGAGAATCGCTAATGATGCTGCACTCAAGCGCCCTGCTACAGGCTGCGTACGCTGTTGCTTTTTCCAGTGCCAGTAGTTCCGCTTGGTAGACTGAGCAGAACGATCCCAACTTGAGCATCTCCGACTCTGCCTCGGTGTTATTGTTCCACACGGACAGTGCAGCTCCCACCTTCCCTTCTATCTTGGAGCCGTCCGTGTAGATACATAGGCCTCGCGCTTCAGGTTGCTCTCGCTCCGCCCCGTCCTCAAGGGCCGCGAACTTCAGTTCGGCGTGGTGTGCGGGGTGTGGCACGTCCTGGAAATCAACTGGCTTCTCAACTATAACATCTCGATCCTCTAGAACTCGCTGGGAATAGCCTTTCTTTATCTCATAAAGATCGACTGTCTCCCGGATACGTAGATCCAAAGGAAGGAGCCCAGCGAGTACTAGAGCCGAGTTCAGGGAGACTGTACGGTACGCTTTTATTATTTTCTGGGCAAAGCCCCGCTGCACAGCATCGAGCTTCTTACGTACACAGATCTTCTTTGCAGCCGGTGCCCATGCGCTTGCCGCGTACAAGATGACTGGTTCGACTACCGCAGTGTATATTGTTCTGATTACTTCCGGGCCAAGCCCCCAGTGGATTTTAGCGACCCTGGCAAGCTGCTTATACAAGTCCAGCGCTCTCCTGCATTGGTTCGCCACGTGCGCGTTGAAAGTCAGCTTGTCGTCCACTGTGAGGCCCAGGATCTTTATGGCGTGGGTAAGTGCAATGCCGACTCCGCCCATAGTCAGAGTCGGGGTGTCAAAATTTCGCTTCCTAGTTATAACCATCGCCTGGGTCTTATGTGGCGCAAACTTCAGCTTATTTCGGACTCCCCAGCTCCGAACATGTTCGAGGACGGCATTACTCCTCTTTTGCACTTCAGATCCCGAATCGCCGGAAATAATCAGAACTATATCGTCCGCGAAAGCCTGGACGTGCTCCCCCATTTTTGCCACCTCTTTCAATAGGGGGTCCAACAAGAGATTCCAAAATGTTGGCCCCCCTATTGAACCCTGAACGCAGCCTTTCGTGGTGGTCCTCACGCATTCAGCTCCTGCATATCTGACCCTTACCTGTCTCTGGTCTAGATAGCTATCGACGAGGCGCCTCAGGTTTACCGGACATCCCGCCTCCGCAAGACGGCATCTAATAGCGGGCCACCATGCGCTATCGAAAGCGCCCTCTATGTCGAGCGATATTACCGCAATCAGCTTCTTGCTATGCAATTGTTGCCGAATATATCGCATCATGACATAGAGGGAGTCCTCGGTGCTGCGCTGTGGCATGAACCCGTACTGTCGACAGCTCATTCCCGGCAGGATGTGCCACCTTATGCGCCTCATGAGCATCTTCTCAAGTACCTTTCCAAGGACAGGCAAAAGCCCAATCGGCCTGCACGACTTGGGGTGCGAGAAATCGCTCTTTGCGTGCTTCCTAAGAACCACCACGACCGCTTCCTTCCACGTGGTGGGAAAATGGGAAAGGGACAAACACTTATTAAACAGGGCCAGAAACAATGCAGGATCGTGAGATATGGCCTGTCTGCAGATGTCCGCTGTGAATCCGTCGAGCCCGGGCGCCTTCTTCGGGTTGAAGCTCGCTGCAGACCACCTTAGTTCCTCCGCCGTAAATGATGGATCCAATGAACCATCATGCAGCTCATCATTCACACTTTTGGCTACTTCTCTTATAATCGTATGGTCGGCAACGTCTTCGTCTGGATTATCCTCAGGATAAAAGGTGTCGGCCAGCAGGCTCGCGGACTCGCTTCCACTAAGAACATTTCCGTTCTGGACCATCGGTACGTCCTCACAACGAGCAGAAGTCCTTCCAATGACTCGGTATATTCCATCCCACATTGTTTCCCGGTCCTGCTTAGTACAAAAGAGTTTCCAGCTGGCGGTATAGACCTTTTCAACCTCCACCAGGTACTCGTCCTTTGCTTTGAGATACTGGTTCACAACCCATTCCCGGCGTGTCGGTCCAGCGCAACGGATCCTACGCTTTTTGCGTAGGACATCCGTTTTCATTGCAGCCAGCTCCTCTGTCCACCACGAAAAGCCCATTCGTCTCCGGTCATTAGTCCTAGCTAAGGTCGCCGAACAAACAGATGTCAATGAGTCAGTCATTTTGTGTACCATGTCATCCAAATTTGTCTTATTGTCAATGTGGTCAATGTCGTCCATCGTAATTCCGCTTTCCTCCCAAATTTGGGCTAGTTTCCCATGAAACTGGTCCCAATTTGCCCTCTTGGTGTTAAACCTACGCGTGGTAGGTTTTATGTCAGTTCCTTTTGCCCTGTCTAGTTGGAGATCGAATAGGATTGTCGAGTGGTCCGAGTTTGTAACATCGGCTGCAACGTGCCAGTTTGCGACTTTGCCGAGAATGTTGGTGGAGCAAGTCGTAATATCGACGTGGCTCGAGTATCTTACTCCCCCCCTATAAGTGTCGAAAGTTGGCTCAGAACCCCGGTTTAGGATCTGTAAGTCCAGTTCCTCCAAGATTCCGGCCAACTCTTCCCCTCGATGGTCCGTTTTCCTGCTTCCCCACCACGTGTTCCATGCGTTCACATCTCCCCCCAACACCACGTTCCTTCGCCCTGCGTCTTCTACAATACAGCCGACCCGCTCAACGTACGGGTTGATCGGCTTGTCTCGTTCGAAGTAGGCTGACACCACCACGATTTCCCACGCCCCTGTCCGGAGTTTAGCAACTGCTATGTTCTCCGTGGTGTGCGTGGGGCACTGGGTGATGTCAATCTTTTCGTCGAAGACAAGGATGGCGGCTTTTACAACATGGCCGACAGCCCTGTTAAGGCACTGTACTACTCTTACACCGGGGTAGGATCGAACCTGTCCCACCGCCCCGATGTAAGGCTCTTGTACTAATGCAAAGGCCGCCTTGCGGTTTGCTGCCTCCGTGATCAACTCTACTGTAGCAGTTCGGCTGTGTTGCAGATTCGCCTGCAGAACGTGATATTGGCCCCCTGTAGCCCTGCTGACTTGGGCGGCTGCGTTGGAGTCCTCGTGGCTGCCCTTAGCAATACCGCACGGTGGAACGGGCGAGTGCATCCCAACGCCTTCTAACGGGGCAGTCCTCGCTAAAGGCGTTGTGATCCACTCTGTCCATTTTGGCACCGACACAGTTTACACACCGTGGCAGCCTTCCTTGTAGCAGCTCGGTGCACTCCGACCTTACGTGAGGCCCCCCGCAATGACTGCATACGTCCACGGTTTCGCGACAAAATCGTTTGCCGTGGCCGTACCCAAGACACCGCGAGCACTGTAATAACACAAGCATTAAGTTGCTTAGTTTGGGGTTAGGTGGCGCTGTGTGAAATGTCCTGAAATATTTATTTATTATTTATTTAATTATAGGTTAATGCAGATTTATCATGCACACCCCTAGCCCCTATACGTATGGTATGGTAGAACATATTATATTATAACTATTATTACAAGTTTTTTAAATACCTAACATTTTCCACATAAACCCTACTCTTCATTAGATAATGTATTCATCCAAAAGTTGGTTGCCTGGAAGAGGTCGCTTTAAGCGATAAGGCCGCCCATTGTGGGCCAATGTGTTATAATATTGTCATAGTAATTTAAGTACCTTTTGTTACATTGGACACAATAAAGAGTATTTCTACTCTTAGAGTAGAAATACTCTTTATTATTAATAAGAACGTGCCACTTACTATTGGTTAAAGGTTAAATTTTGCAACGTCCGTCTTGTAGGTTACGTATACCTACGGTCATGTCAACTACAATCGAATGGTCTAAAATCCCTGTTTAAAATAACTAATCTACTTGCATCGCTCCTTTGCTTAATTAGTAAAGTCGTAATCACTATTATTTATTTGAGAACTTGTTTTGGCTATGATTATGGTTGAAATTGCTTTAACTGGTGTACGGGGTGTACAGTGTACAGTTATACAACAAAAAATAACTTGGAAGACTTTTATATCCTTAAAAATTAATTGATACAAAATTACGACCAGAACCGTGAAGCGCCATTGAGAGAAGATTGAATGACAAAAATGCACAGATATAATTGAACATTTTCCAATAACATAAATAAAAATACATTTGGCGCCAATTTTAAAATTTCAAATCCTTAAACAACTGGTTTCTTATAAATTTTGTTAAATTTTGCGACATCCGTCTTGTAATACGCCCTAGCGTAAATTTGCAAAATCGTACCCCTTAATATAAATAATAAATCTTTATTTGCGCTTAAAATACACGTTAATCCTAAACGCCATGAACGTTGGAAATTGCGAAACCTAGTTTATAAAACTATGTTGCAGTTGCCGGCGCCCTCCTTCTTATTCAATTAAACAGCTCCCTAGGTGTATTATGTGTGTTAGTGTGTGTGTGTGTGTGTGTGTGTGTGTATGTGCGTGTGTGAGAGTGTGTTTATTCTGTGTGCAAAAGTTGATCTTCCCAAAGTCAGCAGCCTCGTAAAAGTTGGGCACCGGGAGTCGGGAGGCAACCAAGTGTTTGAACGTGTATGTTATCAGAGAGAAAGTATTGCCAACAAATTAAATAGTGGTCAGTTGAATAATAGT
This sequence comes from Hemithea aestivaria, assembly GCA_947507615.1. NCBI lineage: Eukaryota > Metazoa > Arthropoda > Insecta > Lepidoptera > Geometridae > Hemithea > Hemithea aestivaria. The sequence continues at coordinate 10,071,618 of OX382335.1, read as the reverse complement.
GCCCAGGTATAAGAATTAATCATGGTGAGAACAACTCACGGCTTTATTCATTTAGCTCGCTCCGTAAAACAGAATTAATTAACCGCTATAAATCAGTAACAGCACATGTTAGCCTGTTGGTTTTTTTTGTAAAAGTTTTTAGAAATTCGTTACTAACTACTGAAAAAAAATCCTAAGAAAAAAGTTGATATTTATCGAGATATCGAGGTTTTTCATGTTTTTCGAGCGTCTGGACTGTAGTTATTTGATCATAAAAAGAATAATTTTAGTTTTAGAAATTCGACACCTAGTGCAAACGTTGTAACTAATGTTTTACTAACTCTCCTGAAAAAAACATTTTGATATTTTGAAAAAAATGGGACACTCAGTGAAAAACATGAAAATGTGGTTTTTCTCAAAAAATATAAAACTTACAAAAATGAATTTTATATCCAGAGTTAGTAAAAAATTAGTAAAACTCGTGGATCTAAGTTGTTTTTATCTACGAGGTTTAATTTTGTCTGTAGAGCCGTTTAACTAGGACACTCAGTTCTTACGCTCAGTGAAACTAATTATTCGCTATAAATCAGTAACAACACATGTTAGCCTGTTGGTTTTTTTTGTAAAAGTTTTTAGAAATTCATTACTAACTACTGGAAAAAAAATCCTGAAAAAAAAGTTAATACTTACCGAGATATCGTGGTTTTTCACTTTTTTAAAACGTAAGGATTGAGGGTCCTAGTTTTTTGATTATAAAAAATTTGATTTCAGTTTTAGAAATTCGGCACCTAGTGCAAAAGATTTTACTAATTTTTTACTAACTACTGAAAAAAAAATCCTAGGAAAAAAAGTTAATATTTATCGAGATATCGAGGTTTTTCATGTTTTTCGAGCGTCTGGACTGTAGTTATTTGATCATAAAAAGAATAATTTTAGTTTTAGAAATTCGACACCTAGTGCAAACGTTGTAACTAATGTTTTACTAACTCTCCTGAAAAAATCATTTTGATATTTTGAAAAAAATGGGACACTCAGTGAAAAACATGAAAATGTGGTTTTTCTCAAAAAATATAAAACTTACAAAAATGAATTTTATATCCAGAGTTAGTAAAAAATTAGTAAAACTCGTGGATATAAGTTGTTTTTATCTACGAGGTTTAATTTTGTCTGTAGAGCCGTTTAACTAGGACACTCAGTTCTTACGCTCAGTGAAACTAATTAAACCGCTATAACTCAGTAACACCACGTGTTAGCCTGTATATTTTTTTTTACAAAGTTTTTAGAAATTCTTTACTAACTCTAGAAAAAAAAATCCTGAAAAAAAAGTTAATACTTACCGAGATATCGAGGTTTTTCACTTTTTTAAAACGTAAGATTGAGTGTCCTAGTATTTTGCTCATAAAAAAATCAATTTAAGTTTTAGAAATTCGCCACTTACTACAAAAGTTTTTACTAATTTTTTACTAACTCCCCTGTGAATTTCATTAATTTTGCTCAACCTCGAAAAAAAAAGACACTCACAGAAAACCGCAAAAAGTGGATTTACTCTAAAAATATACAATTTAGAAAAACAAATTATATATCATGTTTTAGTATTCAATTAGTAAAAACTTTTGCACCAAGTGCCAAATTTCTAAAACTACTATTTGACCCTTTTTTTTCAAAAATAAAAGACACTCAGTACAGACGTTTCGTAAAAATGAAATCTTTCATTTATTTTAAAAGGGTAAGCTTTTTCGACATAGTTTCTCTTTTAGAAATTGTTTTGAGGGTCAGACTACAAGATGGTAATGTTATTTTTATGTATTTATTCCAATAAACCCATATTTAGCAGGACACTCAATCCTTACGGCGTAAGAACTGAGTGTCCTAGTTAAACCGTTATAAATCTGTAACGGCACATTCTATTGATTTGAAAATTTCCCAAAAGTTTTTAGAAATTTTTTACTAACTCCAGAACTAAAAATTATAATCCTAGGGTCAATACTTTTGAAAATATTCGTATTTAGCGGCGCATCAGGATTGAGTGTCCTAATCTTTTGGTCATATCTCGTTCAATTCAAGTTTTAGAAATTCGAGACCCTGTGCATTATTTTTTACTATATTTTTACTAACTCCCCTGTAAATTTCAGATTTTTTACTGATACTTCAAAAAAAAGACACTCAGTGCAGATGCACACCCATATTATATAAGTAGGATTCTATATATTTTCTGTATTATGATTGTTTCTACTACATAATAAAATATTACACATTATGTATTTGAAACAATGATAATACCTACGGACAGGTACGTGCTATTAGGTTTCAACCAGTTCTATGCAAATGGTTTTCACATTATAAATACTTATACTAGTGCATACATATTCATTAGACCTTTTATTGGCTTTTCCTTTGCTTATAAGAAATAGTTTCCTTCATATATTTATCTGAAAAGGTAGACGTCACTGACTGATCTATGAACGAAGAGCTCTAAGCGTTAAATGAATTAGATCATTTGACACATTTCATATTGAAAACATCAGCTAAAAAAGATTTTCCGAGCAAAGCTAAATTCGCGAGCATAAACAAGTAACACAAGAAATAAATAATAATAATATACCGTATTTCGTCGTCATTCATTCGTTATCAAACTAGGTACAAATTGATTAAAAATTCGATTTGACTATCACTGTCTGACTATCAAATGGATAAAAATTATAATCACTTCATACAAATACATCAACATATAAAGTTAGACGTTACGAGATCGGTTTTTATCTGCAAACAAGATCACTTATGGGGAAATCATGATTTCCCCATACACACAAGCCTGCAGGCTTTGATGGCGTATTAATTTCCAATAGACTATAAATATACAAAGAAAAAGAAAGAAAAATGGGAATACCATTGGGCATATATAGAGAAAAAAAAAACTAACTAACACAAAAAGTAGAATATTATGTAGTATCTAAACAGTGTATAAGGCACAAAACGGTCCCAACTGGCTGTGAACAGCCAACGCTGGTCTTCCGTTGAAAACATTCGATGGCGTGACGGACATTCTTTATCGTCAATCGTAAACGTTTGATGTAAAATAATATATACTTATAACAAGTATTTAAAGTTAAAAAATAACTAGTTGTAAATATCGTACCTGGAAACCATGTTGATATGTGCCGGTGGCCGGCAGCAAACTATCGCCTGCCACGATGTAGTGACAAATGACGACTGGCGGCTGGCGATTCGCAAGCGGCAGTCGGCAGACTCACAGCATGGTAGCACGTTCAATGGTATTCGATCCTATACCGGCCAGACCTCATTTATATTTTTGATCATGTAATAAATGTGTCTTTCCATTCCGTGAAATTCCGACTAACTGAAATTTTTCAACTTTTTATCTTTCCCAACTATACAACATTTTAGTTAGTCGGATTTAAATACTAATACATATAATTTTTTTATGTCGAATCAATAATTGATCAATTATTTTTCTTTCCTTTCGACCAAACAACTTTTTAGTTGGTGACGATAGGAATATTTTATTAATAGCATTATTATTATGTATTCATGCCACGACGAGTTTTTTTCTTGAGCGACGACCTGACGCAACGACAAAACCTGTACCTACTTATATAAGAGTTGTTTGGTATTTGCGAATAATCCAGTTAGCAGAGTGGAATTAATGAGTTTAGAACAATATTGAAGACTCTTTAATTAACATTTTTAAAATAACAATTTAGAATACAATGTAATACGATATAATCTCTCTTGACTCTTTATTGCATACCAGGTTACAGGAAATATAAATAACAAAAATTAATGAATAATGTTTTAATTCACATAAGAATATAATATGTAGTTAGGTAAGTACGTCATATTATGTTCTCTCAGAAATTTTAGCAAAAAATAATTAAAAATATTGTCCGGCATCCGCAACGTTATAAATGTTCTAAGTCCACAACATAATATTTTATATTTTCTTTAAAAAGTAAGAGATGTCAAGCGACCCAGGGATCTTTCTCTAAAGGTTTATTGTCACGACGTAATCGTCGAGGTCGGGTTTCTCAACAATATCACCAATTATTTGCCTATATTCGTAGTTGATGATCTTGCACTAACTTATCCGAGATAATACTTCAGACACGGCGATAAGTGATAAGATCCCACGTAATAATGCATATCTCTATTAATTATCACCGATAATAATTATTAATCAGTGCGGGTACATTTAAAAATGCGCTACGTGGTGCAAACGATAGTCGGGTCACGTCTATTCCCATTTGCCACCACTATCTCCTCTCTCTACGAGTATAAAGGCAATCGAGGTATCACTGGTAGCAAAGGTGGCAACTGGTAGCGAAGTAAATATTTGTAGTTACCACTTGCCACCCAGGGGCAGGTCCCCAAGTGCGTTCAGATACTTCCTCGTAGTCTGCCCTGGACCCCATCTGACCACCGTAACGGAGTGACAGATGGGTGACCAAATCTCGAACGCGATACTTGGCGACAAATTGGCGGATTTAATTATGGCAGAGCATGATGAGCCGAACAGGGGCGCCCCTGGGCGTTCCCAGAAAGGTCCTTTTAAGGACCCAAACGACGTAGATGCTTCGGCATCAGGGGTTAGCCGCGCCCCTTCCGCGGCGAGCCTGTTCAGGAGTGTTGGTGGGTCGGATGTTGACGTCGACCCCGAGTCCACGGGGTTCACCTCGGACTCGGCGATGTCCGTCGACAGCCGGCCAACCCGCAAGAGGGCCTTCTTGAAGGTTCGAGCCGAAGGTAACTCTTCGGACTCGAACAACTTGAAGGCCAAGAAGGTGAAGGGGAAAGGGGCTAAGAAGCCCAAAGTCGCAGCGCGTGTTACCCACAATGTGGGCTTGGCGGACGCTCAAAGACACCTCGGTCTACTCGAGCGTGCTCAACTCCAGCAAGATCTGGAGGAGGAGCAGGAGAAGAAGATACGGCGCAAAGGGTTGCTGAGTATGAACTACTCAAGTTACTCCAAGGAGGAGCTGGAGCAAATGGCTCAGGAGGATGAGGAGCAAATCCAGCAAATTGTCTCCAAATCCTCAACCATTAAGGGTACTGTCCAAAAGTCCCTTAAATACCGGGCCACCAACATGCGGAGTATTATCCGCGAGCTCATGCAGCGGACGGTGGCGGACGAGGCGTCTGAGCTGCAGGAGCAGGTCATCAACCTGCGAGCCGAAGTCAGCCAGCTGCGGAGCAAGCTGGCTGAAACCACCGCGCGACCATCACAAGCCGTGCAGGGGACAGCGGTCGAGGCCCCCTCCAACCTTGAGGAGATCATCCGCAAGGTAGTAATGGAGGAGAGGGCCTTCACGAGAGCCTGCCTCGCAGGCATCGAGGACAGACTCCTGCCGGAGAAGCGCATCCGTCCGCCGCTTGCGGCCGATATGAGACGCGGGTTGGTGTCCTCCCAGTGGGATTCAACGCCGGGGCCCTCTACCCAACGAGAGCCAACGCCGGGACCCTCTACCCAACGAGAGTCAGCGCCGGGGCCGTCCACCCAGCGAACATTGACGCCGGAGCCTTCCTCTCAAGGAGAGCCAATAGCTGGGCCATCCTCTTGGAAAAATCCATCCCAGCAAGAGGATGCCCTTCTCCCTGCCACCACACCGTCCAACTCGTGGACGAAGGTAGTCAAGAGAGGGAAGGGTAAGAAGGCGGCAGCCGCATCTGCCTCTGCTCCCACTGGCCCGCCTCAGGTGAGCGGCAAGGGAAAGGGGGTAGGAAAGAGGTCGGCTCCCAAGCCCTCCACAGCTGCTCCAGCAGCTAAGAGTGCCCGAGCGAGAAAGCGCCTGGCTGCCCCGAAATCCGCGGCAGTCGTGGTGACCCTCACAGAGGAGGCCGCGAAGAAGGGCGAGACATACATGTCCGTCTTGCAGCGGGCCCGCGCCAGCGTTGATCCCGCCCAGCTCGGGATAGAGAGGGTTGCGTGTCGCCGAACCCAAACCGGCGCACGCATTTTCGAGTTCCCGGGGGCGCAGGGCGGTGCCAGCGCCGACCTCTTCGCGTCGAAGATGCAGGAGGCCATCGCGGATGTGGCCAAAGTAGCCCGGCCCGTAAAGACTGTGTCGCTCGAGGTGGTCGACCTCGACGACTCAGTCACCAAAGAGGAAGTGGTAGCGAAAATCGCTACTATAAGCGGATGTGATGCCGCAGCGGTAAAAGGCCGGGATATTAGACCCGGCCGTGGTGGCTTGGGCACCATTCGCGTGGAGTGCCCAGTCGCAGCAGCCGAGGCCGTCCTTGCAAAGGGACGGCTTCTTATTGGGTTCAGCTCGAGTGTGGTCCGGGCACTTGATGAGCAGCCTATGCGCTGCTATAAGTGCTTTGCTATCGGACACACTCGGGCGCTATGTCCGTCCACCGTCGACAGGTCGGAGTGCTGCTACCGCTGCGGCCAGGAGGGGCATAAGTCCGCCGCCTGTACAGCGGCCACGCCGCGCTGCGCAGTGTGCGCAGCCAGTGGTCGTCCGGCGGGGCATATAATGAAGGGGAGGAACTGTAATCCTCCCCCCAAGAAGGGTAAAACCCAGATGCCGGTCCGTCCCGCCGCTCCCGTTGTGGGAACCTCGGCGGCTACGGAGGAGAATGCGATGTCCGAATAATGGATAGAGTCGCACATCGTATTCTCCAGGCGAACACCAACCACTGCAGAGCAGCCCAGGACCTGCTAACACAGTCCATGGCTGAGTGGTTGGTGGATATTGCGGTGGTCGCTGAACCGTACGCGGTATATGGTCGCTGGCTGGGTGACGAGAGCGACCTGGTGGCGCTTTTACCGCGGTCCTCCTCCCCTCCTCTCTCACTCTTAGAGAGAGGACTGGGCTATATAGCCGCTGCATGGGGAGAATTAGCCATAGTGGGCGCATATTTCTCCCCAAATCGACCTTTTGCGGAATTCGAGGAATTCCTCGACATCCTCACCGCAGTCATCCGAAGGGCGGCGCCACGTCGGGTCCTCCTATGTGGGGACCTGAACGCCAAATCGGAGGCCTGGGGCAACACGGCCGTTACCTGCAACCGCCGGGGTCGCGCCCTTCATATGTGGATGGCCTCGTCCGGAGTGTGCCTCCTTAATAGAGGTTCGGTCCAGACGACTGTGCGGCAGCAGGGAGGGTCAGTGGTAGACGTCTCGTTCGCCACCCCTGCGCTGGCCACCCGCGTTGTGAACTGGCGGGTGGAGATGGTGGAGACCATGTCGGATCACCGTTACATACGGTTCGACATCTCCACCCAGGGCCCCCGGGGGACAGTGCCTTCAGGCAGATCCCCTTTTCCACGGTGGGCCCTCTCTCGACTGGACCGAGAGGTGGCTGAGGAGGCGGCCTTCCTTCAGGACTGGCTGGTGCCCCATGGTGAGGTCCTGGACGTGGACGCTGCGGCGGTGCAGCTCAGGAGGTCCCTGACAGAGGTGTGCAACTCAAGCATGCCTCGGTCCCGCCGTCCGCCCCCTCGTCGTGCCATTTACTGGTGGTCGGAGGATTTGGCGGATCTCCGATCAGCCTGTGTGGCAAAGAGGAGGGAGTACGCGCGGAGCCGTGGGCTCAGACCGCGGGATCTGGCCAATGAGGACTGCCTCTACGCACTATATGTGGAGGCAAAGGAGGAGCTCAAAGCGGCCATATCAGCCGCGGTCATCTCGGCGAGGACTGAGATGCTTGAGGGGCTGAACAGGGACCCATTTGGCAGGCCCTATAAGGCGGCGCGAAATAAGCTCCGTCCCAGTGGTCCCCCTGTGGCGGAGACCCTTGAGCCGTCTGCACTGGACGGGGTGGTTCGATCCCTTTTTCCTCTCCGGACCGAATTCACCCCTCCAGTGATGGACCCCCCGCGGGAGGTGGTTCTGGACCAGGAGATCCCTCCAGTCTCACCGGTGGAGTTCGGTGTCGCAAAGCTCCGTCTCCGCGGCAAAAAGACGGCCCCTGGGCCGGACGGTGTCCCTGCGCGCGTGTTGGCAATTGCCACCTCGCAAATGGAGGAGCGAATTCGGGACCTCTTCAGTGCGTGTTTCACGACTGGGAGGTTCCCGAAAACATGGAAGGAGGGGCAGCTTTGCCTCCTTCGCAAGGTGGGGGGCCCAGCGGACTCACCTTCGGCTTACCGGCCCATCGTTTTACTAGATGAGGTCGGCAAGCTTTTCGAAGCTGTAGTCGCCGCCCGATTGAACCGCCACCTCCGGGAGGTGGGGCCGGACCTCTCCGACGCTCAATTTGGTTTTCGGGGAGGCCGCTCCACAATCGATGCCTTGGCCCGACTCAAGGGGCAGGTAACGGATGCTGTGGAGGCGGGGGAGGGAATGCTGGCTGTGTCATTCGACATAGCTAATGCTTTTAACTCCGTCCCCCACTCGACGATTTTGGAGGCACTTCGATTCCACGGAGTGCCTCAATACATGCGGAGACTGCTCGGCAGTTACTTGTCGGACCGTGCGGTCCTACTCGTGGACAAGACAGGGTGCGTGCGGCGCTATGGGTCTGAGACCGGGGTTCCACAGGGGTCTGTCCTCGGCCCGCTCCTGTGGAATGTCGGTTTCAACTGGCTCCTGCGAGGGGCGCTCCTCCGTGGCACAAGTGTCATCTGTTATGCGGATGACACTCTCCTCACTGCCCGGGGGAGAAACTTTGGAGAGGCGGCCAGGCTGGCCTCGGCGGGCGGACCGTTGATCGCTGGAAGGATCCGCCGCCTAGGATTGGACGTGGCTTTGCACAAGACCGAGGCCGTCTATTTTCGCGGGCCTTGGCGGCGCATTCCCAGTGATGCCCACATCATGGTGGAGGGCGTCAGGATTGAGGTGATGGCTCAGATTAAATATCTGGGCCTCACCATCGACAGCGGGTGGCGCTTCGGCACACATTTTAAGGAGATGTCGAAGCGCCTCGTCAATTTTGCTGGCTCCCTCTCTCGGCTCCTGCCAAACTTGGGAGGGCCTAAAGCGAGGTGCCGGCGCTTGTACGCCGGCATACTTAGGAGTATGGCCCTGTACGGGGCCCCGATCTGGTCGGATTGCCTCTGGAGGCCGACGAACGCCGCCTCCACCGCCATCCGCAGACCCCAAAGGGTCATTGCACAGAGGACGGTGAGAGCTTACCGCACGGTAAGCTTTCAGGCGGCGTGCGCCCTGGCGGGCACCCCGCCCTGGGAGCTCGAGGCGCAGGTGCTCACCAGGGTGTACCAGTGGGCGGCGGAGCGCAGGGCACGCGGAGAACCCCTTGCGCAGGAAGAGCCGGAGGCGGTCCGTAAGGAGGCGGAGGAATCCATCCTCCGCCAGTGGAAGGACGATCTCGCCACCGCCACTTTTGGTCGTCGGACGTTGGACGCGCTCGGGCCAGTCCTGGAGGGATGGCGCGAGCGCTCCCATGGCTTCCTTTCTTTCCGGCTGGTGCAGGTTCTGTCCGGGCACGGCAGCTTTGGAACGTTCCTGCACCGGATCGCGGTGAGGGAGTCGCCGTCCTGCATCCATTGTGGCGCAACGGAGGCCTCGGCCCAGCACACCCTTGAGGTGTGCCCGTCGTGGGACGAGCTTCGCCTGGGTCTGACCTCAGTGGTCGGACCGGACCTCTCGCTCCCCAGCGTGATCTCAGCCATGCTGGGGACTGAGGAGGCCTGGGCCGCGGTTGCCTCCTTTTGCGAGGATGTGATGTCGCAAAAGGAGACTGCGGAGCGTACGAGGCAGCATGGCCCCCTCGCAGAACCGCTCCGCAGGTCGAGAAGGGGCTGGAGAAGGCGGCTCTACATGAGCCAACGCCTGCCCCCCGGTGGTGAATAGCGGATGATTGGCGTGAGGGCGCCTTCATCCGCATTGCACAATTCACCACCACCGTAGGCGGGAACGGCCGAGCACTCGGGACCGTTCCCGGGCCCCTCCCTGTTGAGAGGGGCGTGAAGGGCCCGTCTTTATAAAGGCGGGCGGTCGTCGACGGAGGACTGGATGCCAAGGCTCTGCCGATTCCCAGACCTCCGTCACTAAGGCGATGCGGGAGTGCCGCCGGGTTGTTTTAGTGGGTAAACCGTGCAGCTGTCCTGCACGGGAGTCCCACATAACCCTCCCATTCCCTCGATGAGAGGGTATGCGTAATGCATTTTTTCCCGGCGAAAACAAAAAAAAAAAAAAAAAAAAAACCACTTGCCACCCATTGCTGTGGTCCTGTGATAATAATTGACATTATAATTTACTCGATTACTATTAAGTTAGCGACGATTAGTGGTAAATATTATTAATTTAATCCGTTTTACTAATTGGTAGAAATGTTTGGGGTCCCAGTTTAAGATGAGGGTCGTGGTCCCCTGCATGAATGTAACATAATGACCACTGACTATTCTGGTATATTGTCATTATGGGTTTATAGTCTATACTCCTCATATACAAGAGAGATATATACCGCGCTTAGGTAATTTTTTGTATGAAAACAAAGTCACCAAAACATGGTGGGGTGCGGGGGATGGGTGGCTAGATTTGATTGGCTCGTTCAAGGTGACGTCACAGTTACGCCACAGATTAGGTAATAGTTAGAGGCATAACATGACTTTCTAGTGATGTGGTAAAGTCGCTATATCGTATCGATAAGAAAATATTAGTTACTATTATTCTTAAGTTTAATGAGAAAGTTCGTTGTATTGTATACGAGAGATATTTTAATATAACTTCAATTATTGTTTTATTATAGCTTAAATGTTTTCTCATCTCTATTACCTCCCAAAGTACCCGAATAAACATTTTATATGGTTTCACTAAAATATAAATAGGTCCATCGCTCGCATAAAATTTTTAGTCCTAATTTTAAAAAATTATGCGTGCGAATACGCACCCTATAAGAATAAACAATATATGTTAGATAGCGAATTATTTGTTTTTAAATTAGTGACAAATTTAACATTATGTATTTTAAAAGCTTCGTTACACTTCTCTTATTATAAGCTTCATAATAACCATTCATGAATTAAATACCAGTAACCCTGTATAATATTAAACCCCGATAATTTTGGTACCTTAATATACCTAATACCTACCTACTTCAAAAATTTCAATAACATTTTTGTCGATAAAATTTGTGGTGTAAATTAAAATTTGTGTCTTATCACTAGTTTATCCGGGCGTAAGAGAGAACGAGATAATGTTATACAAATTTACCAAGAAAGAATGAGACGAAAAGAAACTTGGCCATTTTTATATTGCATTTTATGTTAAACATTTTTCAATGATTATTATCGGAATAATAACTTGCCTGTGTAAGAAGATTTCGTCTTTTGCGTAACTGAATCTAGCGCTAGTCTTTCCGCGCCTTTTTATTGAACAATACGGCATTTTTATTAATTATTTTTCATTAAGTATGTGAATGTCACGCTGTCAATGTCGGCCGTGGAATGAACACGAAAAAGAGGCGGAGCTACGAGCTTATGTTGATTCAGGCATATGACTTGGCGACTGTTACCTCATTTTAGCTTCCATCTCTAGCTTTATGATCTGTGATACTCCTATAGGTTTCCTACACTGTCAGAGTCAAATCACAATCAGTATATATAGGTCATCGTCGCTCTAATTTCTGTTTTTCCTTTCCCTGCTTGGCTGGAAGAGACCGCTATTAGCTATAAGACCGCCAATAGTAACACTATTGCTACGATCACAATATAGGCCAAGCATGGCCGCAGTGATATAATAGTCGCACCACATTTTCATAGAGTTTTCTGTTCATAGACCACTATATTCTGTCTGCGATCTAAATTGATGTGGGCGGCGTCGTCAAGGGAATAATTAATTCAGTCATCTAATTTTAGACAGAGTACGTACCTACCTAATATTATTATTACCTATCTATATATTAAGGGGACATAGAATCGAATAAAATAAAAATTATTTCTTGTGGACCATTTACCTCATGTCATTAGATATTAATAGATAACATTATCAAGGATACTGTGGGTTTTCCAAATGATGTCTGATTTAACTTTTAATCAATTAGCCGAAAATAAATATGCAAAATATTGGATTCCCCGAATAAAATAAATGGGTCAACGAATTAGGGAAATAATAGAAATCGAACACAGCTCAAAAAGTGATTCAATGCAAAGTACAACTATATGGGCGGGGCTTAAAAAGTACAACTCACCCGCCGCTCAGTCACGCAACGCGCTCAGCGACAGACGCACGCATCGTTTGATTTTTAAAAATATCGAAAATAATATAGTTAACGGACAAAAATGACCTTTTGTGTGTGAATTGGTGTAAAAATGGAAAGAAGGCAGTAAAAAGCAGGAAAAACTTATCACAGCTAACAAATATTATTTTAAACCAAATTATATAATTTCGATTTTAGTTGACATTAAATACATAAAAATATAGGGTAAACTAGGCATGGCTGAAACAATGTTATTTTGGTCGTTTATTGCATTCGCATTCGATTAGGTAACGTTATATTTATTTTGTATACTAGCTAAACCCCCGCTACAAAGATTTTATTTTTGTACAATAAATAAAAGCATTTGTTTTTGAATTAAATCAATAATGACTTTTAATAAAAGTCTGAAGAAAGAAGGAAAATCCTCTAAAGTGAAGAATTCACCCGACCCGCCCCCCCCCCGGCTCGGCCTGATTCGACCTGATTCTGGCATCGCGCTTTTATCACCGCACGAGCCGACACCGATCCAAAGCCCAGGTTTATACGACTAATGTCCAATTATGAAAAATGACAAATATTATAGACGTCCAGGTTTATACGAATAAAATAGTTCACTCATAAAAATGTCAAATCGTAAAAAGGTCCAATTTGAAAATTGTCCATTCTAAAACGTCCATTCGTAAAAATGTCCAATAAAGTTTTATTTTATCCGTGGTTCTATCAATAGCTAATCCCGTAGTCCTATTAAAAGTGTCACGTACCTAGTGAACAATCTTTATTTCCAATGCAATGGCAGCTGTCAAACTTGAAATGTCAATATCTCGGAAAATACTCGTCTTAGGCGGATGCTGTCATAGAAGAAATTAAAGGTCTTGGAGAGATCTTCATTTCAGATGACAGCTGTCAAACTTGAAACGTCAATAACTCGGAAAATACTCGTCTTAGGCTGATGCTGTCATAGAAGAAATTAAAGGTCTTGGAGAGATTGTCATTTCAGATGACAGCTGTCAAACTTGAAACGTCAATATCTCGGAAAATACTCGTCTTAGGCTGATGCTGTCATAGAAGAAATTAAAGGTCTTGGAAAGATTGTCATTTCAGATGACAGCTGTCAAACTTGAAACGTCAATATCTCGGAAAATATTCGTCTTAGGCTGATGCTGTCATAGGAGAAATTAAAGGTCTTTGAGAGATTGTCATTTAAAATGACAGCTGTCAAACTTGAAATGTCAATATCTCGGAAAATACTCGTCTTAGGCGGATGCTGTCATAGAAGAAATTAAAGGTCTTGGAGAGATCTTCATTTCAGATGACAGCTGTCAAACTTGAAACGTCAATATCTCGAAAAATACTCGTCCTAAGCAGACGCTGTCAAAGAAGAAATTAAAAAACTTTGAAGATCTTCCAGATTTTGACATTTCAAGTTTGACAGCTGTCATCTGAAAGGTAGATCTCCCCAAGACCTTTCATTTCTTCTATGACAGCGTCAGAAATAAACCAATTCGTGTTGGACATTATTCTTAATTGGACATATTTCATTTGGACCAAATTCATGTTGGAAATTATTCGTGTTGGACATTTTTCCTAGTTGGACGTTAGCCATGTTGGACCAAATTAGTGTTGGACATTAATACTAGTTGGACATTTTGGATTTTGGACATTTGTCGTACAAACCGATAAAACTTATTCCGTATCCTTTTTGGGGATTCTAACTACCTCTGTACCAAATTTGGCAAATTTGCCATTACCTTGTCGAATGCTTCGTTCTATTGTTGTACTCCTCAGGACATCATGGTTGATGAGATATTCATTTTGTTTCAAGCATACCAAGGTTACCCTAGTCTGACATAAAAGAATATATTTGAGTTACCCGTCTGGCAATACCGAATTTAACTATAAACAATTTTGATACTTTGATTATTTTTAAAAAAATCGCTACTGTACTTGGTCACTGACCTCTGTTTAATCAGATAGTAGCTCTGGCGCGAAAAAGTTACACACATGCTTCACATAAAACAGACATGCGTCTAATAATGATACTTTTATAAAATGATAATAAAAGACGATGTGTTATATGACACAAATATAATATTAAAAATACATAAAATAAAATGATAAATCGTTAATTTAAGGTAATCCAATCCTTTATTTTTTGCGGTGGGGTGGTCTTTTCGATGTCTCGTAGGCGGGCATTTTCCTTTATTTTTAATACTTTCCAAAACAAATTTTCTGACTGATGATTTCAATTCGCCTAGAAAATACAAAATAAATAAGATTAATATCATCTTTTAAAAGTAAAAAAGGCGTACCAGTATGGTAACAGTAAAAAAGGTGCCATGAATATAATAATAAAAAAAAAATCCCAAATAAAGCAATTGTATTTGTACTTGTACGTAGGGACATCTAATACATTAAAACAAAAATAAAAATGCCAAGTGCAAGTCGGACTCTTTTGAATTGAACTCTTTCTTGAAACATCTCGTACATATATACAAAAACAAACGGAAAAAAGCACTTTGTTGTTTGGGAGCCCCTTTTTTATTTTATTCTATTTTTAGTATTGCAACAAAAATACATCCGTGAAAATTTCAACCTTCTAACTATCACGGTTCGTGAGATGACAGACAGACAGACGAACGGACAGCGAAGTCTTAGTTATATGGTCTCGTTTTCCCCTATGGGTACGGAACCCTAAAACACAATTTTTCATACACATAATAACATTCCTACTCATCATTAAACTTGGACAATATGAAAAGTATCAAAAATTTTCAGTCATACTATAATGTATTTTATGACTTTAGTTGTAAACAAATAGATAACACAAAATAGTTATTTATGGACAAAATAACGATTATTTTACGTTTTCAATGATGAGATTCAATGAGCTTGATGATGTACTGTTAATCTAACTTAAACATACCTGAGATATACGCTGTTCTCTTAGAAACACTTAGTCATAGCAGCAACCACTTTTCTATTTGCAACTGCTGCATACGCCGTATACATACATTTTGTAATTCATTTGGCAAGCACCGCCACGGATTATTTTACTCATTTTCATCAACATTATTGTGAAAAATCTTCGAAATATCTTAGTAATCATTAAAAATACGAAGAACATGTTATTTGTTTACATTTTTTTTTGTCAAATTTGACAGAAGTAGTTTGAAAGAAATAGGTAGAATGTTGCCATTTTTATTTTAGTTTTTTTGTTATTAAATGTGTACTCCTTCGTTTTGTCCATCCCGTTTGCACATGTTGATTGGATATTTCTGTTTCACTCAACACTATCCGACTAAGTAAAATGACACCCCAAATGAATGAATGGGCGAGTTCATGTACAGAAAATAAATTTAGCATGGTTATGCCTTATGTATGTATGTCCTCGTGTCGCGTGAGTATTATAATTTAGTGGTGTGAGTTTGGGACCACGTTTTTGCGGAAAAAGTAAAGGAGTACCAGGGAGTTGAAATGGGTAAATAACTCAAAAATTTAAATGTTTTTTTCCGCACTACTTCCAGCCCGAATAAGAAATAAGAAAATACTATTATTATTACTATGGTCCGTCATTAAACGTCCGAAATCATTTACACCTACTCATCAACGTGATTTTTTTTTTTGTATTACATAGATACATTTAGCTTTGTGTGTCAAAGATTTTTTTTATAATAAGTGTCTTGACGAGTCAATCAGAGGGCTTATTGGCTATCGCCAAATGACATGTACAACACTAGAATCCATAGACAAAATTGCGTACCTACATTACTTGCTTAAACCTCCTCATTAATATGAGTTACATAACAAACCCAGCAATGTACATTAAAGTTGTCATCCATCGTAGTGGGTGAGAATTAGCCAATAGGCCCTCAGGTACCTGTTGGTAAGCATTGAGTATCATGATTTCCCATAACAGACTTGTATCGTATCATGCCTAACGTGACCATATACGTCCCGCTTTCACACTAACTGTCCCGCTGTCCCCAGAAAGAGCAAAAATGTCCCGCTTTAGCTTCCACTCGTTTAGGTACTTTTGGCGATCAGAATTATAAAATGTTCATAGGTCAAAATTAGCTGTTCGCACAACATTCTTAGTTAATAAAATAAAAATTTTCTCGGCGCTAGCAGCAAGCTGCTCGTGCATCTTTTAAGTATTCTAAAGTTTAGAAAAAGCATAATCTCTTAAATAAGTTTGTATTAGCTCATGATCATCGGTAAAGCGGCATTTTCTTCAGTTCCCGGGGAAGCAAAGGGTAAAATCGGGCTCTTACCTGAAAAAGACTCCCGTCCCGCTTTGACGAAAATTATAAATGGTCACGTTAACATGCCCAGTAATTTCGCTGGTAACATTACCCTTTAGTCTATTTATTTATTTATTTTATTTAGTTTATTTGGGACAATTAACAGCTACACACTACAGCTTACAAAAACAACATAATAATATAACTAATATAAATGTGTAGCCTACTTCATTATCCACATATATGTTATGGAGTAGGGTACACCTTGTAGTTACAATAACTCGCTTGTTACTTATTTACTTAAATTAAATAGAACATCGGAGACCAATTTCTTAAAACTAGAGGCGGACAGTGCAAAGATATCTATGCGTTCAAAGTATGTGTTATAGGCAGTTATAAGTTGATATAGAGGTGCACGTTTTCCAGCATTTGTTCGACACCGAGAAGTAGTGAACAATCTACCAGGTCTAACTGAACGTCTTTGCACTGTGCGCGGGACACTATAACTTTACTTGTGAGATCTATGCAATCATACTTATTATTACAAAGATTATAAATTGTTGCTGCTCCCAGAAGCAATCGTCTATGATATAAGCTTAAAGTTTTGTATTTGCTAAGAAGTTGTACATATGTTAATTTTTCGTGGTGACATCTATAATGCATGGTTTTGTAAAATTTATTTTGCACTCTCTCTATTGAGTCTTTATATTTATTGTATAGTGGGTTCCAGATACAAGTTGCATATTCCACTTGGGGTCTTATAATTGTGTTAAATAAGTATATATATGTTTTAGTTCGCTTAAAGTTTTTACTAGACCTTAAAACGAAACTATACATTTGAAACGCTTTATTATTATTTTTTTGTACATGAAGATCTAAATGTAATTTAGTATCTAATTCTACACCGAGATCTCGCAGTGAATCAACTTTGTCCAGTAAAGTGTTACAGAGTTTGTATCGATATTGTTTTATATTTCTATTTTTAGTAAAATTAATATAGTGACATTTTGACAGATTTAAATGTAATTTATTTATATGACAGTATTCAGTGAGACGATCCAAATCATTTTGAAGTAGAATATTATCGTTGTAATTATCGATATTTCTGTATACGTTTAGGTCATCTGCATATAACAGGAATTTAGAATGTTTAAAACAAGTATTTATATCATTTATAAAAATAATAAATAATAATGGACCCAATATTGATCCCTGCGGGACCCCGGAGGTAGTTTTAACAATATCTGATTTAAATCCATTGATGACAACTTTTTGTGTGCGGTTAGAGATGTATGAAGCGAACCATCGTAATAAATTACCCCGGATACCGTTGTACGCGATCTTATTGAGGAGTATTTCGTGATCTACTTTGTCGAAGGCTTTTCGAAAGTCTGTATTGACAGCATCGACTTGTACTCTTCTGTCCATATTCTCAAATAGAAAATTGGTAAATGTCATTAAATTTGTGTTAGTTGACCTTCTTTTAACAAATCCATGCTGTTCTTTAATGATAATTGGATGGAGTATTGGGTATAGCTCATTGTGAATAAGTCTCTCGAAAAGATTCGACAAAGTAGATAATATAGAAATAGGACGATAATTAGATATATCACTTTTTGAACCAGATTTAAATATTGGTGTAATATTGGCTTGTTTCCATATGTCAGGAAACACGCCTTCTCTAATACATTTGTTGTAGAGAATATGAAGGGGCTTACAAATAGTAGAGGCAGTATTCTTTAAGAAAATCGGGTGTATTCCATCAGGTCCTTTACCTTTTGTAGGGTCTAGTTTACTAAGTTCTGTTCGAATTTTTATAAAACTTATGTCCATATGACTAATAAGGTTGCAGTTTTCAGATACATTTTCGGGAACTGACCATGAGTCCATATTCAATGTTGATGGCTCATATACTGAGTGAAAAAACTTAGCAAATAAGTTACAAATATCTGTAGGAGTGTTCACAGTTTGATCATTTAAGTTCATTTTATCAGGTATCGTAGGCTTATTTTTGAGGTTGGAAATATATTTCCAAAAGTATTTAACATTGTTACATATATTATCTTGAATTGAGTCTAAATATTTCGCAAAGCAGTTATCACACTCTAATTTAAAGCTGTTTCTGTATCGAGAAAAAATTTCGTAATCTGATGTATTTCCGTACGTTTTCCATTTTAACCATGCCTTCGATTTGTTTTTAAATATATGAATTAAAGCAGGAGTGAACCATATGGGATAATTAGAAGGTTTTTTAATTGACATTGGAACATGAATTTTAATAATCTCGTAGATCAGAATTATAAAATGTTCATAGGTCAAAATTAGCTGTTCGCACAACATTCTTAGTTAATAAAATAAAAATTTTCTCGGCGCTAGCAACAAGCTGCTCGCGCATCTTTTAAGTATTCTAAAGTTTAGAAAAAGCATAATCTCTTAAATAAGTTTGTATTAGCTCATGATCATCGGTAAAGCGGTATTTTCTTCAGTTCCCGGGGAAGCAAAGGGTAAAATCGGGCTCTTACCTGAAAAAGACTCCCGTCCCGCTTTGACGAAAATTATAAATGGTCACGTTAACATGCCCAGTAATTTCGCTGGTAACATTACCCTTTAGTCCGGAACACAGTAAGAACTACGTAAGCCAAGTGGGTGTGTTTGAATTAATAGCAAATAGGTACAGTTTTTGGTAAGGTGTGCTACGTGATACGTCTTCAACAGAAATAATACAAAACCGGTCAAGTTAGAATTGACATTCCGTTAGATAATGGACCTAGAATTTAGATTCACAAGAACTCCTTCTGTGTAAACATCCACGTATTGGAATATTAAAATAGGCAGGCAGGTGTATTTATAATACTAGCTGTATCCACCATGTTTACCTAGGTACTATGAAAAGTACCTAGCACTATAATGAACAACACTATAATCATTTGTGGCCCAGTGGTAGAAGGTGTACGTCTGGCGACCCTGGTTTCAAGTCTCATAGTGGCATTTTTACATGTTTCGTTGGATGTTAAACCTGCTCATTCCCAGTCCTCCATCTCAAAGTCGTTGCGGAAGTGCCGTTGAGTTGTTTCAGTGGGTACACCATACATTTAGGAAAATTGTCTGGGGTACGTATACACGTGTAATCGTCCTGTACAAGGAGTCCCACATTACCCTCCTGTACCCCCTACGGTGGCTACGCGTAAAAGAGATTTTTCCTAGTTCAGTTTTTAAAGGCGATAACATGTTTAAAGGCATGTAAAACGCTAGGTCCCGGTCCCCGGTTGTTTCCTATAAGATATGATGAAGACAGTTGTTAGTTCATGTAAAAGACCTACTTCTGAATCTTGGCGACTGTAGTAACATAGGTTGACGGTTTTCTTTTGGTGTAGCCAAAAGAAAACCTTTTATCTTGATTTGACTATAAGGGTAACCTGATTACTTGGAGTATAAACCCTAATCAGGTCCTACTTACTTAATTTTATATTTTATTACAAGATCTTAAAAACTTCCTACTTTCCTACCAAATTTCAGCTAAATCAGTTTAGCCCTGTTGAGGTAACAAACTAACAGACATCCATATCGCATTTTTAATATTAGTGGACTCTAGACTCTAGTTATACGTGTTTCCATAGGCGGATCCAGGATTTGGTTCTGGGGGGGCCAATGTGCAGAAAGGCAAGAATATTATCATTTTTACTAAGAAAAAAGTGTGTTTAGGCCGCTCTGAACAGTTAGAAAGTTCAAATACCCAAGTGTGCGAGCAGCTTGCTGCGAGCGCCGAGAAAAACAAGTGAAATTTTAAAAATACTTTTTAAAAACAAGCTTTAATTAATCATTACCATCTTGCATCATATAGTACTCGTCAAGACAAATCAAATGAGCCCAAACTCGATGGGGTTGCGTTGTTTAATGACAGAGTTCCTATAGCCACCTTCCAGCTCCATCATCAGATCAGCTCCATATCAAAATAATATTGCATTGTCATCCGGTTTACACACGCATGCAAATTTTCAGCTCAATTGGAAACCGGGAAGTGGGTCAAATCAAACTTGCAAGATTTGATTACAGACAGACAGACAACAGACAGGTGAAAGTAATATAAAGCTTGTAAAATTATAGTCTTGACTATGAAATATGTGCAAAATTCGTAACTCTACAATGCTTCTGGGGGGGGCCTTGGCCCCCTGGCCCCCCCCCTAAATCCGCCTATGCGAGTTTCTAATGGCAGATTTAAAAATCGCGAGTTATTTTGGGATTAGATTGTTCCAGATGAATAAAATTAGAAACAAGAAAGAGGAATCTCACTTCTGACTACAATCACAAAGATTATAAGTGGCGCTTGTGTCGATGTGCTAATACACTTTCAAGTTATTTTATATTAGCTGAATAATAGTTCTATTTTTCGCCACTTTCGTTATTATTGTAGACATTATGAAAGAGACATTTATTTAACAAAAGGCGTCATGATTCATGTTAAATGATATCGAGACCATTACTAATTTCGAGCTATTATAAAATTCACGGTCATTACATAAAGCTATTATTCTTCATTTCTTGTTAAACATTTGAATGCAAATTAGATTTCTTAAAATTTTTAGGCACTTTTCTTGCGTATAGTTTAATTTTTGTGCATATTAACATAGAGTTAGGTGTACAATTATGTATCTATGTATATATTTTCAATGGGTACCTATTAAAGAGCAAATTATATTAATTCAATTATACAAAATAGATGGTCAGTTAAAAGTGCAATCTTTACCAGTTTACCAGGTACTTACCTACTAACTTATATTTACTTTTTTGTATGGAGGATGTCGTTCGATATATCGAAGACAAATTTCATTTTCTTTTTGCAGTTGACAAACGGGTAGACTTGATATTTGGCTCAGAACAATGTGACGTAGACATCAGATAAATAGGTAGAATTTCGTAACGGGAGGTGAGCTGAAATCTCCATCATATGCGTAAAGAAGAAAGTCCAATTCGACAGTTCAATTCGAGTCATGCTTCATATTAACAATCATAATAGGAAAATACGTAAGCGACCAGTGGTTCCCCATTTACTCACAAACCATAAGGAATATCTAATAATTAAGGCTGTCTCATAGTCTCATGTCACATGTCTCACATAAGGAACACTCAAGTCAGGGAAAATGCAAGTGTTGCAAAAGGAAATCACAAAACTATTACAAATAAGGTAATTTACATAAATATCGGTAGGTATAGGTAATAGGTCTGTCAATTATTACATTTATATTAGCCAACCAACTGGATGATGCGGCGTCTACGTCACCAGGCACCATTGACTTTAGGCGTTTTTTAGACAGGGCAACTATTGCAGCAACTAGCTCTGCCCACTAGCTGTTTCATAATATTACACTTATTACAATAAGTGAATTAAATTCTGCAACATGCCACATCCAACTGTGCTCAGTTATGTTATACATTAATGGTATCGCCGGCTTTGCGTACATCGTGTCGCATCGATGCAATGCATTCATTCATGTTTAGTTTTTACGTAGCAACTACCCTCAATAAAAGTTATTATGGTAAAATAGGTTATTTGTGTATGTAATGCTATTTATTAATTTGCTCAGTAAAAATTGTTAGTAAATAAGATGGAACTATACTAATACCTAGGATAAGCCCAACACTTACTTTTAAGTATTTTTAATGTTTTCTCATGTAAGTGAATGTTATTCTTTAAAAAAAAAAATTAACATTTCTTTAACCCGAAATTAAAAATTTAACAAACCCCCAACGCAACGCTTTCAAAATATTAATTCGCCGTTTTGTAGTGGCGGCCATCTTGGATTTTAAATTTATCATAGTGCGTTGTGTTCTACAAGTCCTTTCATTTGATACCCATATTGAGTGGGTTGTAGAAAAAAGATTCCGCAAATTTGTAGCGGCGGCCATCTTGGATAAATTTTCCCCAAACATAGCTAAGACATCTTTACCGTGCTAAGATTAAGAACACTTTCGACTAACTCTACTTTCAAATAAAAAAAATGATTAAAATCCATATAAATCTGCTCGGGAGCTACGATGCCACAGACAGACAGACACGTCAAACTTATAACACCCCGTCGTTTTTGCGTCGGGGGTTAAAAACATAACGAAGCTTTAAATTGGCTAACTTCACCAAATTAGAGTTCAACGATGGTAATAAATAAAATCATGAAAATGCTAGTTGCTCAATCTGCAAAGCATCTGAGAGCGATTAAGGGGTGTGGACGAACGGAAACTACCCCGATTCTGCCCCACATCTGATTCAAATGTGATCTAAATTCTTAGACGGTGCAGCGTAGCGGTATAGAAATTAATCAAAAGCGCATCAAATCAATGTTACAAAGTTTTCAAGCACTAATTGATTATAATCAATTAAAATATAATAATTATTATTGGTCAAATCTAGTCCGCTTTTCTCCGCTCCACGTTTGTAGAAAAGCAAGCTGAAAAACAATTTGTATTGTTAGTTTACACACTACAGCCATTATGGCAGAAATTACTACCTAAATATTCTGTATGGGAAATTTGTTTTTTATATAAATTAACTGGCCATAACTCATAACGGAAAAATAATTATTTAAATTTGTTTCGATCACATTTATTTAGTTCTAAAACGTCACGCCCGATTTTTATGCCTATTGGTCACACCGTAAATCGTTTTAATTTTATCACTCCTTCGAACAGTTCTAATTGCTTACACATAGAATCTCCAGAAAATACTAGAATACCAGAAACCATGCAAACATTTAAAATTAAATTTAGGTAGGTATGCTGCTTGGCTAATGATGCCTCCCGATAAGATACAAATCACCCCCTTGAAGATCTGGAAGTTCTTAGAAGCTACGGGTTTAGGGAGTGAACTATAGCTCAAGAGGGCGTCACAATATAATAATATTATCAGCAATGGTCGATGCGGCAAAAACCACTTGAATTAAATTCCAATAATAATTAACTTAGGTAATACACCATGCTCACTTTCTCTGTTTCTTAGTTATTTTTAGGGTTCCGTACCTCAAAAGGAAAAAACGGAACCCTTATAGGATCACTTTGTTGTCCGTCCGTCCGTCCGTCCGTCTGTCTGTCAAGACCCTTTTTCTCAGGAACGCGTAGAGGTAACAAGCTGAAATTTATAGGAAATACTAAGGTCCATTGTCTCTTAGAGCTGTGAAAAATTCAAACTTCTAGGCCAACGCAATCAAAAGATATAGTCGAATATGTCGCAAATTTCAGCAAATTTTCGACATTACCAAATAAATCAAAACCTACGGGGCACTTCCCGTAAACTCAGAATCTTGAAATTTGGCACGAAGCAACTCCTAAGAGCACAGATAAAGGAAAAATTGAGAAAACCATAAATTTTTAATATCATCATATGAAAAAAATATTTTGAACACACACACAGATAAAGGGAAAATTCCGAAAATTGTACATTTTTAGTTACATCATATAAAAAAATATTTTTAATAATTTCATACTTACTACCTTATTTCTCATGAACGCGTGCAGGTATTAAACTGAAATTCATATTAAATACTAAAGCCTATAATACCTTTAAACTGTAATAAAATCAAACCTCTATCTCAACGCATTCAAAAGTAACAGCAATTTTAGCCGAAATTTTAAACACGCAACTACTCTCAAAAAACCAAAACTTACAGGGTACTTGCCGTGAACGTAGAATCTTGAAATTTGGTAAAAAGCAATTCCTTAGAGCACAGATAAAGGGAAAATTCCGAAAATTGTACATTTTTAGTTACGTCATATAAAAAATATTTTTTATAATTTCATACTCACTACCTTATTTCTCATGAACGCGTGCAGGTATTAAACTGAAATTCATATTAAATACTAGTCTATAATACCTTTAAACTGTAATAAAATCAAACCTCTATCTCGACGCATTCAAAAGAAACAGCAATTTTAGCCGTATCTTTTAACTCGCGACTATGGATCATTCACAGTTATTTTACCTCTGACAGATGTCAAAATTATTTTCTTTATGTTGCATTATTGTCAAAATGTTGCCAGATCGTTACTTTTGTTACGTTTTAGGTTACTTTTTCACCCTTTGAGTTACTTTTGTATTCGTGTCTTGATGACTTTTACGATACTTTTCAAGGTCTTTATTTTAAATTGAACCTTATAATTAATGAATCTTTTTCCTTGTAATGGTATAGAAAATAATAGTTAATTTATTGATTTAGCAGAGACAAAAAAATAAGGCAATTTTGTATAACTTTATCTGGTTTAGAAAAGGATTTTTTTGTTGATTAGCAATTTCTTATTTAAATAAACTGAAAAATTAGTAATTATCACCGAAATGTTAGAATATGTAAGCGTATATCTATTCAACTGTGTATATTGTGTAAAATTTTCAAAAATGCGTTACTTTTCTTGTTCAAACGTTACTTTTTGTACTTGATAAGGTTACTTGTACTCGTTGTTTTAATAATTATTATTACAATCCTAAGCTTTACCAATGCCCATAAACTCAATTTCCTTTGAAGAAAAAGAATTTATCTATAACAATATCGGATGGTTAACATATTATGAAAAAGTGGTTACTACGAACTATCAATATGATATAAAATATTAGGTAGGTTCGAAACAGGAAATTCATGTAAACACATCACTGTAAAATAATACTTACAAGTGAATTAAATAAAAAAATTAAAAACCCCCGCCCCCAACGCAAACCGTAAAACACCATTTTGAATGGCGGCCATCTTGGATTTTAAATTTTATACAGTGCCCTTTCATTTGATTTCCATATTGAGGGGGTTGTGGAAGAAAAAAGTAATTCGCCATTTTGTAGTTGGTTAAAAATGGGGAAGTCAATACTCACCTGACATGGCAACATTATTTTCAGGCTAGCCAATGTAAGGGCTAGAGGTAAAATAACTGTGAATGATCTATACTCTCAAGGGAATCAAAACCTACAGGGTACTTGCCGTTAACTCATAATCTTGAAATTTGGTTCGCAGCAACGTCTTAAATCACAGGCACAGGTAAAATTGCGAAAACTGTAAATTTTTAGTTACATCATTTAAAAAATATTTTTGATAATTTTGTATTTATTATCCCTTTCCTCAAGAACGCGTACAGGTATTAAATTGAAATTCATACTCAGCTTTATAATAACTTTAAGCTGTAAAAAAATCAAACATCTACTATGTCAACGAAACAAAAGAAACAGCAATTTTAGCCGCATATTTTCAAACTCGCAAGTACTCGCAAGGGAATCAAAACCTACAGTATATAATATTTTACCCACTTTTCCTTAGGGTTCCGTAGAATGCCGTAGGTTTATACGGAACCCTCGGTGCTCGAGTCCTACTCGTACTTGACCGTTTTTTTGGATATGTCCTCGATGGTTATTTTTGATATTGAATAAAAAACATGTTTCGAACAGAAAATATATTTACATTCATTATTTACACATTTATTCATTCAACACAATTGTCCATAACTTAAACAATAATTCTTATGTAATAATAGTTGTGATGTAAAGTGCATAAACAAGCCACATAGTGAGGTATTTATTATTATCAGTACAATAGATACTTATATAATGTGTTAAAAGGTGCAATAATAGTTAGCACGCGTTCCTTTAGGGGCTGCGCAGACGACAGACTATCCATGACGCACTTTTTAGTCTATGAAAATAGAACCTATGCAATTATATGCAGTAACGCACACGACGCGCAAAAAGTCCGGCGCACAAATAATATAATTGCATAGGTTCTATTTTCACAGACTAAAAGTGCGTCATGGATAGTCTGTCGTCTGCGCAGCCCCTTTAGTGGCAATGCAGTAGAATCTCTACTATGTGAAATTTGCATGGTTTTGTAGTCTTTCTTTTGTTTTCTTTAATTCACGGTAACTGAGACTCGCAACCAGTTGTCAAAAAAAAAAAAATAGCCTTCGTATTACAAGAGTATTACAATAATTGTAATACTCTTGTAATACGAAGATATAATTATTATAGCAAGACTATTTTCACTTCTTTGGCAACTGGTTACTACTTTC
This sequence comes from Hemithea aestivaria, assembly GCA_947507615.1. Taxonomy (NCBI): domain Eukaryota; kingdom Metazoa; phylum Arthropoda; class Insecta; order Lepidoptera; family Geometridae; genus Hemithea; species Hemithea aestivaria. Next base: position 10,045,247 of record OX382335.1, on the reverse strand, counting down.
AACTCTTAGTTGCGAATAAGACTGGAGCGGGAAATCCATATATACTCAATTTCAAAGTTAAATAAAATTACAATATTTTAATTAACAAAATCCGAAAAATAAGGAAAGGTCAAATATTCGACGGATATATTTTTAGTTTGTTCATCGATTACGCAAAAACGTTCGAACCGTTTTGGAAAATTCTAAGGCACCCAGGAACAGGACACCCATTCCAGGTCGAGCAGTTTTCAAGTTATGACTTAAAATGTGTGTTTGCTCGCTTATTGAAATTAAATGAATTCTATTTTATTATTCAAATTTTTATTATTATGATACGTTCTTTTTAATTCTGTTGCCACTATATTTGAATATTATTGTTCACATTAATCAATATAGCCATAACATCGTCAATTTAAGGCACTATAGCAAAATAATTGCACTTTTTACTTTATTTGTAATAAGGACACGTGTACACTATTTTACTATGAGTTATGTGGTAACATCCAAAAACATTATTTTCAAATTAACATTTCTAGCATTCATAACTAAAAGAATTATTAATAAATATCTAAAAATTACGTTTAATAATTATATTTACAAAAAGTACAAAAGTAGAAAAATATCACTACATTAAAATAGGACCGGTAGCACATCTCCGCCGACGATTACAGCTAAGTAGCTCCACTATAATATTAAAAAAAAATAAAAAAAAATTATATAAGTTATATAAAATTAATAATATTAGTTGTAACTATAATATAATATATAGGTACTATAGGTACATACTACTCGACTTCAAGGGTTGAAAGTCCTTGTCACAAAAATGAAGCCAACAATTTTGGACGGTGTGTAGGTATTATATTACGTATATAGGTATTATGTGTGTTCAAAAAGTCGTAAATGAAAGTTTACCCCTTTGAAGGTCAATGTTTCCAATGGTATACTACAAGTGGAAACATTGATTTTGCACACTTTTTTTTTTGATTTTGGTATAAAAGTACAAATTTCATCCGTGTACGTACACGCGTGATATTCGTACTTTGGTGCTTCTTATTTTTCATGATATTCCGTCCGCATATTCCTTCATCCATGCTAGACATCAAGATAATAAGCAATCGTGTAGCCCGACTCAGTTATTAACACATAGGCTGGGGCGGAATTTTTAAGGACTATCCCAGGGGCTGGAATCTAATTTTGTATGGAATACTCCTTTGACAAATCACGTTTGAGTTTTTCAGCACTCGCGTTCCAACCTCAAAAACACAGCTGTTGTGATTTCTGCAGTCGATGTGTTAACGTGAGAAATATGCGGATGGGTGCATCATTTATTTTATTAGAAGATTCTGTCCAGTAGTTTCTAGGTCCACGCCGAAAGCGTACATCTAGTTTCGTTGCTGACATCGAGACGGAGTTGTGCTATCACCCTTTTAACCCTCTAATGCTTAATCGCAGATGAAATATGAGGCCTCAATATGGTAAAATAGTTACCTATATGTATAATACAATATTAAAATTACAATAATATTTTGTAATTTTCGTTATTAATGTCACGAGTTAATGACTGACTAAGGCATCAGTCATTGTAATCTTCTTTTAAAGTATATAAGTATTATAACCATCATCTAACCACCATAACACCAACACAAGCCATAACACAAGCTTTAAGTTGCTTAGCTTGGGGATAGGTGGCGCTGTGTGAAATGTCCTGAAATATTTATTTATAGGGTAGCGCAAAATTAATCATCTATTTTTTCTGAACAAAAAGAAAATCAAATGATTAATTTAGCGCCACCTTGTAATAATAGGGGATTGAAATTACAATAAAATTACGTGTAAGCTTTCAGGCAGTTTGGCGAACATATCGCACACCTAATTAAATACTGGCGTAACTCAAAATGATCTTTTTATAAATACCCTTTTAAAAAGGTAGAGATAAATTTGTTATTGCAGAAACTTACTTTTTTAGTTTGGCTAATTTTATTAGGTGTTCAAATTTGTATGGCGAGTCATTTTACATAATTTCTTCTCTTCTTGTGTGTTATATGTTTGCGTAGCCTGCCACACTAACCACTAGCGCTTTGCAGTCTTGGAAGAATCTTTGATACTACACCATATTATGTCTGGCGCCGACAAAATGTAAGTATATTGTAGCAGTTTCTATGGTAACACTAGTTTCATATAAAGCCTAGCTTGTAAAATAGTCACAGTGAGTAAGTACTTATCATATCTGACATTTGGTCGAGTAGGTTACCCATAGGTTAGTTGAGTATATATTTATTTATTATTATTAAGGGGTTAATAGTCGCTGAGCCTCTGTCTCGCTCGCACGATATAACAAATTGTCAAATAACAATTGATAAAATTTACTTTTTTGAAATGTGTTAAATTGAAAATTTTGCTCATATTTTTATAAGTATTCCCAGTTTGCTACCTTGAATAACAACAATGGCATTCTCAATTATATGAAAAATATCTATCTTTAAACATGCCTCAACCATTTTATAAAGTATCAAACTGGTTATAGTTTAACAAATAGTATAAAAATATAAGCAAAATTTTCAATTTAAAACGTTTCCAAAAAGTAAATTTTATCAATTGTTATTTGTTATATCGTGCGAGCGAGACAGAGGTTCAGCGACTATTGACCGCTTAAGGGTTTTGCTGTTATTTTATTGTGTACTGCGCCCAGTGGTTAAACGCGCTGTACTATAGCCTATGTGTCATTAGAGGGTTTAAGCTATCTCTATACCAAATTTCAGCTCAATCGGCTCCACCCGTTTAGGCGTGAAGAAGTACAAACATACACACTCACAAACTTTCGCATTTATAATATAAGTGAGATTATTAATAAGGGTTTTGCTGTTATTTTATTGTGTATCATTTTAAGTTGATTGTGATATTATGTTTATTATTGTAAGTGGTAAGCAAAACATTTTATTAAGAGCGTATATATCGAGTGACGACTCTCTCGCTCGCACAATTTGACAAATTTTGAAATATAAATTCAAGGAATTAATTTATTAAAAATTCCTCTATACAAGTCCTGCATAATATTATTGCACACATTTTAAAAGTGTTTTCAGTGAGATATATAAAAAAATGGGATGAGGAGCGATGACGAAAAAAATTTTTTTTTTCAAAAAATCTCATTCCGTTTTTTATATATCTCACTGAAAACACTTTTAAAATGTGTGCAATAATATTATGCAGGACTTGTATAGAGGAATTTTCCATAAATTAATTCCTTGAATTTATATTTCAAAATTTGTCAAATTGTGCGAGCGAGAGAGTCGTCGCTCGATATATACGCTCTTAAGAACAAATACATGAACAAACACTTTCAGTTACACACCTTACTGGTGTCAGACGACATAGAAACTGCAACGATCTTAGATTAAAATAAAAAAAAGGAACATACGCACTATCATTGTTACCTATAGCTAAACTTGGGCCTGCAGGGTCGGAGATTGTAGATAGCCGTTCCGACACGCGCTAATATAAATTGTGTGCATGAACCTAATTGCTGGACGCCTGTACTGTATCTTACCATTTTAATTTAAGGCTACAATACATTCTGTCATCTGAATTGACGATATTCCCTCTGTAAATCTAAGCTTAACTAATCCGGGCTTCTAGTGGTGAGTGGTTCATCCCCAAAGCAATGTTTCAACGCTGGGTTCTTATATGAGTTCTCGTGCTGAACACTCTGTGAACTGGTCCTGCATTTAGTGAGGCACAGTTCGTAATCGTCGCCTAACGATCTGAACAACACTTGTTTCTCTGATGATAACTTTGATAGGACCACCTCGAGCATGTGTCTCTGAAAAGATGAAATAATAGGTTTATAACTACATTATAAAACGATGATTGGAGGGAGAGAAGGTAGGCCTTTGCCCTGAAGTGGGACAATATAGGCTAAATAATAATGTCGCTCTTAAACACGGGCTAAGCCCGGGCCTTTTTATAGGCGTGCACGGAGACAAAAAGTCCAACGCGCAGAGGCCCTTTTGAGCTTTTAATATAAATGTAATGGGTGACACTTATTGGAGTCTGTCTGTGAGTCCATCCATAGAAAATGGGCTCAAAAACAGTCTCCGCCAAGTGACGGGACTATTGCTAATTAATGGAAACTACTTGAACTAGGCTATGTATGTGCATTCTAAATGGATGGTTAATGAGGCTATTGCTAGGACTACGGCACCTGTCACTTCCGTCCCATTAGGAAATATATAGGCAGGTGATGACTCGCCACTCACTAAACGGGCCCCCATAAAATAATAATTATTATTATTGGAACGAAGTTCCTTATCGCGCGTTGTGAAAGGGGGCTAGACGGAAAAAAATCTTACGAAAAGTTGTCACGACACTTTTTGCTATAGTAAGCTATTGTAAGCTGTGCGGCGTGCGCATGTTTCTCTGTCTGTCTCTCTCTCTCTTATAGAAAGCAAGCCAGATATTTTCATTTCTATAGGAACTTCGTTCCATCCGGGTGTCCCTTGACACCTCTCAAGTTTTTTTTTGTAGTAGTCTTTAGCAATAGCCTCATCCATTTAGAATGCACATCCATAGCCTAGTTCAAGTAGTTTCCATTAATAAGCAATAGTCCTGTCACTTGGCGAAGACTGTCTTGGAGCCCATTATCTATAGGTGGCTCACAGATAAACTCCGGTAAGTCGTGAGTCGTGTCACCCATCACATTTAAATTAACAGCTCAAAGGGGTCTCTTCACGTTAGACTTTTTTTGTCTCCGTGTACGCCTATAAAAAGGCCCGGGTTCAGCCAGTGTTTAAGTGCGACATAATAATTATAAAACAAAGTCGCTTCTTGTCTGTCCCTAAGTATGCTTAGATCTTTAACGGAACGGATTTAGCTGCATTTTTTAAAATAGATAGAGTGATTCAAGAGGAAGGTTTATTATAGAATAGAATAGAAAACTCTTTATTGAAACACTACAAACATACAGAAAACTTAAAACTATAACACAAAATCACGACATAAGTGTAACAATTGGCGGTCTTTTCCAGACAACCTTGCAGGAAGAGAAATAATTATATTTACATGGGTAGGTGGTGAGTTTGTAGTATACAAAAGATTAATGGAAATAATTCTTATATACTTATAATAATATTATATAACATAAATATATATAAATTATAATATAATATATTTAATACATAAATAATATACATAAACACATCATATATACACAATACATTCATAATATTATAACTACACTATACACAGTGACTGGTAAATCACTTAAAAGCTTCAAGGATATGATAAATTATATAATCACATTATGTTTACAATTAACAAACAAAGACAATACTAATACATTTAAGAGAAAATCTTATTTGAATTAATTCGCCATGTCCCAAACAAAATGGTTAAACTACTGGCGAACAGCTGACGCAGGTAGGTAAGTAAAGCTACATACAAAGTAGGTATCGACAACACCGACAAAGGACGCGATCTGTGACGCGACATAGCTACGCGATGCTACACACTCACGTGATGTTAAGCGATGATGCGGCCGCATGTGGTAGCAGACTAAACCTAGAAGGCGGGATAAATCCTTTCCTGGCTTCACTGAGCTTATTTTCCTTTGCTGGTTATCAATACAAGCCGCAATAGAAATCCGCAGTAAAATTAAACCCGCGAAATAACAAATTGAATTTTAAGACTAAAATACTCATCGATGAAAGGAAATACCTTAAAAGCGTCTAAACGCGCGCGCTCTGGATAAATAAATTAGGCTTAGTAACTAAATAATAACTAAGTAGGTAGGTATGATCCGTTTTTCCTTCATACTTTACCTGGCTTAGGACAGGCAAAAATACCAAGGTAAGTGGACAATGACATATCAAAGAAATCCATATTAATCGTTCAGATATTAGGTACATTATTACCTATTTATTATCGATACCTACCAGCTGACCGAATATGCCGCCACAGGTTAGATTGTAGCGCGCTACGACCGCGATTTGTGCAAATACCTACCGCATCGCAAAAGATTTTGAAATGTGAATAAATAATAATGATTTTGTAATATGAATTATGTTCTTATTTGATATTTTTTGTCAAAATTAGATAGGTAGGTACCTATTTTTACGAATCGTGGACTGGGTACTCTGTTTCAAGGTTCTAAGTTTTAAATGCACGTCAAATTAAAACCGCAATAGAAAGCCACGCTAGTCGTAGCTTTCTGTAGTTTTCTGTAGCTTCTGTACAAGATAGCCGGTCGGCTGGTAGATTTCGATAAAGTACCTACGTAAGAGGGCTACAAACCTATTAGGTACCGACTATGACGGTGATTTTTGCGTATACCTATTGTTTCCGCCGGGAGGTCTGCGTTATACAAAATTACAATCGGAAATCATGAACAACGGAACAGAACCCACTTACCGGACGGAGAGCCGCCGACCGCTCGTGTCCACCTCAGGGAGGCAGGTGGCAGGACCACTTCCACGATAATTGTACAAGAAACCACTGGCTCAGAGGTGCCGGCACACAGTACACACTTAGGGGCACACCCACGAGACGCGTTAAAATTATACGACGCAGCGTGCTTCTCGCTCGGTAACGTTCGGACGACTGACGTTCGCGGCGGCGATGCGGGCGCGGGTGCGCAGAGACGCTTGTGGCGGTGTGGCGTCGGCGTGCCACAAAGGGCGCCGGTGCGGAGTAGCGGGGGATAGGCGCGTGTGAATCGGCCCGTTTAGATTACAAATACTTTATAGAACACATAGGATATTTTACCCAAAATTTAAGTACCTATTTTTATATTTTTTTTAGAATGAGAATCGTTAACTGAGTTCCCTGTTTTAGGCTTCTAAGTGATTTACCAGTCACCGTGTATAAACAACCACTCCTCTATATGCATAACTAGCTACACCCAGCGGTTTTACCCACTTATGTGTTATTCCAGGGTCTAAGCCATCTCTATACCAAATTTCAGCTCAATCGGTCCACCCGTTTAGGTGTGAAAGAGTAACAAACATACATCCAGATATCCATTCTTAAAAACTTTCACGTTTATAATATTAGTAAGATATATTAGAGAAACACTGATAATTTTCTGTCCACTAGTCATTTAATTCATTTGTGGTGAGGGTGACGACAAGCCATCTGCCGACTTTCATGAAGGAAGACTTCTGACCACAGGGAGTTCAGAAATATAAAATATAAATATTTCAGGACGTTTCACACAGCGCCACCTAACCCCAAACTAAGCAACTCAATGCTTGTTATTATGGTGGTTAGGATAACGGATATAATACTTATATACTTTCCTTTTGTAAATACATACTTATAATAGATATGGAAAACCACTCAGACCAGAAACAAATACCTGTGGATCACACAAACATTTGCCCATGCGGGAATCGAACCCGCAACCTTCTGCGTTGCAGGCGGATATTAGTCCACCGCGCCACAGAGGTCGCCAATCATCGCAGTTCAGAAATTCCGTGACTGGTTTCCTGTTGACCCTATGGATGTAGCCATAGGCGTACCCAGCTTCCGGTCTAGGGGGGGGCAGGCATGGGTGGATTTAGATTTTTTTTACTGAACTTGAACTTTGTGCCTGTGTTATGTGCCATATGTTCTAACGTTGAGCAGGTAGGACCTATTTAAAGGTACGCCAAACTTTGATTTCGGCTCGCACATAGCGTAAGAAAATTGAAATATTATTCCTTTTTTTTATTGAAATATTCACCCCGAGAAAATTTTATATTTTTGGTAGCGAAAATACTGCAGTTAATTTGCTGCTAGCAGTAGAAAAAAAAAAAAAGCGCGAGCAGCTTGCTGCGAGCGCCAAGGAAATTTTAAATTTTTGTCAAGGAAAAAAGTGCGGTTAACTTGCTCCGAGTGGTAGAAAAATTATAATATTCTTTCTTAAAATAGCGCGAGCAGCTTGCTGCGAGCTCCGAGAAAATTTTATATTTTTGGTAGCGATAATACTGCAGTGAATTTGCTGCGAGAGATAGAAAATTATAATATACTTTCATTAAAAAACGCGAGCAGCTTGCTGCGAGCGCCAAGAAAATTTTATATTTTTGGCAAGGGAAAAAATGCGATTAACTAGCTCCAAGCGGTAGAAAAATTATAATATTCTTCCTTAAAATAGCGCGAGCAGCTTGCTGTGAGCGCCAAGAAAATTTTATTTCTTGTTCTACAGATATTATATTAGACATTCGATTTCCAGGGGGGGGCACCTGCCCCCCCCCTGCCCCCCCCTGGGTACGCCTATGGATGTAGCTAGTGAAATTACTGCGCTGAAGTGACTTAACATCTTACGACTCTTGAATAAGAAGTGTTGGTGCTGTGTGTTCAGAATTTTACATATAATAATGTGGAATCTGTGCTGATTATGGGCAGCATTATCTTATAGAGTTTTCTTTTACTGTTATAAAAAATTTACGCCTTTATAATATTACTAGTTGTGCCCAGCGGTTTTACCTGTTGTACTGTAGCCTATATGTCAGGGTCTAAGCTATCTCCATACCAAATTTCAGCTCAATCAGTCCACTTGTTTAGGCGTGAAAGAGTAACAAGCATACATCCATACATTCTTACAAACTTTCACGTTTATAATATTAGTAAGATCAGTAAAAAAATTCTTATTATACCTTATTGGGGTCCAAACAGCAAGATACACAGTATTCATAAGACAAACAGCAGTGATCTGAACACGTTTCACAGCTATACCTTTCTGTGAGGTCGGCGTCTGTATCACAACAACCATTCTTCAGTTTATCCATTCTTTGGCACACGTAACCTGAAATTACAGAAAAATAGGAACACTGATTTATGTGTGTCTAAATTTATAAAAGGAAAGAGTAGACTGATCTATAACATACAGCCTAAACCGCTGAATGGTTAGGGTTGAAATTTGGGACACACAAAGGTTTTATAACATAGACTTTCACTAAGGGCTTGTTCACGTTATAACGCGCGGGCGCGGGCGCGACAGACTTTGCTTGCACCGCACGTGCGATTGTACGTGAACACTTTCATAGCACGTAGTATGTTTGATATTTCGCGCCCGCGCCCGCGCGTTCAACGTGAACAAGCCCTAAGTATTTCGCCATGTTAGCAAAGCTGTGAGCATGTGAGCTTGTTATTTAGAAAAGGTTAAGATCGACTTACAGATTTTTCAACACACAGCTCTAAGCTGTAAGGGATCAAGTTGAGTTGAGAGGTATATATTGAGTTTTGTGATGTTGACATAAAGATTCTTTAGGATTTCTTAAAGGGAGTGAAGTTTTTTTTTAACTGATGTCAAAAATAAGAATTTATTTTTTATGTTTGTTCTTTTATACAACGAAGTAAGAAGACGAGCAAGACGCTCTCCTGATGGTAAGAGATTACGCTGCCCATAATTAGTACAGTGCTATTACTGGTGCACTGCGCCAACGCTTCTGACTTGAGAGTCATAAGATGTTAAGACTCTTCAGCCCAGTCATTTCACTAGCTACAGTGCCCTCCTACCGAAGCACAGCAATGTTTGCACATCACTGCTCAGGCGGTAGAATAACTGGCACTGTTGGGGTACCCACCTAGTCGACCTCCGAGCAAAGGAAGTCTACCCCTAAACCTGTTCACCTATTATTTTATTATTATTGTAAAATCAACTTATAAATAAAAAAATAAAAATAAATAAATTGTTTTGTAAATTTTGTTCTTTTTTAAGAATATGATGTTACCTCTATCATCTACGAGTAAATGTTTCCCTTGCACAGAGTTCCTACAAGTGACACGATCATTAGTGTCATTGTGTTCCTGTAGTGTTCTCCAAACAAACGGCTTGGCTTCTATAGTTATATCTTGATATACTATATGCCGAGTGCTGCCCTGAAAACAAACAATCAAAATGCTGTTAATAACAGTGGCAGGATCCATTTGTGTCAGTGAAGGATACAGGATTTTCTTTTTAGGGATGTAGTTATTAATTAACTCCTCAGCTACTGGTGCTTCAATTGTTTTTTAGCGGGGGTGGATTGAATTTGTTTCTAGCATTCTTAAAGCCTAAATTCGAATGGGGTGGTTGCGGCCCAATCGAGCCGCTCGGGAGTTTAAGTTTAAATAGTAATATTTAATGTTAACTCCTCTACGGATGATAACAGGACACAGTTTGTTCAATAAACATCTCTTTGTTCTAGAGATTACAGACAGTCCCCTATGCAGAGCATGCATGGAAGAGGAGGAAACAGCGGCTCATGTTATTCTTGAATGTACAGGAGTGACATCATACAGGGCACAACACCTCGGATCTCCGGGGTCGCTCTCCGATGTCGTCGGCAACCCCAGAGGGCTGCTGAGATTTTTCGGAGAGCTTGGGTGGCTTGAGTGATACAGCACCCCCACCCGCACGCAAAATGGGCCAAGAGGCCTAATTGCGTAAAATTGCCCGCGTATCAGTATGTTAACTCCTCTTTAATTTGTGAGTTCATTTAACCTTACCGTTTGACGATTTCATTAAATTATTTGGGAGCTTTCGGCTTTGTTATACTGACAGGTGTGGTGGTAGCTGGCACAAACACTTTTAGACATTTTATATGAATTATACTACAGGCGCCGTTCTCCAGGTCGCATTATTTAAGTACTGATTCAAACAGCTAAATGGTTGACATTTATTGGAATATCTTATTTTGTTATGACTGCTCAGGATTTTGCTCAGTGAGTATTCCATCATCAGTTGTCGTAGAAGCAACATCTTTCCCTTTTTGGTGATACTTTTTTTATTTGAAATCGTGTCGAATCTCTGCCCTAATTGCTCAAACTATTTGTGAAATATTAAATTTGTTTTAATTGTAATTACAAGTTAGTTTTTTTAAGATTAACTGTTTTTTTTTGAGTTAATTTGAACTAGTCTGCAAGCAAGCACAAGCTAGCTTGGTATAAAACTTAGAGAAATCTTAGACTGGCTGGGCACAGCTAACTAGCTGAAGAACTCTAATATTAATTTTATAACTACAAACTGTACTTACCTCTCTCAAAAAACTGACAATACAGTAGGTTAGTGACGACGCGAAAATGATTCCCAATACAAGACGACGTCTAATAAATCTCACCAAAGCTGCATACCACATAATTAAGCATAAACTTCGATTACAAATGTATGAGAAAATATAATCACGCAATCGCACCGTCGAATACAATAACATTTTCACTTAGGATTTTGAAGTAAATAATACATGAACACATGAAGAGAATACATATTAATTCATTAACTGCCGTCACTCCAACAACAATCCAGAAGTAATTTATCAAACCAACTTGACCATTAGTTGAAAATAAAACTTAAAATTATTTTATTGAGTGAGTTTTATGGTTTTAATCGTATAATAACAAAATGATAATGATAGCTACTAGCTACTTGCTCTTGCTACAGCGAGTCAGTGTTGCCAGTGCCTTATCTTCAAAAGTAACCTCATCATGTACGAAAAGTAACGTTTTAACAACAAAACAAGAAAAGTAACGCATTTTTTAAACCTTTCGTATACAATATGCTTACATACTCAATTTTATACGATTAATAGATAATTATTCAAACATTTCAGTAACTATTTTCTAATTTTTCAGTTTATTTTATAAAGAAGTTGCTATTCAAAAATAACTTAAATATTAAATTATATAGTATTTTTAAATAAACTTCTTAGTAAAACAAAAGTTATTTAAAATTGCCTTATTCTATTAATAAATAAATAAATAAAATAAAATAAAAAGCCTTTTATTTCTCAACTTAACTTAAATAACATTTAGTATCTATGTGTTAGTAGTTTTACCTTAATCTATGTTAGTATACAGTATTAGTTATTTGTTTGTTGAGAACCCCTCTGCAGGTGAAGGCCTCCTCCAAGGCCAGCCAATTGTCTCTGTCTTGTGCTGTTAACAACCAGTGTGGTCCAGCAGTATTTATAATGTCGTCTTGCCATCTTGTGTATGGTCTCCCCTTGCTTCTCTTACCCAAGGGGCCTGTCCATGAGGTTATCTTTTTGGTCCATCTGTTATCTTGGAGTCGTGCTACATGGCCTGCCCATTTCCATTTTTGTTGTTTTGCAAAGGTGAGGAAGTCTTTTGCCTTTGTTATACTTCTGATTTTTGTATGTCTTATTTTTTGAATTTTCTTTATGTTCAGCATACTGCGCTCTATTCCTCTTTGACAAGTGGTAATTTTGTTCTGTATTTTTGAAGTGAATTTCCATGTTTGGCTTGCATATGTTAGGCAGGGCAGCAAGCATGTCATCATTGTTTTAGTTTTTATTTGTACTGGCATGTTACTCTTAAAGACTTCCTTTAGGCTCCAGTATTTGTTCCAAGTTCGTTGTATTCTGCGGTCTATTTCTTTCTCGTAATTTTTCTTTTCGAAGCTTATTTGCTTGCTGAGGTAGATATATTCTTTTGTGTATTTTAATTCTACATTGTCTACTTTAATTGCTTTTTCTATGTTATTTGTCATGATCATGGTTTTAGACATATTTATTTGTAAGCCTACCTGTTCGCTGACATTATTAAGTGAGTTGATCATATGTTGCAGTTGTGTATTTGACTCTGATAGCAACACTATGTCATCCGCAAATCTTAGATGGCTTAAGTATTTCCCATTTATGTATATTCCACATTTTGTCCAATCTGTTTTGCTAAGGATGGATTCTAATACAGCAATAAATAATTTAGGGGACATTGGATCACCTTGTCTCACTCCTCTTTTGATTGGTATGCTTGGGCCAATTGTTTCTAGTTTTACTCTACTTGTACATTTTTTGTAAATACTTTTTATTGTTTCTATATAACCTTTTTGTATGTTTTGTTCTTCGAGAGCTTTCCAAATACTGCTTAATCAAATTTACTATTATATTATTTACCGCTACAAGGAAGATTCGTTCATATTTAGTTCATTTTAATCATTGTCCGGAAAAGTAACTTATCCAAACAAGTAACGCAAATGTTGCAAAAGTAACGTTCTGGCAACGCTGTCAGCGAGTACAAAAAAAAACAAAAAAATAATAGAGAAATTAGAATTGCCATCATAATTTGTGAAAATAAAGCTAAAATAGAAATAAAAGATATAAATTATTTAACATTATTTTTTTTATAATAACTTTTCTAAGCGTATATTTAACTGATGTGGACATAGGCGGATCCAGGATTTGGTTCTGGGGGGGGGGGGGGGGGGCACAAGGTACAGGCGGGCAAAAATATTATAATATTTACTACGAAAAGTGTATGTTTAGCTCGCTCTGAGCAGTTAGAAAGTTTAAACATCTCTAATAATAAGTGCGCGAGCAGCTTGCTGCGAGCGGCGAGAAAAAAATTATAATCTTTACCATGAAATATGTGCAAAATTCGTAACTCTACACTGCTTCTGGGGGGGGGGGCCTTGGCCCCCTGCCCCCCCCCCCCTAAATCCGCCTATGGATGTGTATGTTTTTATTTATTTGGATTATGAGAAATGACTACACTTTTCGTTGTTTTATCAACTCGGTCTTTTCTCTAAGAACCTCAATGGAAGTTCAATTTGATAAAATACCAAAGCTATAATAAAAGATCGTATTTAAAAAGTAAAATATAGTTGATTATTAATTTTCTATAAATAAAAAACACCTTAAAATTTAAAACCTATGGCTCATGGATATAAGAGTCAAAAGAGGTTTTATTTAACTGTACTGGCAACACTAAATTTGACAACGTCATGCATAATAAAATGTCAGTGTCATTTTTCAACTTTTAAAATTCCGTATTATTACGACACCATTTTGAATTTGCCATTAGGTGCTTTTCACGAAAGGAGTCCCTAAAATAACTACAAATAATTAGTTACAAGCTTTTATTTACTTTCACCTGTCTGTAATCAAATCTTGTAAGTTAAATTTGACCTACAAAAGTAAAATGTAACAAATTGTCAATAGTCTCATAATTCATGTTTTAGATTTTAAGTATACCTACTGTTTTGTATATTTTAGGGTTATTTTTAGGGTTTTAGGGTTATGTACGCATGCAAAGTTTCATGCTTTCTGCCGCTCCGGGTCATACCTCCATACAAAATCGAGCTAAGGAGCCGCACTATTGTATATTTTTCTGTTTCAATAGTAAACTAAAAAATCATTAAAATAAAATAAAAAAATATACCTAAAGGTTGACAAACAAATTATTAATATTATCACATTATGTTGTTTAAGATGTTAGCTGCTTGGTCCTGCGAGGTTGCAGGCAGGCGCGGATCCAGACCATAATTTTGGAGGGGGGTCATCGGCTAGAATTTTTTTCAAACTAGTTTTTTTTTGGAGACTCGTTTCTGCGTAGTCTTGAAAATCTTACATTTTCGATGCGCGTTTTGCTTGCTCCGAGTAGCAAGGAAACTAAATATTCTTACTTATATAAGCGAGAGCAGCTCGCTGCGAGCAGCAAAAAAATTTTGAACTTCTCAGCACGAATCATGTGCGTTTAGCTTGCTCCGAGAGGCAAGTAAACTAAATATTTTTATTTATAAAAGCGCGAGCAGCTCGCTGCGAGCGTCTAGAAAATTTTGAATTTTTCAGCACGAACGATGCGCGTTTAGCTTGCTCTGAGTGGCAAGGAAACGAAATATTCTTATTTATAGAGCGCGAGCAGCCAGCTGCGAACGCCGAGAAAATTTTGAATTTTTCAGCACGTATGACGTGCGTTTAGCTTGCTCCGAGAGGCAAGGAAACTAAATATTCTTATTTACAAAAGCGCGAGCTACTCGCTGCGAGCGCTGAGAAAATTTTGAATTTTTCAGCACGAATGATGTGCGTTAACGTTGCTCCAAATGGTAAAGAAACTAAATATTCTTATTTATAGAGCGCGAGCAGCTTGCTGCGAGCGTCGAGAAAATTTTGAATTTTTCAGCACGAACGATGCGCGTTTAGCTTGCTCCGAGTGGCAAGGAAACTAAATATTCTTATTTATAAAAGCGCGAGCACGAATGATGCGCAAGCAACTCGAGAAAATTTTGAATCTTTCAGGACGAATGATCTGACTTCGCTCGCTCTGAGTAGTATGAAAATTAAATATTCTTATTTATAGAAAGGGAGCAGCTCGCTGCGAGCCAAAAATGATGACCCCCTTGACCCCCCCCTGGATCCGCGCCTGGTTGCAGGTGTTTTTATAAAAATAACCCTGTTTAAATATTTGATGTAAAATCAGACAGAAATAAAAGAAAAGTGTAGGTGCAAAAATATTAATTTCTCTGATAAATTCTTAAACTTGCTTTTGACAAAAGGAATCCCGCAGAATTTAGCGGTGGGTAGGTACCTACTAAGTTAAATATTGATGATTACATTAATGCTGTAGACGGTAGGTACTTATTACCGACTTTATATGACCAACATTATTTTTATCTGTTAGATAAGGTAAATAAGTGCTTATTTAATTAAGAAATCAAATAATATGAGACACAGACGAACGACGACGACGACATTTCGTATGAGGACTTTTATATATTTTAAATTTAACGATAGTGGCACCTCGCCAAACTCCTTTCGTCAAAAGCACTTTACAGAATAAATTTTTCATAATTTTTATGATAACAACTTATAAGTATACCTATCTAACAAAAAATATAATAAAAATATTATACCTACTAAAATTATTTTTAATGTTTAATCGTTTCATAATACTTAGGTAATAAAAATGCACAAAGATTAAAAATCTATTTAACAAAAATTTGAGAGATTAGAAATTTAACTAGGTATGTGGTAGGTACTGTGGCTGTAGCATGCCACACGGGATCCCGCTGAAATGTCAAGAGTAGAACTGTCATCCCATATTTAAAATGGCCGCCGCTACAAAATGGCGGATTAATTTTTTTCTCCACAATACCGTCAATATGGGTATCAAATGAAAGGGCTTGACTAGTGTAATACATACATTACGATAAATTTAAAATCCAAGATGGCCGCCAACACAAAATGGCGGCGAATTTTGAAATCGTTGCGTTAGGGGTTTAATTTAATTCACTTGTTACTAGAGAGCTATCAGTCTTACTAGTATACTTTTTGGAAAACATGGATAACAAATCTGACAAACATTGTAGAGGATAAATAAAAAATGCACATAATATTATTATGTTTGCTAAGTGCCAAATGAAGGTGGTTAACCTTTATTGGAAAGTTAATAAATGTGTGCAAATTGAGAAACTGAGTGGAAGCGCTTCCACACTATTTTATCAGATCAGTCTTGCTCGTCTTCTTACTTATTTTTATATAAAAAAATTGTTCATATTTTAAATCTGGTGTAGAATTGGCATTTTTTATCCTTTATCAGGAACATTTTCTTCGGCATCTGGCATAGCATTTCTGGAGCCGTCATTATATTTAGTTTACGTAGGTTTGCATAACGCCACGTGGGCATTCCAGTCCCGATACTGTAAAAAAATATTATTAAGTTATTGGTATGTAGAATAGAATAGAAAACTCTATATTGAAACATTACAAACATACAGAAAACTTAAAACTATAACACAAAATCACGACATAAGTGTAACAATTGGCGGTCTTATCGCTAAAAGCGATCTCTTCCAGACAACCTTGCAGGGGGGGGGGGGGGGTATGTACCTACTCTAAAGTTAGTCGAAAAGTCGCATGACGTAATTAGTGCACGTCGCGCAGTGCATCAGTGCGCAAAAAAAAAACAACGCGCATACTTGCAAATTTTCGCGAAATATACCTTATAAAATAAATAATTTATCATGACAATCTCTGGCTTGAATTAAAATGATAACAATATGGGAAAATATCTTAATTAAAATTTATTGTTATTCAAAGTAAGCTAAGTTCTAGTATCTCTTTACCGTGGTTCTAGCTAGTTTCTATTCTATTCTAAGTTACGTGCAATTATTATTAAGGGAAAAGAGAAACAATTGTTTTATCATATTAATACCTATTGTAAGCTCACTAACAAACTTTCAAATTATAATAAAGCTGACTTTACATTATAATGTATGTAAATGAGAAGGATGTCTGAATTTGCTTAAGAGTCATTAAGAATTACCTACATAATTTTAAATAAGAGTAGGTACCTACCTATTACAACGGTGCTCAAATCTTAGCGAAAAGGACATATAAAATTAATCCAATGCACTGAATTGTTATGAGTGCTGGACCGATTGGACAAATTTGGTTATAAATTAAATAACTGGTTACAGCGAGTAAAACCGTAATGCGCAACTAGTATAAAAGTAATAAAATATATTAGGTACCTGACATTCAGACGAACAATAGTAGCAATTGTAGCAGCCCACACACATAGTTTTAGTTGGTTTGCTGCAGACGCAGCAAAATCCTTCACGTATGAAGGCCGCGCTGGAGTTCAACGAAGTCACGTGTGTTATCAAAGGGGTCACCTCTGCACGAAGCTCCTCTTGTATCATATTGCCCTGTAAGCATTAGGACAGACACATGACTCATGACTCTTTGACTTTGAACAAGTTGTTCTTGGAATGCATTGTGGTGTCACGTAATGGATATAAATAGCCATGAATTCGCAAAAGTGAGCTCGCAAGTTTGATTTTATGCACGTAAAACAGATACAGTGAAAAAAACAAATAAGTATGTAAATAAATGTATCGTACGTATTTGAAAACATAAATATACCTATATCGTATTCATGTGGAATTTAACATTAGGTACATGTGGCACGTTGACTAGCTTTTATGCTTGCGGCTTTGCCTGGCCAGCAAAATGCTATCTTAGCGGAGGTCTACATTAGAAAACATATTTTGTAAATTGCATTCCCAAATTAAACCAATTCCTGCACCAGGAGGCAATACTGTAACGTCAGGTCCCACACCTGATGGCATCATTGTCAATATAGAACTGGGCCTAAATTCTGGACAAAAAAGAGAAGGCGGGGCAGCAAAACGTAAGCAAAAAAATAACCTATAAACATATTTTAATTTTCAAAAACGCCACTTTGAGGCACCCAAAAGATGCTAAATTAGAAAAAATTGAAGTTGCATTTGAGTTAGTACATCGTAAGATATTCCAAGATTTTTTCAAAATTTTGTTAAAATTTGACAGTAGGCGCCAGCAAAACGAGAAGCGATTTTGGACCGGAATAATCTCGCTGTGCAGAGAAATAGATAATATTTTTTGGCAGAGGGCAGAGACTGAGGAAGGTTCTGACAGCCTATGATAAAAAAAAGCCGACAGCACACATATAATGGGATGGACCTCTTAAAGTAGCGCCAAATGGTGGCGTAATCTTTCGCGAAAACCCTCATTGAGGTGCGATAAAGAATGGATGCTGGTTACACCGTCACACCTCACTGCACACACGATTCACCAAATTTCAGCTTAATTAAGGCATGAAGAGGTAACAAACACATCCACATAATATACATACAATCAATACTTTCACAAGAATCAGCATATAATTTTTTTTAATAAGAAAACAATAGCAAAGCAGTACAATATAAGCAGATATATGTAGGTATACAAACAGGCCCGGATTTAGCCAAAATGCCCCCCCCCCCCCTTCCGCCGAAATAAATATTATTTATTGGCGGAGGGGGAGGGTGCCATCGGCTAATATATATTACGAAATATTTGCAGACTGTAGACTGACAAAAATATTTTGGCTAAAACGAGACACCGAGATTTTTTTGAGCATTTCTCGTTTCGAAATTTGCCGCCCCCAATTAAGTTAATTTGCCACCCTGGGCACTCACCCCGAATGCCCCTAGTGTCAATCCAGGGTTGTATACAAAATTAAAAGTTATGCCTTCGCAATCAAAATATTACTCGTTAGTATCTTACCGTTTGGTCATTGGTGCCGTTGAAATTCAATGGACTAATAATTCCACTATCTCGGGATAGAGATGATCTTTGTGGTTCAGGCAGTTGGACGTTAATGTTTATTGGTTCTTGTTGCTCCAACTCAATCTGTTCTGGGCGTATTTGATCTGCTCTAAACTGATTAAAACGAATCTGTTCTGGGCGTACTTGCTCTGCCCTAAATTGTTCTATACGAAACTGTTCTGGACGAGGCTGCGTTACTTGCTGATACCCTGGACGTGAGTATTCAGGCCAAAGTGGTTGATTATTCTGAGACGAACTTACTATTCTATTTTCATATCTTTGATTTGTAGCGAGTGAGCTTTGCAAACCATGAGCAGGTTGCCTTCCGTACAGAGATGGTACATTTTGCGTCGCATTTTGTTTGGTAATGTTATTTTCCAAAGGTGTTCTTTGGTATTCCACTGGTTTTTGTATGGAGAGTGCAGCATCATTTATTGTATCAAGTATGCGGTTGAATGTTGGTAATGTTGGTTGGTTTGCCTGATGTCGGTTTTGAAACTGGTTTCGTGTAATGGGAGTAGAAATGGCTGCAGGCTGATAGTGCGATTGACTGTAAAGGTGCTGAGGAGGGTGACTATAAGGGTATGGAGGCAATTGCTTAGCGTTCGATTGACTCATTTGTACCGGAACGATAGAAGTCATTGGCGAGGTATCATGGTATGGCGAAGATTGGAAGGTATTTGTTGGTGTATTATTTGTTATGTCAGTCACTTTATTCGAACTTGTATACTTCAAGGCAGGTGCTGCTAAGGTCGAAGAGTAAGGTCTGGTAACCAACATTTGCTGTAACAATGGGTGTGAAGTTTGCAGGTTCACCATTTCTTGCATTTTGTCCACGTTTTGTTTCCTCATTTTGACCCAATTAATGAGTTCTTTTAATAACTTTTTAATGTCTTGGTGAGAGCATGAATAATGGGATTGGGAATGGGCAAGTTTAACAGTGGAGTCGATAAATGTTTTTAGAAAATTAATATCATTTTCTCTCGGTAAAATTATATTTATAGTAGAGCTGTACGACAAATCGAAATAATGCTGTTTCGCATACGAAACAACGTATTTTGCACTGTCTACAAAACATTTTTTGGGCTTGTTAATGCCTTTACTGGAATTGATGAGCTTCAGCAGTGGTTGACTGGCTGTCCAAATGTAGACCAGGTGTTCAGAAACATTTTCTAAAAGTAACCTTGTTATATTTTGAGCGGTATCGTTATTTGCTACCTCTGGGATTGTAGTGTTCGTCGTATTCAGGTTCAGTTCATTTAAAATTGGTTCCCCAACTTGTCCTGAGGTTTTTTCCGGAATATCAACTATGATATTAGTGTTTTCAATACTGGCAGTTTGTTCATCAAGAGTCTTTTTAGTTTCTATATTTTTCAACGGAGATCGCATTTCTGTGTCTTCTTTTTTCTGTTCATTTGGTGTTGATGTCGAAGTAGCGAAGACTTTCGTGGAACCGTTTACATTTTTGTTATTTTCAGTATTGCGATAACAGTGCATCTTATGACTCTCTAAAGTGACAGATGAAGAACTACTATCAATAACTGTTTCTTTAGAAGATTTCTTATTTTCCGCCTGCTTAATGTTAAATTTAACTTTCTTCAACCCCTGGTTGTCAACTTTTGATTGATTATTATTAATTCTGTCGTTATTTTCTTTTATAATATTATCAACAGCACACGAGTTTAATAGATCCTCTTCTTGGTTAAGTAAAGGCATATCTAGCGAATCTCTCTTATTTTTTGCAATTGTTTCCACATCTGATTTTTTTTTAGTTTTCTTCTCGACATTGTTTTTAACCACCTTGGGTTGATTGCATGAGTTGTGTTTGTTTTTATTTAGAGAAGGTATCTTTTTGTTATCTTTATTGTCATCGTTAGATTTTTCAAATGCTGTTCTGAGAATTTCCGTTTTAGCTATTTTTTTATTATTAGCTCTATCATATTCTTTCTTTGGTGATACATATTTTGTTTTTGGTTCATAGTCTTGAAAAGTCCTCTTTCTGGTCTCTGGTGTAAGGATTGCATTTAAAGCCAATTCAACAGGGTTTTTAGTATCATATAAATTGTCCTTTCTTGATGTATCGTTTGCATTTAGTATATTTTTGTCCAAAACATCTACTGACGGTTTTGTATCTTCATCACAATCATCAAATATTAAAGTAACCTTCATAGGATTGCTTATATCATAGTTCTCTAACGAACGAAACTCCTCCATTGTGTGGAACTAAATGATTGTACCTGTAACAAATAAAAAAAAATACAAACTATACAAAAGTACATTACCTATATTAAGGTCTGTTTAAACCCCGAGCCGATATTTGCTAGCGGAGGCGGTAGCTCAATTAAAACCTTAAAACCAGGGCAACATTACGCCTAGGTTTGAAACGGAATACAAATGAAAATGTCACAGCAAAAATTCGTCGCGATAAATCTATTATAGGGCAGTGGAACCTACTTGGTAGGGTCTTTTGTTTTTGACTGGATGCCAAGGCTCTGCCGATTCCCAGTCCTCCGTCACAAAGACGATGCAGGAGTGCCGCTAGTCCTGCACGTGAGTCTTACATAACCCTCCCATTCCCTCGATGGGAAAAATGCATTACGCATACCCGCGTAATGCATTTTTTCTGCGTCAACATAAATAAGGATCTTTTGTATTTGTTATCAGTGTTTCTCTACTAAATTATATTTATATGTTTTTTTCAAGTTTTGAGAGTAGACCGTCCTTTCGGAGTTGCTTCATCTCCCTGCAAAGTTTTCTGGAAGAGAACGCTTTGAGCGATAACACCGCCAATTGATACTCATGGTTTTAATTAATGAGTTGTAAAATGTACTATAAACATATGTGGATCAATAAAGAGTTTCTTAGTTTATTATGCATGTAATCAAACTTCAAACCTTCCCCTTGAATCACTTCAAAAAACCTCATTAAAATAAGTTGCCGTTTAAAGATCTAAACATACATAGTGAACGTGATAGTTCACTAAATTGCTGGGGTTGGATTGCTGAAGGAAACACCGGTTTTGTATTCTCTGTTACCTTGGACCTTTATTGCACTGAGTGCGTCCTGTTCGAGTTGTATGTTCGCACTGACCACCTTATACCGTTTTTCGCTCGTTTCATTCATATGATTTTGTTCACTGTCTTATCTCTAATCTTATTATTATTTCTTAATGGCTGTCGGTCTGTTTCTTTCTTTCTATTGTCACCTACATTTTTACATGTGCAATGTGGGCTTATCGCTAATTCTCATAACTGTAGTATTATCTCTATTCTAAAAATACTATTGTTATACTGTGCTGTTGTTACATTGTATAGGTACACAAAGAATTCTTCGGTCTATTTGACTTTCTTAAAACTAAGTAATTACTGACTTTACTAAACTTATGCCTCCATACTGTCTTAGTTTTTATGACTATATTATATTACAAATCTTAACTAGTTACGTCGTCCTGCACAAATAGGACACGGAACACAGACACGGGAAGCGACTATGTTATATACTAAGTGATAGTGAAGATTCCATTGTTGGTTTAGTAAACATTATCCTATTTTCTGGAAAATCAGTGTTATATAAACCATGGATATACGAGTATGTTGTGTCTTGGAATTGGATCTTCTTTAATAGATACATTGTTCTGGTTAACTCATGTTTCCGGTCCAATACGTCTTTTAGGCCCATACCTCACCGAGACGCCATGGCAGCGACGTCGCCAACTAGTTCTTATTGAGATGTATGACGGCTAACTCACTTGGCGACTGACTGGCGACAAGGAACGCCATACATATCCATGGCGACGTCGCTGGCCACGTCGCCATGGCGTCTCGGTGAGGTATGGGCCTAACGATGCTTATCCGTGAGGACCTATTATTGCCTTTCAATTGTGTATTAAAGGTAGTATATCTATGTATCCCATACGCCTGCTGGTTTCGTATCACAATACCTACGGTCGTTTCAACTACGGTCAAATGGCCTACTGTTTAACATTCAGTAATCCAAAAAAAATATATATTTAAAATATATTTTGTTCATATATAATAAGAATGGAAATTTCTCCCCATTCATTGTGATCCTTTACTAAGATGAACTGTGAATACACGCATATGAACAAAACGACGCGAAAAAGTCGCTTGCGCGATCTAATTCGTTATACATTTTGTCAATTTTTCCTAGGGAAACGTAAAATAAAATGGACGTATATTCTGAAAAACATTCCAACCCACAAACCGGTCAAAATTGAGTTATTGATGGCAAATGAATCACGTAATTGCAATTTATCAGCTGAAAAAAATTGGTGGCGCTACTTACTACGCAACGGATTTTAACTATAAAATCATGACCTTGTGTTCCAACCCATTTGTATGGGGAACACAAATTAGCATTAAGCTAAACGAGTTCAAGCAATGTGGAACAACCAAATATTAGATAAAGTCAAAAACAATTTTCTTTAACGTGATCCAGTATATCTAGAACGTTTTTGATTTTTTGTTTTTGGTTGACCTTTGTAAAATACGTGTTTCGCAAAAACGTTCCGAGTTAACTGAAATGTTTTTATCAAAAATAATACGTGCATTTTTTAGTACAGTTATTTCATTATAATAGTCCAAACAATTTAAAACGTTTTTGATTTTATAATATATTGTTGACGGTGACCAAATAAGTAATAAATTAAAAAGTTCCACTACTTTTGTAACGTTTTTTATTTAAATATTTAACCAACACTGAATAAAAAATAATTCTTAAAAATGTTTCGAATCTCATGGAATATTTTTAATTATTGTGAATCATAATAATATAATAAAATACATCAACTAGATATAATTTTATTATGAAGTCTAGTATTTTTTTTATTATCATTTTTTTAACATCATGCGATATATTATCGTACATTATTTTTAAATTTATTATTAAAACTCCTGTAAAAATTCATGTACCTATAAGAATCCAAAATAAATATTTAATTTTAAGACTTTTTATATTTTTTTACATGACAACATTGAATACGCGACACTTTGTTTCAAAACGGGACAGACATATTTGAAAAAGTGAGACAGAAGAGTTGCAATTCACATTTCCATTCTCATAACTTTGTTGGTGTCCGTTGAAAGTTGACGTTCGTCAGTTTATAAGTTTGTTATTGCGCACTCCGTGTAGGTAGAAGATTTGTTGCGCTTGCTTTGATTCAAAATGAAACGCAGAGATATTATATTAAAAAGAGCTCTAGCCGTTGATGATGACCCTGGTTTATCTATTATCGACCGAGCGAAGCGAGGTCTTAGAGTCGAGAGCCGCGAAAAGCCTGCGTTTTGACCAGTTTAACGGTTGACCTCTGGTGCCTAACTTTGATCGACATTTACTCAAAAACGGTAAATCCAAATTAAATGAAATTTTGCACACCAGTTAAATAGGTTAATAGAATACTTATAGTAAAAAAAAAGCCAAATAGGCTTCAGTATTGCAGAGATATAAGTGACTTAAAGTCTTTAAGATAGGTCTGACGATAATTTCAAAACTGGTACGCCGATAATTTTTTTTCTGAGCTATTAACATTTTTTATAACCTACCTAAATATTTTATCAAAAGTGTATGTTTGTATGTATGTTTGTTACGCGATAACTTGAAAACCGATGGTCCAATCTTGATGAAACTTTGCAAACGCGTAGTACATATCCATAGAATTTTTAAGTTCGAACATGAGCCAAATCGGTCGAAGGGTTCTAGAGTTAAAGAGATTCCTTGATTACCACGTTACCGAAGTTCCAATCTTGACGGAACTTTGCGAACGGGTAGTACAAACGCAAAGAATTCCCATGTTCAGAAATGAGCCAAATCGGCCCAAGAGTTGCAGTTAAATCTTTTATTAATAATGTAACCGGGATATAATTGCGATTCACTGTCTTAGGAGATGGGAACATTTTGGTAGGTAGATAAACGCAGTTTGAAATTAGTTCGAATAGTACGGACCGTTATGTAATTGCGATTCACTGTCGTTGAAGATGGGGCATTTCGGTAGGTTGATAAACGCAATTTCAAATTAGTACAGATATTTATTAGAGTTGACCATTATAGATTTGCGATTCATTTTCTTAGAAGATAAAAACATTATGTAAGGTTGATAATCGCAATTTCAAATTGGTACAGAAATTAGGGTTGACCATTTTAGTTTTGCGATTCATTTCTATAAAAACACTTACATTTTGTTAGGTTGATAGACACAATTTTAAAATGGTTCATAATTTAGAGATGATCATTATAGATTTGCGATTCACTCCCATAAAAGACAGTAACATTTTGTTAAGTTGATAGACGCAATTTCAAAATGGTTCATAATTTAGAGATGATCATTATAGATTTGCGATTCACTCCCATAAAAGACAGTAACATTTTGTTAGGTTGATAGTCGCAATTTTAAAATGGTTCAGTATTTTGAAAAGACGATTATAAGACCATTTAATAAGGCTGCAGCCTTTTTAATTATTAAATACACAATTTCATCTTGGGCATATTAGCTTTTTCGCTGGCAGTAAGATATATTATTATTTGTGTAGCCTATCTGCAAAACTTTTTAAAACTTAGAATAGTTTGTGCCGGCACATTCAACAATAAAGGTGCACGAGCACACCGTAGTGCAGCGTAGACCACTGGTGGCTCTCTCCAAAAAAGTCAGCAAAAAGTTGAGATCACTACGTACGCGCCCATCCAAATACGTACACGCATAACATTGCTTAACTTCGATGATTACGTTCTTTAAATAGCGCTATTTTTAAATGAATTAATTTTATTAAAAACTAGCAATCCCGGCGAACTCCGTTTCGCCACCAGATGGCTTCGTTTTAAATTTCTGTTGAAATTTTTCCTGAATTTTCTTTGCTATAAACCTCACGGAGCCCGAGACCTTTCCAACGAATGCAAAACCGTGGAAATCGGTTCGTGCGTTCTGAAGTTATAGCGTCAGGAAGGAAAACCCGACTTATTTTTATATAGTAGAAGATTAAAAGTTTTCAGATTTTTTCCCGTATTTAAAATATATGTTAAGGTATGCCAAATTTCATAAACATAGGGTAAC